>CM072819.1:32158309-32370809 GCA_036937905.1 Salvia rosmarinus | reverse complement strand
TGAATTTCACGAACAATGAAAAATGAAATGTACAAGATTTTCGGGATAATGATCTCCAAATGGAATGTAAGAGAATTTCGAGATTTGGATCTCTAAATAGCGAAAATTTAAAGATTTTATTATTTTTATCATTAAATAATTATGAGTCGTCCGATCTAAGGGTGATTATTCGTTCTTGATTCTTATCTAAGAGGTAATTCTCTTTATAACCAACCCCTATATACAGATAGATACAGAGAGAGAAAGAGATGATCTTATCAAACTGTAACGCCCCACTTTTTTTTTTTTTTTTGCTTGCATTAATTTGCTTTAAATTTGAATCTTTTGTCTTGGATTTGTGGATATTTGATATGCTCGAATTTTTTCGTTGGACTTGAGGGAGTCCGTAGTTGTGCCCTTAACTAGAAAAAGAACTTCATAATTTATTTTAGGGCCTTCAAATATTACTTTACAAATATGGACTAAGTAATAAAATAAATTTTTGGGCTTATGAAATTATCAAAGTATATTATTAAGTTTTGGGCTTATATAATTATCAAATTATATTATTTATTCACAAATTGGGCTTTGTAGAATATTATTTTGATGAGCCCAAATTCTATTTTATATTTTATCTAGGATTGAGATTTAATTATGAAGAGTTCAAGTATGATTAGGGTTTTATTTATATATATATACCTATATGTACACACGCACGCAGATACAGTTTTAAAAAAAAAATACTTTCGAAGGTTGTGTTCGACTTGTCAAAGAATTTCATTCAGTAAGTTTTCCCAAAATTGATGATCTTTTGCCAATGGTAATGTTCACGTAATTCACACGCTCAAGTCAACGTATCGATTAGTGTTCTATTCTTATCTTATTATGTTTTGCATATATAGCGCATACACACATATTAACAAAACCGGTTTGATTATGCTATCTCCACCCAATGTGATTTTTCCTTCAAAACATATCATTACAATTTGTTAGGATCAAGCATTGATGTGCAGGTAGTACTTTTAATTTTATTTAATTGATAAGGTCTGCGTGTGGATCACAATGAAAAGTTAGTCTCTTCTTTTATTATTTGTGTGGATTTGAATTGTTTTAGTAGTCATTATTTTTATTTGAATTAGTATTACATGTTCGATTACTCTAATCAAAGTTAATCATCATATTGTATATTTATTTTAAATTTGTACAGTTTGGGTGCGACTAATAAAAATAATAATAATAAAAATTAGAGCTTCTATAAGTAGTGTAAATTCGTTTTTAAATCTTGATTATAAAAGATGGCCCATTAACTTTTTAATGATATTTTGCTTAAGCACTTCCGTGTAAGATTTCTTTATAGGCCCTTATACAAATATTGTATATATTGAACTAGGTCTTGGCGTAACTAGGACCTCGTCACGAAATTGATTGATTTTGTTTTGTGGTGCTCGACAAAATAAGGTGGGTGAAATCATCTTTAACTTGCAAATATGTTATTTGGAATAAACATATTTATTGTGGAATTTACTTTATCTGTAAGTTTATGATGATAATCATTGTCGTGTTTTGTTACATCCATGGTGAAAGCCTGTGTGGCGTATTATTGCTTGTGTATCATTGCCTGTGTGGCATAGCCTGTGTGGCGTAGCCTGTGTGGCGAATCATAGCCTGTGTGGCGTATCATTGCCTGTGTGGCATAGCCTGTGTGGCGAATCATAGCCTGTGTGGCATAGCCTGTGTGGCGAATCATAGCCTGTGTGGCGAATCATAGCCTGTGTGGCGTATCATTGCACATGTGGCATAGCACGTGTGGCGAATCATAGCCTGTGTGGCATAGCCTGTGTGGCGAATCATAGCCTGTGTGGCGAATCATAGCTTTGTGTGGCGTATCATTGCTGTGTGGCATAGCCGATGTGGCGTATCATAGCACGTGTGGCGTGGCATAGCACGTGTGGCGTATCATTGCACGTGTGGCGAATCATAGCTTTGTGTGGCGTATCATTGCTTGTGTGGCAAGAAATTTTAAGCTGGTGAGGTTGAATATGATTGACTATTACTTTCTTGCGATATATACACGTTTTGACAAATAAAATAATGATATTCCTTGTTCCCACCACCGAGTACGTTTTGTACTCACCCCTTTATCTAAAATATTTTGGTCGGTGATCATGGAGGCGGCGTGGCGGTGTGGGTGTGCTAGTGGTGTTTTGTCGCTTTTAATTCCTTCCAAGACTTGTGTTATTTTGTTTAAATTCTTTTCCTTTATTATCGTTGTTGGATTTGAGTTACTAGAACTCCAACTTATCTCGTACTACTAAGTCTTGCGTAGTTTGCTTTGGGTCGTTGGTTGGCGTCGATTCTTTTGCAAAGTTTAGACTTGAGTTTGTTGGATTCAGTATTTGATAATATTATTCAAGAGATTTTATATATTTAAAAAAAAGACATGCTTCGCTTTAGCTATTTTATTTAAGAAAATATAGTATTTTAAATTATGAATTTAGGGTGTTACATTTAGTGGTATCGAGGCGGGTCTACGTTTACGTAGACTTTAAAATTTTGAAAATTTGTTATATGATGTTGTTATGACAAAGGCACCACCCATTCCGACGCGCTTACGATCGAGGTAATTTACGTTGTTTTGATATGATAAAATATCTTGGTGAGCACTTATTAGTGGAGATTCTCTCTCAAATATTATGAGATGTGATGGTGTTTTGTATGTGGCATTATATGAGAGTTATGCATCTTTTTGCGAAATTATTGTTGAACTTGAGTATGAGTTGATTGAAATTTTTACTTATTTATCATCGGAAATTAGAAGGAACTTAGTTGCTTGATTATTAGGCCTCCCTTGTGTAGGTCAGATGGAGAATAACAATAATATACCTCTAGTTTATGAGCATGTTCTTGCCGTAGTCCATTACGCCATAGCGTTATAAAGTGGAATTTAAATTTTATAGGAGATGGCCCGTGGACTAACATAACCCCAATAATGACCAACAGATGCGAATTTGGTGGAAACACTGGTTGCCGACCGCAAGAACTCACACGCCAACCTCACGCAAAGACTGCTGCGCAAAATAATGCACCACCGCCACGACTACTAGCAAAGTGATTGAACAATTTAAATCGTCGCACCGAGGTTCGATGGTAGAGTGGACCTCGATTTTAGAGGAATGGATAATGGAGCTCGAGAGAATTTTGAGCACATAGAGTGTCTTGATGCCCACAAGGTGTCGTCTTGCATCTTCGATTCACTTGAAGATGCGAGCCATGGTGGAAGTCTTATAAAAGTGGTTTGACCGAGCGAGCATCAAAACCTAACTTGGGAAAAGTTCAAAAAGTAGTTATGGAGAAATACTTTCCACGTTCCTACATGATCGAAACAAGCGAATTCCTTGACTTGAAGCGAGGCGGTATGGTGTGACCGAATCGAGAGGAAGTTCAATAAACTTGCTCGTTACGCTACACGACTGGTCGATACTGATGACCAAAAGGCTGATCGTTTTCTTCGTGGGCTTAAACCTGAGATACGGGGCATCCTTGCAGTTCACGAGATTGTAAGTTATGGGGTTGCTGTCAGAAGAGCGCATGAAGTGGAAGCTGGACTCGAAGTGGATAAGAATCTGAAATGTAGATCATCCAAAGAAAGAGGAAGTGGGACAACGAAATCGGAAACAACAATGTTCCTATAAGAAGGAGAATGATTAACACTCGGCATGCTCCTAATCGTCGTACGAGAGGCCCATGTGTCAGCGATCTGCCACACTTTGGAAGATGTCATGGACAAGTCGGAGTATGTTATATCGCCGCGGCAGGACATTCGCCAACAAGCTGTCGAAGAAGGAAGAGTTGAGCGAAGCAAGGAGGTAATGCTCGACTATATGCATTCACTCGGCGGGAGGTGGTGAAGGGAGTGGTACTATGTCGGTATGATTATCGTTTACGGATTACTGTTTTAGCCTTATTTGATTACGGAGCATCACGTTCTTTTATATCGGTTGGGCTATGTGAGAAAACAAGAATGGCTATAGGAGTAGAGAACCTAGCCCTTGATGTTAGGATTCCTCGGGAGAAACTCTAAGAACTAACAAGATGGCACAGTGTGAAAATCGTGTTGGGTGGAAAAACATTAGGCGGATCTTTATGCTTTAGAGATCGTGATTTTGATTTGATCTTGGGGATGGACTGGTTAAGTAGCAATTACGCCACTATAAGGTGTCATGAGAGAAGTGATTTTCAAAGACCAGGAAGAGAATGAGTTTACGTTCTATGGAGCAAGGATTGGAAAACCATTAGAGATAATATCTGCAATGGAAGCAGTGAAGATGCTAAGAAAAGGAAAGTGTGAAGGATTCTTGGTAAATGTATTGGGGTCAACAGAGAGAAAGAGACAACAATAGAGGATGTGGAAGTGGTTCGAGATTTTGTCGATGTGTTTCTGAAGAAATACCAAGTTTACCACCGAGTCGACAAGTGGAGTTTACCATTGACCTTGTGCCGGAGCAGACACCAATTTCTAAGGCTCCATACCGAATGGCACCAAAGGAGTTAGAAGAGTTGAAGGCGCGATTACAAGAATTGTTGGATAAAGGTTATATCCGACCGAGTGTTTCACCATGGGAGCACCGGTTTTGTTCGTAAAGAAGAAAGATGGTAGCATGAGGATGTGTATTGATTATCGAGACACGAATCAACTTACAATAAAGAACAAGTACCCTCTACCGAGAATTGAAGACCTCTTGATCAACTACAAGGTGCAGGAGTTTTCTCAAAGATAGATCTACGATCTGGATACCATCAATTGAAGGTGAAGGAAGATGATATTCCAAAGACGGCATTTAGAACAAGATATGGTCACTACGAGTTTGTAGTAATGCCTTTTGGATTGTCCAATGCCCCTGCAGTTTTTATGGATCTGATGAATAGGGTGTTTCATCCATACTTGGATAAGTTCGTGATCGTCTTCATCGATGACATTTTGATATACTCTAAAAATCAAGAAGAGCACGAGTCGCATCTGCGCACAGTCTTGGAGACACTAAGGAAAGAAAAGTTGTATGTCAAGTTTACAAAGTGTGAGTTTTGGCTGAATCGGATTGGATTTCTTGGACACGTGGTGACCTCAGAAGGAATTGAAGTGGATCCGACAAAGGTTGAGGCGGTAAGTAATTGGAAAGTGCCGACAAGCGCCGCAGAGATCTGAAGTTTTCTTGGGTGGCGGGATATTATAGAAAATTTATTGAAGGTTTTCAAGGATTGCGGGACCACTCACTCGGTTGACACGGAAAGGAATACCATTTGAGTGGACGGAGAAGTGCGAAAAAGCTTTCAAATATTAAAAGAAGTTGGTAGCTGCTCCAGGTCTTGACTATCACGATAGTTCTAAGGGATACATAATCTATAGTGACGTCGAAGCAGGGTTTGGGATGTGTGCTAATGCAAGAAGGAAAAGTGGTGGCTTATGCATCTCGACAGTTGAAGCCACATGAACTAAATTATCCTACACACGATTTGGAATTGACAGATGGTTCATGCTTTGAAGATTTGGAGACATTACCTTTATGGGGTAAATGTGAGATTTACACGACCACAAGAGTTTGAAATACTTTTCACTCAAAAGAGCTAAACATGAGACAACGAAGGTGGTTGGAGTTGGTCAAGGACTATGATTGTAAGATTTTGTACCACCCTGGAAAAGCAAATGTTGTGGCAGATGCACTTAGCAGAAGGATGGATGCAAATCCTGTAAGAAGGTTAACTCAACAAGAGGAGTTGGTGAAAGATTTTGAAAGATTGAGTCTTGAAGTAGTGACCACACCTGAAGAAGCGGATGCTATTATCTCAGCTTTGGTAGTACGTCCGACGTTGCGTGATAGAATTCGAGAAGCTCAAAAGGATGATGAGTTCCTACAAGGATGCTAGCTAAGGAGGTGTCGATGATCGAAGAGGATTTTCAATTCTGCATGATGGGACACTTGCCTATAATAAGAGAATTTGTGTGTCAGTGGATGAGGAGTTGAGAAAAGAGATAATGGATGAGGCACATCGAACTGTGTACACAGCACACCCTGGAAGCACCAAGATGTACCAAGATTTAAAGAAGAGTTTTTGGTGGTATGACATGAAAAGGTCAATCGCAAAGTATGTTGAGCGATGTTTGGCTTGTCAACAAGTGAAGGCTGAACATCAAAGACCATCAGGGTTGTTAAAGCCCTTAGAGATACCAGAGTGGAAGTGGGAACACATCACTATGGATTTTGTAGTTCGACTTCCTAGGACTTTGAGAGGTAACGATGCAATTTGGGTGATTGTTGACCGTTTGACTAAGTCGGTAGCATTTCGTGCAGTGCACATAGCGTTTCGATGGACAAGTTTGCACGATTATATGTTCGGAGATAGTTCGACTTCATGGGCACCGACATCCATTGTATCGATCGAGACCCACGTTTCGTCGAGGTTTTGGGCGATCTACACCTTGCTTTGGGTACAAAGTTAAAGTTTTCGACAGTATCATCCTCGACGACGGACGATCGAAAGAACGATTCAAACTTTGGAAGATATGTTAAGAACTTGCGTCTTGGATATTGGAGGAAGTTGGGAGACACACTTGCCGTTGATAGAGTTTGCTTATAACAATAGTTACCACTCTAGTATTGGTATGGCTCCTTATGAGGCACTCTATGGGAGAAAATGTAGATCACCTGTCTTTTGGGATGAAGTAGGTGAAAGAAAAATTTTGGAACCGAGATGGTGGAAAGAACTGTTGATGTTGTCAAGAAAATTCGAGGTAGGATCAAGGTTGCTCAAGATAGACAAAAGTCTTATGCTAATAAAGAAGAAAGGATTTGCATTTTGAAGTTGGTGATAAGGTGTTTCTGAAGGTAGCGCCGATGAAGGGAGTTTTTAGATTTGGTAAGAAAGGAAAGTTAAGACCTCGCTTCATTGGACCGTTTGAGATTTTGGAAAAGATTGGAGATGTTGCTTATCGTTTGGCGTTATCGCTTTGGTGTCATCCGTGCATAATGTTTTCATGTTTCGATGTTGAGGAAGTATATGCATGACCCGAGTCATGTGGTGTCTTATGGTGGTATATCGCTAATAAGGATTTAACCTACGAGGAAGAACCCATCGCGATTCTAGATCGAAAAATCCACGAGTTAAAGAACCGACGAGTGACTTTAATTAAAATATAGTGGAGTCGTCATGGCCACGAGGCGACTTGGGGCGTGAGGATGAAATTCTAGCTAAGTACCCGTCCCTAATAGCACCTGGTAAGACAAATTTCGAGGACGAAATTTTTATTAAGTGGGTAGGGTTGTAACGCCCCACTTTTTTTTTTTTTTTTTTGCTTGCATTAATTTGCTTTAAATTTGAATCTTTTGTCTTGGATTTGTGGATATTTGATATGCTCGAATTTTTTCGTTGGACTTGAGGGAGTCCGTAGTTGTGCCCTTAACTAGAAAAAGAACTTCATAATTTATTTTAGGGCCTTCAAATATTACTTTACAAATATGGACTAAGTAATAAAATAAATTTTTGGGCTTATGAAATTATCAAAGTATATTATTAAGTTTTGGGCTTATATAATTATCAAATTATATTATTTATTCACAAATTGGGCTTTGTAGAATATTATTTTGATGAGCCCAAATTCTATTTTATATTTTATCTAGGATTGAGATTTAATTATGAAGAGTTCAAGTATGATTAGGGTTTTATTTATATATATATACCTATATGTACACACGCACGCACACATCAGCTTTAAAAAAAATACTTTCGAAGGTTGTGTTCGACTTGTCAAAGAATTTCATTCTGGTAAGTTTTCCCAAAATTGATGATCTTTTGCCAATGGTAATGCTTCTGTAATTCACACGCTCAAGTCAACGTGATACGATTAGTGTTCTATTCTTATCTTATTATGTTTTGCATATATAGCGCTTCATACACACATATTAACAAAACCGGTTTGATTATGCTATCTCCACCCAATGAGATTTTCCTTCAAAACATATCATTACAATTTGTTAGGATCGAAGCATTGATGTCTGGGTAGTACTTTTAATTTTATTTAATTGATAAGGTCCACGTGTGGATCACAATGAAAAGTTAGTCTCTTGCTTTTATTATTTGTGTGGATTTGAATTGTTTTAGTAGTCATTATTTTTATTTGAATTAGTATTACATGTTCGATTACTCTAATCAAAGTTAATCATCATATTGTATATTTATTTTAAATCATGTTTAGGTGCGACTAATAAAAAATAATAATAATAAAATTAGAGCTTCTATAAGTAGTGTAAATTCGTTTTTAAATCTTGATTATAAAAGATGGCCCATTAACTTTTTAATGATATTTTGCTTAAGCACTTAGTGTAAGATTTCTTTATAGGCCCTTATACAAATATTGTATATATTGAACTAGGTCTTGGCGTAACTAGGACCCTAAATCACGAAATTGATTGATTTTGTTTTGTGGTGCTCGACAAAATAAGGTGGGTGAAATCATCTTTAACTTGCAAATATGTTATTTGGAATAAACATATTTATTGTGGAATTTACTTTATACGTAAGTTTATGATGATAATCATTGTCGTGTTTTGTTACATCCATGGTGAAAGCACAGTGTGGCGTATTATTGCTTGTGTATCATTGCACGTGTGGCATAGCACGTAATGGCGTAGCTGTGTGGCGAATCATAGCACGTGTGGCGTATCATTGCACAATGTGGCATAGCACGTGTGGCGAATCATAGCCTGTGTGGCATAGCCTGTGTGGCGAATCATAGCCTGTGTGGCGTATCATTGCCTGTGTGGCATAGCCTGTGTGGCGAATCATAGCCTGTGTGGCGAATCATAGCCTGTGTGGCGTATCATTGCCTGTGTGGCATAGCCTGTGTGGCGTATCATAGCCTGTGTGGCGTATCATTGCCTGTGTGGCGAATCATAGCCTGTGTGGCGTATCATTGCTTGTGTGGCAAGAAATTTTAAGCTGGTGAGGTTGAATATGATTGACTATTACTTTCTTGCGATATATACGTTTGACAAATAAAATAATGATATTCCTTGTTCCCACCACCGAGTGCGTTTTGTACTCACCCCTTTATCTAAAATATTTTCATGTCAGTGATCATGGAGCGGCGTGGCGGTGTGGGTGTGCCTAGTGGTGTTTTGTCGCTTTTAATTCCTTCCAAGACTTGTGTTATTTTTGTTTAAATTCTTTTCCTTTATTATCGTTGTTGGATTTGAGTTACTAGAACTCCAACTTATCTCATCTACTAAGTCTTGCGTAGTTTGCTTTGGAGTCGTTGGTTGACGTCGATTCTTTTGCAAAGTTTAGACTTGAGTTTGTTGGATTCGATGTTTGATAATATTATTCAAGAGATTTTATATATTTAAAAAAAAAAATGACATGCTTCCGCTTTAGCTATTTTATTTAAGAAAATATAGTATTTTTAAATTATGAATTTAGGGTGTTACACAAACGATGTTTTCTTCTTGTAATTTCTGGTCCTAATACATATCATTTTATCAGAAAAATAGCCAGAATTATTAAATTTATTCTAATTCTACTTGCATGTGCTAACAAATATAATTAAACTATTTTTACTTTTATTTGTACTTGTAACCAAATTATGAGACACCATACAGAGGGATCATGCAAAAATTAAAGTACCTTATAACTATCAATATTGCTATGTATATATATCTTTGTTTATATTAGGCAAAATTTCAAAAATATATTATCAATATGTGTTGGCTTAATGGTAGAATGGTTAATCTTAAGATAAAAGTTTCAATTGAGTCAAATCGTGATCTGAGTTTTAATGTATGTATGTACAAACGCGATTCCACAATCATTGCAGCACCATAGGTAATGGATGCACGGTACCTTAAAAAATTTAAATCATATATATAAATGGTGATAATTAAATTACCTAAACTAGAAAGATATTTTCAAAAATCACAACAAAACTTTTTAGAAGTAAATAGTTGTGGAAATGAACGAATTCGATAAAATAATCGCCCGTTTCAAATTGATTACCATTATATATAAATAGGTATTGTAAGTAAGAGATAAGTTTTGGTAGGATTTAATCCGTTACATAAATTTTGATTAAATAGATGATCTTTAATATGATATTGAATTTGTTTATAATATTTATAGATCATACAAAATTAACGATCTAGATTAATTTATGGTTAGTATCAGAAAAATGTAAATATATTATAGGCTGAACAAATTTGTTGATGTGCAAAATATTGGAGTGGTCCTCAACAATAAGCAGAAGCTTTAAAGTAGCTGCAGACAATATTGGTCCCTCGTCTATTTATATGTACATCAATCTCAATCGGCTAATTCAACATCCATAACTCACATCCCACCCAAACTTACTTATCTCATTAACTAATATTGCTCCAATTTTCTTCCCTCTTTTGTACATTATCTTTGCACGTTTAAAATTGTTAAACATTTCATTTTTTTTTTACTTACACAAATATGGATGTTTTCTTGCCCTACACTATCTGCAATTTTGAGTACTAGCTGGGAACTACACAACCAATGTCAACCATTTATATATATCCCATTAATTAACATAAGAGAAAGCTCTCTCTCTCTCTCTAGGGTTCATGCATCGCATGCTTTGAAATGTTGTGCTAATAAAGCTAAGCTATTTATGGCTGTCAATAAAGGAGTAGTTACCCTTCTTTTATAGCATGCAAAGTATTGGTCCCATGCATTGAACATAAAAGTATTGCTATTAGCTCTCCCAAAATAAACAAACACATTACCAGTTCTGCAGCTCATTCAATTCTGCCAACTATATGATTCAACAAGTAGTTCTATCACCCAAATCTCCTCTCTCATTATAGCCATACACGACTTTTTCCTCTTCTTTAATTTTCTCTCTTTCCTTTCCTTTCCTTTCTAACATGGCAACCTAATATTCTCTCTCTCATATATATAATCTTGTCCGAAACCCGACATAGCTTTCTGCAGACAAAGATTGCATCTTCTTGGTTATCGCAAGCAACAAAGTTGGTATATATATATGTATATATTTAACTCTTGGAAGTTGTTTTCTTTTAATTTCCTTCTTTGCTAATTTTAGTTTAGTAGATTTGTGTTAATTCAAATTACTGAAAATTGCATATCCTATGTACATAAAGATTCCATTTTTGTAAGAAAAATAATGGTTATTTCTTGTATGCAAATTTTATTTCATATTTCAAGAAAATCTTCTGACAAAAAGAGGTTAGAATTGCCTTAATGTTTTGGACCATATACCTTATCCCAGACCTGTCTATAGGGTTAATTTTCCATTATCCCTATTACCTTAACTTCCATATAATCATACAAGAAACTCACACAAGAATCAGTCGAAGATTTTTTATTTTTTTCTCAATGCAGAAAACTGCAGGCAATTAAGTAATGATGAAGCAAACATGACAATGAATCCAAGAGAGAGATCTGGGAGGAAAGAAAGAAGAGGAGGCCGGCGAATACAGCAAATTTCCCAAAATAACTTTCTCCTCCTCCCTTCATCAAAGCAGTGGTCATCATCAACCTTCAAGAACCCTAGAATCGTGCGCGCCTCCCGCAGCTTCGGAGGCAAGGACAGGCACAGCAAGGTCTGCACAGTGAGGGGTTTGAGAGACAGAAGAATTAGGCTATCTGTGCCTACTGCAATTCAGCTATATGATCTTCAAGAAAGGCTTGGCCTCAGCCAGCCTAGCAAGGTCATAGATTGGTTGCTTGATGCCACAAAATTAGATATTGATAAACTCCCCCCTCTCCCAATTATTCCCACAAATTTCCTCCAGTTTCATCAGCCAACACCACTGCCTAATCATGAGCCCTATGTGCCTGATTTTCTCTCTCCAAACCTGTTCAAGGAGAGAGATGACGATCAAGGGAATTTTGGAGGATTTGTGGCACAGAATTTCTTTCCATCAAACAGTGCAGCACCTTACAACAACCCTAATTATTTTCAATTGGAGCCTCCGAATTTGTCCCTGTCTCAATTTGGGGGTTTAGGGTTTGCCTTCTCGAATCGAGGTGCTGCTGATCATCATCATCATCAAGACTCGTCACCGTCTCAAGCTTCGAGTTCTCAGATTTATGACAGTACTCCTAATTTTCAGCATTACTTTGCACCATCTGTGGAGAATGATCATTTTAGGGAAATCAGCCATTTGCAGAATTCATCAACCCTACATTTGATCAATTCACCTATGAAATCTTTCAGTTTGAATGCATCCCTTCATTCAAGCGAGAACGAAACTGGGAAACAGGATAAGGATAATGGGAGTTGTTAATTAGCGTTTTCCGTCGTCTTGATTAGCATCGTTGATTTAGTCCAAGAATTGAGGTGCTGTTGCACTGGTGCATTGCTTCTCATCTCGGACAGTAGTGGTAATGTTTAAGTAAGTAATTCTACTCATATACAGAAACTGTTTTTAGAGTTATGATTCTTGGAAGAAACATTTATTTATATGTACGTACACTGAGAAATGTTACAGTAATGCTCACTGTATATTGCTTTTTTGGATATTGTAATGATTTTATAACTCACTCGGTTATATCTTTCGATTATAGAATGTATAATGTGGATTGATTTAGATAATTTTGTTTAGCATGAGATAGATGTATATAGCGGCATGCATTGAACGTATATCTCTTATATGTAGATAAACATAAGTAATCATCTGCTAAATTATTGTCAGAATTACACATGTTAGAAGAAGATGCATATTATACTATTTTCAATTTATATATAACCAACTTATGACCTAATTTAGGTAGAAGCCGTTTTTTTGTTTAGTAGGGTGACTTGCATTTTTGGTTCCATCCGAATTGGCATGGGAGTGTGTGACGAATTTCGTCCCCTATTATTCTAAAATGTAACAGTTTTAGTCCTTTTAGGACAAAAATAAATAAGTTTATTGCACATTAATTAGCATTCTCCTTTTAGCTTGTTTTAATCCGTAATTAGTTCTGTAAATGCATTAGTTTTAGTTCTATAAGCAGCAAGTTTTCTCATTTAACAAAACCATCTAATGGAACATACTTAAAGTTATGAATTTGGAAAACAGATGCTTTACTTTATTACTACTAGCTAGATTCATGTACTTCCAAATAACTAGATACTATAGAATTTCTACTTGGCGAGAGTGCACAGATCCCAAGATATGGATAATTCGGGTGACATTAAGACTTAATATATACTAGTCTACTGAGTAATACAAATATTTTCGTGTGCGTATGTTGACCTAATGACACATTGATTATAATGTCTAAGATCAAAAATTTTAAATTTAAGTTCATCATGATATGGTCTTTAAATTTATGTATAACAAAAAAATCTGAACAATTGATATATCGCCGCAAAACAGGATGTGTTTAACTAGAAATAAGACGAAGAAGCAGGTCGGCAAATTAAAATAAGAATAGTGTTCGATTAACTTATACATGATCTATTCCATTAACACGTGAATTTCAACTGACGTTATGAATGTAAATTGTGACCCCAATTTGGAAGAAAACTTGATGGTGTCTGGCTAATTAGCTTATTTTAAAGAGTTTATAAACTTCAATTAACAACTTATAAGATGTCTTAATAGTTTATAAGATATAATGCTTCAAGAGCTTATAAGTTATTAAAGTGTTTTGATAAATGTAGTTTATAAATTAAAAAGAGAATCATATAGTTAGAGATAAATTGTAATTAGAAAGAGAAAATAGAAAATATATGAAATTGAAAGAGTATATGTTGAAAATAATGAATCATAGTAAGATCATTTTGTAAATTCATTATTGCTTATAAGATTATAAAAAATAAATTGGAGTTGGGGTGAGGATTTTTTTTTCAATTCATGGGGAACCGCAGTCCATGACCTCTATCTTTAGTGCGTATTGGGTAAATCTTATATGTAGCACCTTTAAGTAAACCTAACGTTCATATGCATTAGCGCAAAACCACACATGACGGGTAAACTACACTTGAAAAATCAGTTGTGATAGGCTCAGACTCATAGAAGCGTTAGTGAGGTCCAAATCTATGAACTTTTTGATCACATGATCCCACTTTACCACCGGATCGTCCCAAATGGACAAGAGAAACTTATTTTTGGAAAATTTATAAGTTGTTAGAATTTATTTTCACAATATATAAGTTATTTATGAGCTTATTTTGTCAAATACTTTGTAAAGTTTATAAGCTCGATCAAACACCCTATTAATATAGATGCATGTAACACCTAATCTAGAATTTGGAAACTTGATTAATCAAAGTGGGGTTTTCATATATACTTGTTCATGATGTATATAACTTTTGATAGAGAAAATTCTACTGATGAATATATATATATATATATATATATATATATATATATATATATAATGGATGGTTCTTGTGAGAATGTAAATAAGAATAGATATGTAAGTCTAGTATATCTTTCATATTTGTGTAGCACAATCAAAATTATTATATTGCACATATTAGTTTAGCACATATTTCATCTCTTCATAGCACATATGCTAAATATATTAATTTAGCACATCTTTTATTACAAGCAGAAGAAGGGTTCTAGTCTTTGCACAATAATTCATAGCACACAAAACACAAAACTGTAGCATCACCGAAATTAAATCTCAACCCTTGATCCAGCGAATCAAAGGCCCAGATTCATTCTCATTTCCTACCAAATTATCCTTTCCTACCTGATTCATCTCATAAAAAAAAAATATATATATATATATATATATAAGAAGGTTCAAATAAAAACTTTATTTAAAATGAAAATGTGATAATCATTTTTAATCATTTGATCGTGAAGATTTACGGTGATGCATCACTTTGTTGGATGTGTGCACTGTGTATCACTTGGGTTCGAATCCAATAATGAGCGAATTTTTTTTAAAAAAATAGTACAATAACTTTCATGGAGAATGCATTGTTCTCAGTTTTGTAGGAAAATAATGATATTTACAATAACTCACTCATATATATATATACCTGATTATATATTTATTGTATTTAATTTGTTCATGCATATAGCAACCGCTTTTCGTAGACAGCCCATGATTGTTCCAATTAATAAACAAAAAGATATCTCTCTCTTTTGACAGTAACCCCACATATAAAAGCAAGGTCGAAAACTCTGAAAGAAGGAGCATATAATATATATGAGGGCACAAGAAGAAGAAGATCGAACAGAAGAAATTAAAGTGACGTTGAAAATTCTGTTTGTTGGGATATATCTGATGAGATTTTGATAGACTGTAACAGCATACATCAGCAATAATACTATACCTACAAATAAAGTAGAAAAAGGTTTTGGAGTGGTCCTTAATTATTAATGTAACAAAAGGGACCATCACATCTCACTTCGATCACTTAAAACACAGCTTTTCCTCCGTATACATTATATTCTTCAAATTTCAAGGTTTGAAGTAAATAAAATAAAAACACACAAATACAATTTGTGTTAACTAACTTCCTATACACCTAAATTTTAGAAAATCTCACATTTTCCAGCAATTTAACCAAGAAAACGTAGCGTTTGCCCAAAGTACGTAGATCTAATATTGACTGAGTTTGTGCTGAAGAGTTTATATGTAACAGATTTCTTCGATTTTCATTTAGTGAATTTTTTTCCAAGATAAAGCAGTTAGTTCAATGGTTCGAACAGCTATCAATGACAGTACAAGTTGTGAATTTTCGTTACGAATAATGCCATGCTTGTGAAACATCATATATATTGATTAATGGAAGACACTCAAGAAAACAGAAATTTCCTTTACCAGCCACTTCCAAACTCTATATATACCTCACTAAAAATGATGTGACGAAATGACAAAAGGAAGAAATCACCCTAAAATATGGAACAACAAACTGCAAACTACTTTGCAGAGGCTCTCCTCCTACCTACTGGTTTGATCTTCAAACCAGAAGCAGCCTCTCCGATCACAATCTCATTGACCAAATCCTTAAATATCGAACGCTCAATGTCAAGAACAGCACCCGAGACCTCATCATCAAAACCCATCCAGCACCCCGACTCATGATGCATAACATCCTTGCACACCACTCCCTTCCATCTCTCATCATCTTCGCCCGAGCTACCGCTGCTGCACTTCGCGTCCCTCCCTTGCAGCGCCTCAATCTCCGAGCACAGCTCCCTGAGCAGCTTCTGAGCGTTCACGGCTGTCCTAGTCAGCTTAAGCCGTCTCAGCCAGGGCTCGGCTGGCGCCAGATCTCTGCCAAGAATCTCGTTGACAGTATCGAATACGAGCCTCCTCTTCTCCGTGCGTTCTTCCTTGCTCACTTTTGTCTGCTCCAGCACGAGGAACAGCTCCGGGTTGATGGGGTGGCCGGATGGATGGAACTGGAAGTCGGTCAGGGTTGAGCCGAGGAGGCCTGAGGCTAATAGGATCTCGGAGATGTATC
Organism: Salvia rosmarinus; assembly: GCA_036937905.1. Classification (NCBI taxonomy): domain Eukaryota; kingdom Viridiplantae; phylum Streptophyta; class Magnoliopsida; order Lamiales; family Lamiaceae; genus Salvia; species Salvia rosmarinus. Next base: position 32,354,377 of record CM072819.1, on the reverse strand, counting down.
TGTGGTCTGGATCAGTGTTTGGGCACAGCGAGGCTATGTAGTCCGTGCCTACCTCGTCATGGCTGGAGTTTAGACGTCTGAGCTTCTGCACTAAGTGATCGATACTTTGAAGCTTGTTTTGGTTCATGGATATATTCACTGTCAAAAAAAGTGGAAAGATGAAGACATGCATTAACCTAACTATCAACTTTTGCACATACAGTGTGATGGCTATATTATCTTAGACGTATAAATAAATGGATCAATTGTCTCTAAATACACAAACTATGGCCGAGTTTCTGTTTGTAAACCAAATAAAAATCTAGGTAAAAGATACATCAACTTTATAAGTTTTTGAAATTTGATATGAGTCCAAAGTTTGCTAGACAATAACTAGATTGGCGGAGTCAATGGGGTACCACTAGAAAGCTATGGTGGGGAGCTTTCCAACGATACCTTCAGATTTCCCATTGGACTTCGGACAATCGAGTTATTGGCAGCGGAATTTGGATTTGGACTCAGGGCCAAATTTCAAAATCTTATAAAGTTCATTATTCTAACCAAGATTTTATTTGTCCAAAACTCGGAATTTGGGCATGGTTTGTGTATGTAAAGGCAATTATCCTAATTGAAAAAAATCCCAATTTACATTTATGCATTCTTGTCCTGACTATCAACTTTTGCCCATACAATATGATTGATCCATCATTTAGACGTATAAATAAAACTAAAAGGTATGAAATTTCAAGAATGTGAATGAGATCGTTTTGTGTTTATTTTTAGTTCATGATGAGTAAAAGGTATGAAAATTTCAAGGATGTGATTCCACAATTTCACCACATAAATATGTAAATCAATAGAAGAAAAGAGTTTACCTTTGTATGTCACTGAAGAAGATGAATCTTCTGTGTGAACTCCGTTGTCAAGAACAGATACGGCGCGAGTGCTCAGCAGGAACGTTGCCAAACTCTGTCAATTTTTCTCCACTGGAGGTGAAAGTAGGTATCTGGAGCAAATTATAACACAAGTTAGCATATGGAAAGCTGAAATAAATTGAATATACGATATAGAAAGAGTACAAACGTGCTCTACCGAGTGAGTTAGAATGGATTCGGATGCTTCCATTGGTAGACTTTGCAAGTGCTCGTGCGAGAAAATTTAGCATTTAACCGGACCATACTCTCATTTACTTCACTTAGTTTGTCATCACTTTCCTGAATGTTGGAATGCTTTGGCCTTCGTCTTCCACCAGGCGAATTGGCCTCGCCTAGTTGCTTGCTCGGCTGTCTTCTAAGTTTGGTTGAATCAGGAGACGTGGGTGGCCGAGCTCTCTTTTCCAGCTCGAGTTTCTTCTGCAGCAATCTAGGACTGGAGCCTGCATAGCCATCTTTAACCAACTGTTGTGATCTTGTTGAAATCTGTGCAGCCTTTAGAATTCTGTCGTTTTTGACATTAGCCGAAGAAGCTACACCACTTTCACGCTGGCTGGATTTAGAGCTTGGATCTTTAGCAGGCTTCATGATCACTATTGGATGCTCTGCGTGTCTTGAAACGGCGGCCCTCTTTGTGGAAGCAAGAGGTTCTTGATCAGTGTGTGGCTTTCGACGGTCTACTGATCTTGCCTCGTGTTTGGGTCTGGACTGCTTCTCCTCATGGTCTTGTTTTTGGGTTTGCAGCAGCTTCTTAGACTGCATTGCTTCCAAAATCTGTTTAAGTGCTCTGAGGTCCTTTCCAGACTGTGTGAATTCGAGATCCTTCAATCTCTTCTCGATCTCACTGTAAGCGGAGGGAATGCACCTTGGCCTTTGCTGCATCTCTCATGGTTTTGGGCCGTGGTTTCTGAGAACCCTTCTCCCTCGGTGTGCTTCCATGGCGCTGGCTCGAGTGGAAACCTTGATAGTGGCGTCATTGAAGAATCGGGACTCCTCCAACGTGGCGAGTTTGGCTCTTTCCACAATTTTTGTGCCTCTTTCCTTATCTAGATAGCTCTTAGCTACACTAAAGTTCGTCTCAACGGGTGAAACGGATTGATGAGGCAGTGTTTGAGGCCCATCAGCTTTGCCACGACACTTGGTGGCCGTGCAGAATGTTGGGATTCTGAGCCTTGGCATCACACTCACCACTATCGTGGTGCACGGATCTTAATTTGGACCGGCCTTACTGCCATCTAGTGAAAGTCGAGGTAGGTCTTTGAGCTTTAGGCGGTTGGAGACGCCCGTGAATCTAATGGTGGCGGGTTTACTTCCCTTCCGTCATAGGAAAAGCGGGGGCCGTCTCTAGAGATCAGAGACGGGTACTCGTCTCTTGAGTGGTAGGATAATGATCTCATGAGGCGTCTGCCTTCACTATGATGCCTAGGTGCTTCTTGATGTTGAGTAACCTTAACAGATTCTTTCAGATCATTCATCATTTCAGAATGCAGCCTTGGCGAGTCTCGGTCCTTCGTGACAGGATCCTCTGCAGTTTTTGCTTTGTACATGGAATCCTTCACCAGATCACGAATGTCGCGGTTCTGTCGACTAAACTGAGGGTCCCTTGAAGGGGTCTCGGGAAAGATGATTCTGTCAAAGGATGCAGATTCTAGCTGAGAAACTCTAATGCAGTCGAGGGACGAGGAAGAGGATGAACGGGACAACGAGGAGAAGGAAGCCCGCGATGATGCATTGGAGATTCTTTGCTTCTCTTGGACATTCTTGACAGCAATTTTCTCCTAAATATAGGTATAAATGCCATAACCTTAATTATTATTTCTCTTCTTGTATCTCTCTATGAAATGTGAAAATATATATGGAAAAAATCGTTCATCTTTTTGTTGAATGACAGAATTATTGCATACAAACACAGCAAACTAAAAGGATATGCTTGTGTGCTTCATCATTGAGCAATTCTTGAGGAGAATATACTAACAGCAACCATGAAAAGGAGAAGTAACCAACAAAGAAACCACATTTCTACATAGAAGCCTATTAGTTATCATTCATAATTAGATACAATTAGGCAATCTCTACCACTAAAACGAGCACTCATTTGTCATAGTTTCAAAAGATAAGAGACTTAAAATTGAAATCCTTACTGTAGATGCAGATCTCAGGTGCTCGCCGTTAGCCTCCCTTCCAAAGTAGCACCATTGTACTCGGAGATTCCTGCAACGATATAGCAACAAGATCAATATTTGCAGGCAAACAAAGAATGGAACTAAGCCTCTAAGGCATACACAATATCTTGCAGCTGTATATGATTGTAAAAGGAGCAAATAAAACATAATTACATCACTATTGAAGAACACTTTTGAGTAGCAAATTCCCAAATCAAGATTGGTGGCAGTGGCCACATAGAGTTGGCTAGAAGGATAAAGTCATTTACCCTGATGAAGGCCTTTGTGGCTGTGGACGACGCCACGCCTGTCACCTGTGAGGATGTGCTGGCGATCAAAGAGCTGAAAGATGCCATTCATACATCCTATTTGCTTCTGCAAATCTAAGTTATCATCTGTCAAAGAATGTAATAGCTTTGCTGCCATGTTTTAGTCCCTTTCTTCCAACACTACATCAACTCCACCACCAATCTAAATATCTCACTATGCTACACACCTTTATATCTAACAAAGCCTACCTAAAAAATGTCCTAGTCTATGTAGCTGTTCATCAACTCCAAAAACCAGCTTTCAAAATTAAATATTTTCTCTTTTCCAATGTATTTGTCCTAATCCTTAAAGGTTAAAACTATGTCAACTCAAGCAATATGGAAAATTCATGATAAATCCTCAGAAGCAGAGAAATATAAAAGCCCCTAAAAACAGAGAATCTATTACAAGCATTTCAAGCAGAAAAAGACAAATGTTCTCTCTCAAGACTTCCTTCAGTCAATTCACCTCCTCGACAGTGAACGATCAAGAAAATCATCAAAATGATGGCTCCAGCAGAAAACGAAGCAAGCCCAGTTCCCAAAACCAAATCTTTAAGCAAGAGAAGGAACTAACAGAGCAATATATCACTATAAAAATTGAATGAATCAAGAAACACAGCCCATAACCATTAAAGGAATGTGCAGAGATTCAAATAGAAGATGGCATTGTGAAATCCCTTATAGAATTGTAAATAAACAAGGAAATGAAGACAGCCCACAACACACGGTTAGTTGTTGGATGGAAATATGGTCCATCATCCATGTGTAAATCCACGAATGAGAGGAGAGTGCATTGCTGGCAAAACCATTATCATTATCATATAGAAATTCTTTTATTTTTTTCAATAATAGCTGAATTTGGAGAGAGAGAGAGGTTTCCATGTGGAATGGAGAATATTGGTGGGTCTGAAATTGTCTGCATGAACATGTGATTTTTGTCAGTAGATTAAGCGGGAGATAGAGATTACTTCAGATGTTTTCTTTTGAGTTTTTGCTTCACCACACAGATTCTCTTTCTCTCTCGGTGTGCAAGTAGATTAGATTATATCAACATGCCCACAAAATTGGTGGGGTTATCTTCTTCTTCTTCTTCACCTTTTACCTTTTCATATTTTTCTTATGTGGATATGGGCTCTGATATTTTTACCTTGTTTTCTCTTTTTGCTTGCAACTCCAAGAGATAATTTAAGTATGATAATTTGTAAAATCAACCAATTTTAAAAATTCTGTAAATTTCTTTAATTATAAAAGTATCTTTTACAAGCTCTAAGAAACTTGTAAGAACTTCAAAGTTTCTCTGTTTGTTCCTCGTTTAGAAATTCAGAGGTCCTTAATAAGCTATAATTTAATTGAATTTAACAAAATTTAAGCATGTGTTGGAAAAGAGACATGGTCTTCCCAAATTGGACATGAGGAGTTTATCAAATTTAGCTGGCTAAGTTTAGTTAAATGTCAATCATTGTGGATAAGTATGTACAGTTTCTCTACGAATAAAATCGTTTATAAAGACCATGTAAAAATAGTTGAAGATTTAATTGAGTGGTCAATTTTGGCGTAATATATGTACGATATGAATATTTCTTATACGTGACTCACTAGTGGGATATAATGCAAGATAAATTACTTTACCATTTCAAAATAAAATACTTAAATGCAAGAATGAATTTTATTTCATTATAAACAATTTGGAGTTGTTGGTGGGATTACCAACTTAAGCATGATTGATTACTCAACGAAAATGGTGATTAAATAGAAATTAAGGAGAGGATACCCGTATCTTGGAAAATCTCAACTGCTTCTGCTTGTAATTAAAGTTAACTGTCGTGATTATTCTTCTATAATTTTAACTTTATAAAATCAAGAAAAGAAAAAGAAATTAATGATCAAGAACAGCTTGTACAAGAGAGTACATTGAAAATGTTTTTTTGGTATTTGTTTATTATAGGGTTTCTATACGGAATGTTTGCCATTCAGCAGACAAAAACAATACTGAAACTAAATAAAGCAGCACTTCAAACTAATAACTAACTTCTTTTTGTACATGGAATTACAGTATATATGTATATGGTATATATTTATTTTGATTTACGGGAGTGAAGATTTAAAAAATATTTGGAAGAATTTCACCCGATTTAGATACTAAAATCAAGATTTAGGCATCATTAAAGTAAATAATTTTAGTACAGAATTCTCCCTTTTTTCTTCCGTGAGTGTAGACAGGAAGAAGACAAGTTAAAGAAGTGCAGGACATGTTATGAAGCAATATAATTAATAATGTAATAAAGTATGATAATTATTTCAACTTGTGTATTTGTAGTGAAAATTTCAGTAATAGATTTATGATCAAATACATCAGTATAAGTAGTTCATGTGCAATCACATGGAACTCAATAATAGTGGTTTTAACTAATGCCATCAATAATAGCGCCTAAATTATTCTCAGAATGGTAAATTAATCAGGAAATAAGAGAGAGGCAAACTAATGCGCATGATATAATAATTTTGTTTTATTTATATTAATGTTATTAAATTGAATTCGCCGGTAGATTTGATCAAAAAATGAAAACTCGAATCAAAGTTATCAAAAAATTGATTAAAATTTGAAAATATTTAAATGGTATAAGATGTTATTAATAGATGATTATTGATCGTGCGAATATTTCCAAAAATGTGATTTCTGAATATTTTAATCTTTTGTTAACCCCTACACCTATAGGACTTCCATATCTGGTCCCAACTTGTTCTCATATCTATATAATATGGATTTTTATAGGTGTGCATGGATTGAATTGATATGTTTCGATCGGTTCGATTTTATTTTTAATGTTTTCAATTATTGGTTCGTCTTTTTTATTATTAAAATCGGTTTTTGATTCGGTTTTTGTTTTCGAGTTTAGGTATTAGGTTCGGTTGTAGTCGAACTGAACCCATTATATATGAATTTATTTAATAATTAATAATTTAATTTAATATACAATCTCAATATAATTTGATGTATTGGATGTTGATTAATTTTTTTGATGTTTTTTTGGTTATCTGTGACATTATGAATTAATTTATTTATTTTGATATTTTTGCTTTGAAATTAGGATAAAATAGGTATGTTTGGAATAAATATATATAAAAATCATATAATCGGTCGGTTTTGTCGGTTCGACCGAAATCGATCGATTTTTTGATTCAATTTTCCGTAGGTCCAAAAATTTTAGTCGGTCGATTCGGTTCGAAAACTAGAATTCGGTTAGGTTTTCGGTTTGCTAGATGTCGGTCCGACCGATGCACAATCTAGATCAATTTTATATATGATCACGATAGGATCTGCCCAACTACTGGGCCCAAGCATCGGGCCCAATACAAGTAACCACGACATCAAGCTCGGCTGGACAAGTTCGCCCATGAAGACTCCTAAAGTCGGTGGGAACGCAGAAAACTCGGCCATATCTAAAAGAATCATAATTGAAGGGATAGGATCTCGAATCCTAGTTAGAAGACTTGGATTCGAGATCTAGGTCAATACATTGTGTATAAATAGAGGCTAGATTAGGCGACATAGATCATTCACACTCTTTGTAATCGCCTTTACACATTCAATACACGAATACTCTCTCTCTCCCCGTGGACGTAGATCTTATTCATAGATCGAACCACGTAAATCCTTGATGTTCTTGCGCATTTATTTCCCTTACGAAATTAAGATCGATCACTGGCGCCGTCTGTGGGAAACGAAATTTTGTGTTTTCGATCAACCACCGTTTTCAGGGAAATAATCATGACCAGGTACACCAGAAGCCATGCATCCAGGACCGTCGCCGGCAACAACAACGCTGACGGCAAAAGGAACGATGAGCTCAGCTGGGAAGAGCCCAATCAGAGAAGAAACCCCCGAAGGACATATCCAAAGTCTCGACGAGCACGGACACCCGCCTGCGAGGCGGGTTACCATAGCGAAGGAAATCGCAGCAATAATCCGGGGAACATCCGGCTCCATAAGTAAACCTCGACGGCGCCGTCGAGGATTTCTCGAGAAAATAAGGAGAGCTTTCTCCGAGACCTCGGTAACGAGGGGTCGGCCACGTCCTGAAGAACGGAACACCGAAGCCTCATCTAGATACGAGGCATCACAACGAGAGGTCGGGGCCCAAACCGACCGCGCAAGGAACGAGCAACGCGGGAGAGGACATCGTGATCGCCGCGAAGCCGACCTCGATCGCCAGAATAAATCCATCCAGCGAACTCCGCCCCGATCTCCAGGGGACGAGCAGCGCAGGAAAAGGCATCAGGGCCGCCGCGAAGTCGGTCCGAGTCACCTAAACGAGTTCGATCGTCGAACTCCGTCCCGATCTCGAGCGGCTTCGATGGATACGGAAGATAGTCACCCGTTCTCAAATAGAATACTCAACACTTCTCCCGGATAAATACCGGTACCAAGCATCGCCCCTATGATGGTGAGGATCCACGAACTTCCTCTCGCAGCCTAATACAACATGATCAACCAACGTCTCATTTCTCGGTTCATATGTAAACTCTTCCGGAGTTACTCGTCGACAACGCCCGCAGTGGTTCGACGATCTACCCACGGAAGCATCGGCTCTATCGCGACCTCATGGCGCCTTCCATCGAAGGTTCTTCCAAAAGGCGGAGTCAAAACATCGTCGACACCTCCTCACCATAAGGCAAAGCCGTAACGAGCCCATCGGTGACTTCATGACGAGGTTTAACAAGGAGTGTTTGAAGGTCGAAGACGTGAGCGACTGTTAGTCATCTCGGCCTTCCAAAACGGCATCTTGCGGGGCCTTATACCGAGAGATCGTCAATCACGAACCCGTCTTCGCCAGTAGCCGTGGCGCGATAGCCAACCGGTTCGCCAAAGCGGACGAGGCGACAAGAGAAAGCGCGGGCATAAGGCCCCCGGAAAAGGAAGAAGAGACGAAGGAAGGAAGATCGGAACCAAGGCGTGAAGCGCTTGGAAAGATTACATCGCCCGATAAAATCCGAGCTCGGTCCGCGACGCCTCGGGCGACCTCAATACACCCGGCGACGGCGAGGGCGTAAATCTACGACTCCATATGAACACTGCTCGAGAAGCCTCGACCGATGACGGGAGGGAAGAGGTGCCGACCTATGGATAAATCTTGCTCATTCCATGATGATTACGGCACGACATCGAAGAGTGCAAAGAGCTCATGGGTGAAATAGAGATGCTAGTTCGGGACGGATCCACGAAGAAATACGAGGATGAGTCGCCAAGCCGACCAAAGTCGAAAGAAGAAAAGGAAGAGGAAATTGCGCCCTACAATAAAACGAAGCGCAACACCGACGAGGAAGGAGATGGCGAACCCCAATATGACGGGTGATCTCCACTATTACGGGCTCCCAGTGGAGTCACGAAGTCCTCACCAAGGCCGATGCCGAAGTCCTAAAACAAAGTAACCTACCAACAAGAGGTTCGAGAAAGGACGGGCGATCACCTTCTCAGGGGCGACCCGTGCTGCGACAAAGACCCCACCGGGATCGTTGGTGATCCGGTAGTAGTCGCAAATAAGTTGGTGAAACGCGTTTACATTGACAATGAGCGTCGGTGAGCATCCTCTTCAAGGAATGCTTTGACAAGCTAGGAGTAGAAGAAGCACACCTCGCACAGGCACCGCTGCCACTCCGAAGCTTCGTCCAGGAAGAGACGCGCCCGGAAGGAATAATCGAGCTACCCGTCACGGTGGGGAAGGCACCAACAACCTCGACCAAGGTGGTGCAGTTCTTCGTAGTGAAGGCCCACTCGCCGTATAACATCATACTAGGGCGAGATTGGCTGAGCAGTAAGTAAGGCGGTATGCTCAACGTACCACCGACGATAAAGATACCCACCACGAGGGAACAGCCGTGATCCGAGGCGATCGTAAGCAAGCGAGAATGTATGCAAGTCGCCTTACGAGGTGCGGGACCTCGGTCCAAAGCACCCAGCGTAGCAATTAAGGAAACCCGAGGAGTTGGAGTCAGGAAATACATCGCCACTCCCCGACAGTCAGGTGGAAGAGGTCGCATTGTACAAAGATGAGCCATTGAAGGTCGTCCAGGTTGGTTTCACCACGGCACCTGAAATGAGGTATCAGATCATCCAACTCCTAAGGGAATTCCGGGACGTGTTTGCTTGGTCTCCCCTCGACATGACCGGAGTCTCGCCGAGTATCATCACCATCGGCTCAACATCGACCGAACATAAAGCCGCTTCGACGAAGCGAAAGAATCTTCGCAGCCGAACGGAACCAAGTCATTCATGACGAGGTAAACCGATTATTAAAAGCCCGCATCTTGTTCGAGGTCAAATATCCGACCGGATAGCCAACCCGGTGATGGTGAAGAAAGGAGGAGGGATGGCGAATGTGTATTGACTACACCGACCTCAACAAGCATTGCCCAAAGGATTGCTATCCCTTCCCAACATTGACAAGAAGGTCGGCGCGCTGGTCGGATCACGAGGTCTTCGATTTCTTGGACTTATACAAAGGGTATCATCAAGTCCTCGATGGATGATGAAGACGCCAAGACAGCCTTCATTACCGACTTGAGTCTTTGCGTATAAAAGATGCCATTCGCCTTAAAATGCAGGGCTATCTATCAAAGGATGGTGGACAAAATTTTCAACCCCACATAGGTCGAATGTGGAGGTATCGTGAGACGACATCGTCGTCAAAAGCAAGAAGAGGCCGCATGTGTTTCGCCTCCGGATCGTCCTCGGCCTTCTTCGGAAAATCAACCTAAAACTAAATCCCCAGAAGTGCACGTTTGCAGTCCGGTCTGGAAAGTTCTTAGGGTGTTGGGTTTCACAAGAAGGGCTAAAAGCAAACCCGTCCAAGGTCCAAACCATTTTGGAAATGAAGATGCCGAAGACCATCCATGACGTACACAAGCTGACAGGCTGCATAGCCGCATTAAGCCGCTTTCTTTCAAAAGCATGCGGATAGCGGCTACCCTTCTTTAAGATACTCAAAAAGGCCCCGAAATTCTCATGGGATGAGGTGCACAGGTCCGCCTTCGAAGACCTCAAGAGCTACCTCGCCAAGCTCCCCACTCTATCCGTCCCGAAAGAGGGAGAGGTCCTTTTTCTCTACCTTGCCGCCTCGGACGAGTCTATAAGTGCAGTCTTGGTACGGGAAGAAGGACGTCAACTCCCGGTATATTTTATCAGCCGAGCACTAAAAGGCCCGGAAACGAGGTATCAGCCCCTGGAGAAGCTTGCCTTAGCGTTGGTAAATGCCGCGAGGAGACTACGTCCGTACTTCCATGCACATCGCATACAAGTCCTCACTGACTACCCACTTCGGCAAGTATTGACGAGCTCAAGCATCGTGGAGAATCGCGAAATGGGCAATCGAATCGGGCGAGCACGATATATCCTTCTCGCCCGCCAGGCCATCAAAGGTCAAGCCCTAGCGGATTTCCTTGCCGAGGCTAACTTCGTCGAAAAACCGAAGCCCACTGAGTCCGTATCAGACGATGCCATAGCCGAACCCATGGTTGAAACACCGAGTCTTGGCAACTCTACGTTGACGGGCTTCGGGAAAAGCAAGCGTGAGTAGGTATCTTACTCCCAGGCCGGACAACCAAGAGATCGCTTATTCACTTCGGTTCACATTCAAAATACGAACAACGAAGTGGAGTCACGAGGCACGATCGCAGGACTTCGCCTCGCTCAAAGTCTCCGGATCTGAGCCGTGCGAGTTCACGGCGATTCGCAAGTCGTCGTAAGCCAAATGTTGGGAAAATACGAGGCAAAAGCGGCGAATGAAGAAGTATCTTGAAAAAGCAAAAGCACTGCAACGGACTTTCTCACACTTCCAAATAGTTCGCATCCCAGGGAGCAAAATAGCCGGTGACATCTTAAGTAAATTGGCCTCGTCATCAACGAGCCCGCCAAGAGGAAAGTCCAAGCGGAGCATAAACGATGCGAAGACGGGCCGAGGTCAACATAGTCTCGGATGAAGAACCCAATTGGATGACTCCCATTCGAGAGTACTTGGAGAAGGCGAATCGCCCCACGACAAGTTGAGGCTAGAAGGATCTGAACAAATCTGCGATATCTGATTGAGCGAGTCCTATACTGAAAGTCATATCTCCAACCTCTCTTAAGGTGCTTGGGTCCGAACCGAGCTAATTCCGTTCTCGAGAAATACACGAAGGTTCGTGCGGAAGCCACATCGGACCCGAGCCTTGTCAAAGAAAGTCATGCGATGGGATACTATTGGCGACAATGTTCCAAGACTCAATGGACGCTTGTAAAAAGTGTGCAAGTGTCAAATCCATGGGAGCGTACCAAGGCTACCACGAACCGACCTCGCCTCCATACAGAGCCCTTGGCCGTTTATGCAATGGGGATCGACATTGTGGGCCCCTTTTGTAAAGCACCAGGACGGCTCCAATTTTTAATTGTTGCGATCGACTACTTCACGAAGTGGGTGGAAGCGAGCCCTTGGCGAAAATCACAAGCAAGAACGCCTCAACTTCGTGCGGAAGAACATAGTGTGTCGCTCGGCATCCTCATATCCTCCTTTTCGGATAACGGAACACAATTCACGGATAAGACATTCAAAGATTGGTGTCGAGAGCTTCGGATCCAACAAAAGTTCACCTCGGTGGCCCATCCTCAAGCAAATGGTCAGACCGAAGTTACCAACGGGACCATCGTAAAGGGCTAAAACTTCGTCTCGACCGAGCTAAAGGCCTCGGGTGGAAAATTTACCACAGGTCTTATGGTCGCGTCAACAACACCTCGGACCTCGAACGGAGAAACACCATACAGTTTGGTATATGGAACCGAAGCGGTGATCCTGCGAGATCGGATCACCGAGTCCCCGTACCATTGACTTCTGCCGAAGCAAATGGGAAAATCTACGGCTGATCTAGACCTACTCGAAGAAAAGAGACATCGCCACATCAGGAAGCTCGGTGCAAGCAACAAGTAGCTCGGTATTACAACCGGTGTGTTAAAACCCGACAATTCCAAGTGGGCGACCTCGTACTCGAAATAATGAAGTCGGCAAAGCCGCAGCAGCTCGGCAAGTTGGAAGCCACATGGGAAGGACCTTCAAGATCGACGAAGTCCTCGGCAAAGGGCCTATAAGCTCGCTCAATTGTCCGGTGAGCAATTACCCAACGCATGGCACATCATCCATCCAAGAAATATTATGCATAAGTGTCGAGGTCGGGTCTTGTTCGGTCGTTTTTTTAAGTCTGTTTAGAGTCCGAGTCTTATTTGGTGGTCGCGTCATCTTTTATCAATAAAATATTATTTTTACGAGTTCTACTTGTCACTAATGCATAATTAATCTTCACATTATTATTAACCTCTACGGAGGACAAATTCCTCGGCGGAGGTCGATTACATTCGTTTCATACGAATGTAAATTTAAACAGCATGCTACATACGAGATCGACTACCTTCGTTTATTTGAAGCCGTTCTCTATGTAGATGAAGGGACCACCCTCCCGATAACCTCGGCAAAAACAGGAACCATTCCTACATACGAGATCAGACTACCTTCGTTTATTTCGAAGCCGTTCTCTCTATGTAGATGAAGGGGACCACCCCTCCCGACAACCTCGGCAAAAAACAGGAACCATTCCTACATACGAGATCAGATTACCTTCGTTTATTTCGAAGCAGTTCTCTCTATGTAGATGAAGGGGACCACCCCTCCCGATAACCTCGGCAAAAAACAGGAACCATTCCTACATACGAGATCAGATTACCTTCGTTTATTTCGAAGCAGTTCTCTCTATGTAGATGAAGGGGACCACCCCTCCCGACGACCTCGGCAAAAAACAGGAACCCCTACCTTCGTACGAGAACGATTTCTTTCGTCTATTTCGAAGCGGAATTCTCTACGAGGACGAACTACTTTCGCATATTACTCTTGTTCAAATACAAAGTCAACAAGAAATCATTCTTATTAAATAAAAGATGTACAGGTTACATTTTACGAGGACGGAGCGGATCGGGAAAAATGAGCCAATCCACGGAAAAATCGAATTCAGACTCATCTATACTAATCCTACCTACCGCCGTCCTCGGTCTATATTACGGGCCCGGCCAGCGACCTCGGTCACTGACGATGCAGCTCTGCGAGCTCGGCCTCGACCACTTGATGGCGCCGGTCTCGGCGCCTTGATGGTCCACGACGTTCGAGGGCAATAGCACGCCTCTCTTGCGCGCCACTCCGGATCATCATAATTTGGTTCATTTATTCTAGGCGAGAAGCTCCGTGAAGAAGAGGCCTCTGCGTCCCGTCAAGCATTTCGTCGAAATGTGGTTGTCGATCGATGACGATTTTGTATATGCTCCCAGCCTTTTTAATTCAGCGTCTTGCTCGTGAATGCGGAGGTCCGACCATATTCGCCGGTACCCGCACGACAACGGGCGGCCTCGACAACCTTGGCTTCAACTTCGGGATCGTCATCCCACCATTTCGGTGGATAACCTCCTCGTACTCGGCATGCTCCTCGCCTATCACCTTGGCCTTCTCCTGGCGACCTCGAACGCCTCCATTCAAAAGGCGAGCACGGAGCTCGTCACGCCTCTCTGGCGGCTCTATGTGACATCGACTCGCCGTACATGACCAAGCTGTCCCTTTATATGGAGGAGTTCGATCTCTTTCAACTCAAGAGCCCGCGATAGGTCTTCGATTCGGTTCAACCAAGGAGAAGCATCAAGCATTTCAGGAGACAACTGAATAAAAAGATAAGTTTCTTAACATAAACTTGTGATTTTATTAACATGCCCTTAGGCAAAAATCAATGTACATTTACATTCAAAAAAAAAAAAAAAAGGAGTGAAAAGATGGGGGGATCAACTGACCCCTCCAGAAGCTTCGGCCATGACCACATCCGCCGCCTCCGAAGCCTGGATAGCCTCAGCCTCTTCCGCCCTATTTTCGGCCCGTCCGACCGGCCTCTTGGGAACCACCGAGTCTTGGCGCCTTCAAGCATCACCGCCTCCCGACCCCTTTGCATGATCAGACAATAAAGCTTCGGTCAGGGGATCCCGATCCACGGGACAGGCGCGAACAGACTCCGCGGACAAAAGAACCGAGGAGGAGGCAAGGTTCTGCAGCACGGGAAGCTCCTTCAGGCCGCGGACGAGCACATCAAAATAGGCCCGTCTCAGGACATCATCCTCGGTCTCCTCGTACCCATACTTGGCTTTGTCCAGGTCTGGGTAGTCCTCGGCGACCTCTTCGATTGCATCCGAGACGGCGCGCTTATTAAGTACCTCAGCCGCGTCCGAAACCATCCGGGCTTCGCCGACATGAATGCCTCTCGCAAAGCGCACGGCGTTTCTCCCTGCGAGCTCGCCATGTCCGCCTCCCGACGGCGAACCTGTCCCACCTCAGCCTTCATCAAGGCAACCTCGGCCTTCGCCGCCTCGGCCCTTGCCGCCTCCTCCGCCACAGCTGCCTCCGCCGACCTAGCCCTTGCCGCCGCTGCCTCAATGGCCGTCGCATCCTCCGCTTTCTGTTTGACGAGGTCCCGGATCTTAGCCTCGGCCTCGGATATTTCTTGAGCGAGGAGGGTATTCTCCGCCTCCACCTCCCGAGCATACCGGCCACCTCAAATCGCTGCGTGGCGCCCTTCAAGTAATCCGATATAAGATCGGATACTTTTGACACCTCTGCCGCCACGTCCCTCGACCCCTATACAATATATACATCGTCGGAAGAACACAATTTTATACTACTACACAAAGTATAAGGACAGTACAAAACCTCGGGAAAGAGACGCAGTGACTTGGAACCAATGATCTCAGACTCGGCCTCGGCAAACAACCGAGGACTCGGGGATTACATGCTTCCGCCTCTTGGCGCTTGAGTGGCTGCGGTGAAGGGACCTCGAGGCTCCACACCCATTTCGGGCATGTCCTCGATATCCTTCAGTCGAGACGGCGGCTCGGTCGCAGAGATCGGCTCGGCCACGAGATCGGCTCCTTCCTTCTTCTTTTTCCCTTAGAAGGTTCACTACCGGAAATACATAGGTCAAGATCAACACGTATAATCATAAAAAAAAAAAAAAAAAAGAAGGGCCTCACCTTCACCGACTCCACCCCAGGTAGGATCATAAGGCTAAGCCCGCCACGCAAGCTCGGCCTCGAGAAGACCTCGTCAACAAGGCGATTTTGTCCAGCCTCCTCCAGTCACCAAGCCCTTGTCGACAAACACATCGGCGATCTTATCGATCGCCATGGAAACTCCATATGTCCTCGAAACCGACAAAGAAGAACTTCTTCGCGGTTGGAGATCTTCGATTTAATCTTTGCTTTGAATTTCCTACGGGGTGATAGATAATACCACCCCGAGCTGCCCTTCGCTCGATTCTGCGAAGGACAAGCCCCAAGGTCAAAGGAAAATTATGCTATAGGCATAGACACCTAGAGCGATCATATCTGAATGAGTTCGGCGAGTTGGGCGAGATAGGCCAAACATCTCTTGGAACTCAACGTATACATAAGGGTAAGGAAGGCGAAGACCAGCCTTGAGGTCGTCCTCATACATACAATAAAACCATCCGGAGGCACAAGCCCTATCCTCCGGACGGGGCAACGAACTCAATATTAGAAGGAATACTATATTGAAAGCAGATATCCCTAATATCAGAAATACCTAAGATTGAAGAAAAAGAAGACACTTTACCGCAATCCCCCACTGAGGGGAATCGCAGACTACACTCAGAGAGAGGCATATGAATACGGGTAAAAGCAGTGAGAGACACTAACGAATTAGGCGGGAAGCAGACACGATTTGGCCTTCGGCGACTCGTTATAAGAAGAAGTAGCCATTACTTACTTTTGTTTATCGATGAAGAAGACAAGAAGCTTCAAGTCGTCAATGGCGCAGAATAACTGTTTCTCGCAGAAGGCAAGGAGTTTTTTTTGAAAACCAGAGAAATGTAGAAGGCAAAGTGATAAGAGATATTGCGTATCAAGGAAGACATTCCCCTAATATGCACTTTATCGGGAATCCAACCGCTGCCAATTTAATGCGCATTAAATCGTATCCGCGTCGATGACTCGACAACGGCGAAAATCCGTCTTGACCTCGCTTAACGCCCGTCGGTGAAGCGATCGAAGACCTCGACTAACGCCTCGTCAGGTGAAGCCAGTCAGAAGACCTCGGCATAACGCCTCGTCAGGTGAAGCCAGTCAGAAGACCTCGGCATAACGCCTCGACAGGTGAAGCCATTCACAAGACCTCGGCTTAACGCCTCGACAGGTGAGCCAGTCAGAACACCTCGGCTTAACGCCTCGTCGAGTGAAGCCAGTCAGGAGACCTCGGTTTAACGCTTCGCCAAGTGAAATCAGTCAGAAGACTTCGGCTAAACGCCTCGTCGGGTGAAGCCAGTCAGGAGACCTCGGCTTAACGACTCGTCAGGTGAAGCCAGTCATAAGACCTCGGCATAACGCCTCGTTGCGAGAAGCCAGGACACCTCGCCAGAGATACAAACAACAAACAAGACCTCGGCGGGCGCTCTGCGAGCACAAAGATACCATATACGACGTCGAAGCATTGACACACACAAAGTCGACAATGAAAAGAATGTCAAAGATCGTCCAAACCCGCTGTCACAACAACCCCAATCCGGCATGACCTCGTTTTGCGTCTTTTGGGGGTTGTGATAGGATCTGACCAACTACTGGGCCCAAGCATCGGGCCCAATACAAGTAACCACGACATCAAGCTCGGCTGGACAAGTTCGCCCATGAAGACTCCTAAAGTCGGTGGGAGCAGAGAAAACTCAGCCATATCTAAAAGAATCCTAATTCAAGAGGATAGGATCTCGAATCCTAGTTAGAAGACTTGGATTCGAGATCTAGGTCAATACATTGTGTATAAATAGAGGCTAGATTAGGCGACATAGATCATTCACACTCTTTGTAATCGCTTCTACACATTCAATACACGAATACTCTCTCTCCCGTGGGCGTAGATCTTATTCATAGATCGAACCACGTAAATCCTTGGTGTTCTTGCGCATTTATTTCCCTTACGAAATTAAGATCGATCAATCACGATCAAACTCCACTCTCCATTCATCTGGGTTTTTTTAATCTTATGATTGTTCACTTGTTATATAGCTAGAGATTCTGTGATTTTTTGTTTGATGTAATTTTTGCCAATTTCAATATATTTTTGATATAACAGATTGGATACTGCAAGGTTAAGGCCTATCACAGAAACACCATATGCTGATTTATATGGTAAAACTTGTAGAAAAGAGAATTATTTTATAACATTAATTGAGAGCAACTTAAAAGTGTCACTATTTAATTACGAGAATTGGTTTGTGGTTATAGAAGATCCAATTAAAAAAGACAAAACTAATATTTTTCAAAATTTTCCATTGACTAAAATTCAAGATAGTCATAAATAAAGCTAAGAATAGACAAATATAGGATATAGAAGAAAGGAAAAATAAATATCATCACATGCATAAAGTGAATACAAAGCACCATGTGCTGTGCTTCAACTGTATTAGGGCATTAGCCCGTGTTAGTTACAAGCAAAAATACAAAACACACACAAAGACTGCCCTCCTGATTTCTAACATGATTCTTTTCATTATTAATGTTGAAAATGATCATAACAAGTTAGAATATGTGGGCTACTATTCTAAGTTCAAACCTACGAAATTTAATTTAGTAATTGTACCTCAAACTCAGAGGTACACTATATCAGCAAAAATCTCTGGATACAGTTTCCTGTGAAAACTAACATACCTAACCTGGAGAAATGCACATCATCAAAACTTTATGCCGCTAAAGTATAAAATTAGTAAGGCATACAAGATCGAGACATGTTTTATCCAAAATTACCTCATAATCCCAAACTAGAGGTTTGGCGTGACCCTGTTTAAGCACCTCGAGCCTCGAGTTATAGCAGCAAGACCTGCAGTTTATACCACACCAGCAGGGTAAGTAATGCTGCAGTAAACATTTGAACGCAACATGCATCACAGGGGATGTGCCTGGATATAAACATATGCAAACAGAGGCAGAATAATCTAAGAACCCCCTTTCCTTAACGAGTAATACAATATCTTGATAGAAGAACAGATGTATAAACAGAAACAGATTATGCATCCTATTGACACTGGTGGATACATTAAATAGAATTTGGATGACAATGTGACAGGACAATGGAGAGGGAGCATACTACAAGTTAGAAAATTTGGAAAGAGATTTGGATTAGATAATATACATTACTCAAGCAAGAAAGCTAAACAATTAGATCGTGAAAGAGGAAACTGATACAGATAAGGTATAACCAAAAATCTAGAAGACCTAGCTCGAAAGGAATGCATTACGTACAAATTTTACAACTCCCCCATAACGTTAGCTAAATTTACTTTCATATCAGCATTCTGACATTTGCAGTAGGCTTTACTTGAGAATTGTCTACTAACATTTGAAAAGCCATCAAAATTCCTTTTCGAACAATGCAATTAAATGGCCTTCTCCTCTTAATCCTGCAAATCTGGGGCATGATTTAAAAGTCCAGGCAGGCGAGCCGATTCTTTGATGCAGACTCAAGTCAGATCTTACACCTTAACATATTTGTCAACATATCCCTGCAAACAAATCACATAAATAAGAGTCAGAGAAAATTAATTGATAAGACAGAATTAGCAATACTACTGAATGAAGCATACACTCAGCCAAGGAGCGGGCAATACTTTAATATAATGTAAAGACAAGAATATCATGTTGGTATCATAGAAAGACTCATCCACCAATTTTTTTAGAAAATTCAATAATTTCATAATCATTGAAAACTGCAACAGGCAAACATCACCCCAGAAGCCAATTGGCTTCGAATCGAAGAGGGCATACCATGACAAGCTTTGTTAATTTTCCACTTGAAGAATCAATATAGTGATTTATTTTTGCTTGGGATTTAGGTACATGGTGACTCTTTATAGCTCCAGATACTTTATCAACAGTTTTCTTGACAATGGTCTTAAACGCCTCCTTGTTCATATTACCCTGCCGCCATGATGGCTTTAAAACATCCTTCACAAATGCAGCAATGGAAATCTTAAAAAGTTCCGCAGACTTCTCCTTGCTTTTCTTGCTTTTACCAGAAGTATTAACCTGATCAATCTCAAATTATCCTACATCCATGTCTGGTGCATCATTAGGATTACTAGGGCTGCTGTTCTGGACAGCCCCCACGGCCACATCAGCTGTCTCCCCACATTCTTCTTTTTCTAGAGAATCATCGGCTGATACAGCTGTTTCCCCTTCCTGCTTGACAGCTTCTGTATTTAACAACCTTCCGGTTCCATGGAACCTCAGAACATTATCAGAATCACCAGTATTTTCATGTTTTAGATGATCAGCTTTACTTGAATTTGAATTTTGTTCGATGCTATCAAATAGTGGATCATACTGATTGCCTGCTGGTCTTCACACTCACTCAGCTGGCAATACAAAAGTCGAAGAAATCATATTTTTTGAGCCAACACTTCGAATTCTATGTGGATCAACAGGGGCTGAGCTTAAACCAACTGGGGTGCCATATGTAGTATTGCCGGTTGCATCATTTTCTCGTACAAAAGTATTTGAACTAAGTTTGGAGCTCAGTCGCAGATCAAAAGTTGATGCATAAGGATTGAAAGGATTTGAGATTTTTGACCCAACAAAGCCATGCACATAAGAGCGGTTCCTCTTGAGAAAATCTTCACTGATTCTAGAAGCGGAGGAACTCATCATACCGGGGTCAGCAAGTTTTGAGTGGACATTACCACCATCAGAATATTGCAGGACATAAGAAGCCTGCTGGAAATAAGGATGACCATAAGAAGAATTACTGTCAGAAGAAGGACCTGCACCAAGAGAAATGTGGATTCCGTTAAACGGAGACTGCCTCAGTAAGGGATTAGTTTGAGCCTGAGAAAATGATTTTGAAGAATCAATGCCCTGAAATAGATCTCCAGGTAAATGACTTTCACCCATCATGCGTGGACTACCCTCTCGATTTGTTAGATTGCTCGCATACAAACTAGTTGATCCAGAAACATCAGTTCTATGTAGCATTTGATCAGGTTCTTGAGCAATGGGGTATGCCTGATGCTCACCAATCCGAGATCGATTAGGCATTTCAGTTTGTTGGTTTCTAATAGATGCATAAGAGTACAGGCCATTTCAAGGAGAGAGTAAAGACTGCTGCATATGTTGTGAAAGAGTGCTATGTTCTACAGATGTTGGTGGTGGAGGCGGTGGTGGAGGTGGAAGGAGCAAGCTTGATACCGAATTTAACGGCCCAGGAAGATGATAATGTTGGTAAGCTACTGGTGCTTCATAAGTTGAGGTATTTTCAGGAGTCAAATGGTTCTGTGAAGTAGGTGAATGTGAGTTGTAATTTTGCAATATTGCAATATAGGTGGAGCAAATGAAGCATTCAGAGGCTGAGATGCTGAAGGCAAAGGAATGGATAATTGAGAAGGATGATTGGCAATTGTTGGATTCAAGGACCAGGATGGGACTTCTTGACTGGAATAGGGTTTCGTCAAATGACATTCAACAGAACACAGTTGACTAGTAGGGTCCTGCCCATCATCTGGATGATGGGTTGGTTGGCCAGCTAACAATTGCACGAGTGAAGATTCAGAGGGAAAACTATCATCTGTCCTTTTACCTTGTTGATCAACAATTTGGGGGATCTTATCAGAGTATTTTGCTGCAGATTCTGTAATCAGATAATTATGTTTACCAGAGGGTGTGTCATGACTCATGAGCAGGATAACCTGAAAGGTTCTCAATTTTATCAGGAGGCTGACTAGTAGAATCAACTGGCAGTCCTTTTGCATCTTTCGCTTCCCACAAATCAGCCATATCTTGAAAAAGTCTCCTACCCTAGTCATTCATTTCTTTTTCAGTCAAAACCTTGCCCTCCTCATGAAAATCAGGACCCTGTAATTATGATGTTTGCCCGAAGCACCAATACGAATACGAATACGTGATACGATACGATACGATACGAAAATACGTCAATCTTCTAAAAATTCAAATACGAATACGTTAAAAATACGTTTATATTTTTATATATTATTATTATTATTATTATTATTAAATTATTATATTATAGGAGCACAATTGCTGCAAGCCTTCAATCAAAGCTAAGGCAAGCTCCACGGTGGAATAGTATTCTGTTCACTATAATGCTTTGTCATTGGGAGTCAAGATAATGATGTTAAAGGTGCAGACTGTTCAGCAATGTTCATTGTTCATCAATAGTATTCTGTTCACTGTTCAGCAATAGTTTGCCTACAGCAACAGTAGGCATACAACTGTACGCAACATGCAGCACATCGGCTACCGCAACAGGAAGCACATGGGCGAACAGTAGCACAGCAGCAGCAGCACATCAACATCTCTCCAGCACAATACAAAACAGCACGCAGCGAACGGCAAAAAAAAAAAAAGAGCACAAAACGTATTTGACCGTATTAAATACGTATTGCATTTATTAAAAAAACAAAAAACAAACAAAACAAAAAAAAACGTTTTTAATATGTATTTTGGACGTATTTAAAACGTATTCATATTGAATACGTATTTTTTAAATACTTAGTCTGTTTTCACGTATTGGTGCTACATAGATTGTACCTTGATTTCTCACTCTTGTCTAATTCATGGTGTGAATACCGACAACTCGCTCCATGGTAACACTTGCCTCGGAGAAAGTCAAAGCACCCTAGAAGTTGATTCTTCTCCCGTCTTTGTTTATTTCCACTGAATTCAGTATCACACCTTAAAACAGGTGACCTACTCCTACTTCTCCTTGGAGACAAACTGGGAATAGATACCAAGGATATGAAACTCTCATCATGCAAAGTTAGTATATTAACAATAGAATGGCATTAAACAAATATGACAAACAAGTGTTTTACAAAAAATCAAACACTCTTTACCCTAACCTGCGAGAGCGGCCACGCCTCTCTTTTCTCCACCATGGACTCCTCCTCCTCCTATCATGAGGTGACCGACTTCTGCTTTGACTTCGACTCCTTTTTCTGGTTCTTCTTGCATGCCTCCACACGTGACGGGGTGAATCACTTGTGTCGCTGTCACTAACATCTTCCCTAATCAATCTACCAAATTCATCTACCTTCGGTTTATCAGTTTTCATATCTGGCTTGTGTGCATTGGCCTCCTCAAGACCAACACTTTCATCATAATTCCTCGAAGAATCTTTTGATTGATGTGCAGTATAAGCGCCACTGCTGCTGACAGGTTTCTGACCTTTATGACTTCCATCAGAAACTTCAGCAACAACCCCAGTTGGAACATCCAATTTATCAGCTTGCATCACATTTCTTGGTGATCCAATCACGGACTCAGGGAGAAGGTGCTTATTAGACTCCTATGACTGTTTCTGACACAACAGCATGCCCCTTCTCAGAATCATATTTTGTAGTTACATCCCCCATATATGGGAGGCTGACGTCTTCAAGATTTTCTTCCTCAGCATCAGATGTATTGTTGGAAGAATAACCCTGTAAGATTTTGGAAGGATTTGCATCTTTCATGAGCTGACCAGGAAGTTCCCCATAACCAGGTTCTGGATGGTCAACTGGTTCCCCGGATTGGCCAAAATATTTATTCTCGGAAGGCGACTCCTTTATGCTAGCATCCAAGGAGATTTCATTTTGTCTATTTCCTGTCTTGCCTGACTCAACTCTAGGAAGTACCTTCATGGTGACGGGGAAGTTACAATCAGATGCAACTTCAGAGCCTGCAGACAAATCTTAGATGAAGTGAGTCATAATAAACAATCCAATACATCAGAGCCTGCAGACAGATCTTAGATAGCCAAGAATTACAAGAAATCAGTAGTGCATGTCAAACACCAGCTTAAAAAGACTGATGAAAGGGCCACGTAAGGTACATGCAGTTTTTTGTGATTGTGTGAAGAAGGAAAACAGGTAACAATGGCATAAAGATTCTCAGTCATCAGGACCATAAAAAACACCAGGATTAGATATACCTCCTTCCTTGGCCTGTGCTACTGAGGCTTGAGCGGATGATAAATTTCCTATGTACTGAAATTTCAGAAAATCTATATCCTCCATTATGCTGCAGAGGTTGAAGTTTCTCTCCAGTAAAATCTTCTTGAGACAATGAACCACACTCATCATATGAGTTAACATATGAGCAATTCTTTTTCTGCTTATCCAGGTAAGAGATATCATCTAAAAGCCAATATAGAAAGTAAACATTACTGCATAGACCATTTTTGTTCAATACTGAGTCATTACATTACTGCATTATCAATGTATGAATGGCATGGCACATTGACAACTATCCAGCAGAACATTAGGCTAACCTTCCATGTCCATATCGGAATCAGTGAGGGAATGAGCAGCATCAGCATCCACTGATCCCACTTCAATTCCACTTTCAGTGTGTTGAAACTGAACCTGTGCAAATACACTTTGTTCATCAATGGGCTTCCCAGGAGGTGAACATTCTCACTACTTTTCCTATCTGGTAGTCCCTTCCAGCTCTGACTTCCTTCTTTCTTTGATAGAATGTCTGAAGATGGTGAAGATGGTGGAAGAGGTGGAACTCTAAGGGGAGGGGGAAGGTGGACGGGAGGGGAGGCAGCACTGGCGCCATTGATTGTTGATAGGAATGTTCCTGCAGTGGATCAGACGTCAAAACATTAGAACTAGATGAGTAAGGATGTGGAGGGTAGGAGAGCATGCCCTTGTGAAGAAAGCAATTGATAAGCAGTCTGGCCTTGAAGAGGTGCTGGTGGTGGTGGAGGAATTTGATGCATATTTTGACTCCAGGGTAAAGGCTGTTGCTCAATAGTTGGATAGGAATGAGGGATTTGGTTGCTTATCTGTGGAGGTCTCGGATGATGTACGAAAGATTTAGAACTCATTCCACGACCATGGTATATAGAACATTTGTCATGACATGCTGATATGCAACAGCACCAGGTCTTGGATGAAAAGATGGATGCCCATGTTGAATAACTTGTGGTGGTGGTGGAGGGCGTGGGCCATAATGGGACGCAGGAGGAGCAGTGGTCGCAGGGTGTTGCTGAAATGCAGGCGGGCGTGCATAAGAATCCTGCCCAACCTGAATATTGTAATTCCCTTGACCATGCATCCCTGCACCAAACTAAACCAGTAATCAAACAGGTCTAAGTTCACACCACCATCCAGATCATGCTCTTTTTTTTTTTTGGTCAATTAATACAAAAATTTTAAAGGCTGCGTCACGGTAGACACGAACCCGAGACCTTTGGCCTCGGGCATTAACCACTCTACCACTAGGCCAACACACACACACACAACCATCCAGATCATGCTCAGTGTTCGATAATGCTTCTCAACAATATATCTGAAACAAAAACAAGTAAACAGTTCTCAATCTGAACAAAAAATTGTCACTAAAACTGAAGGAGGTCAATGTACTGATAAATAATGAGATAACAAGAAAGTGAAATCGGTGAAAAACATGGCAGTGATAAAGCCTTTTAAAGTAAGCGTAACAGGCTTTCTCCAACGTAGCAAATTTAACTAAAATACCTCCATTCCACACACTGAGCCTACTTCTGGAGCATAAAATTCGAGCACCATATTCTTACAAGAGCAAAGAACAAGAATGAAATCAATCAAAATACAAAATCCCAAATCAATAATGTCAACTTAGAGAGCGACAAATAAGCAGAAACGATTAGTGATTAATTCCACAACAAGTAATCTCACTATCCATTAAATATATTCATTTATTATCGTTATTATCCACCTTTTAATCTCACTTCTATTCATTTATTATCTCCACTAATTTTACATTCATTACAATTTATTAAGATCGATATCACCGAAATCAAAGAACGAATATGATGGACGAGGGAAGTAATAGAGTATCTAAATTCGAAAGAGGAGAGAGGAAACCCATAATGGAAGCAACTTCTCTATATAATGCATTTTAATGTTAATTTTAATTGTAAAGTGATAGGATAATGAATCTCACATTGTAAGTGTAAAGTAATGATTTTTGTGTAAATAAGTAGATAAATTGAGGTTAAAAATTATGAAATATATGTGCAAGGCATTTTCAAAAAAGAAAATACAAAATTTTAATGAACAAAACGAAAAAGAATTAAATACAAACTTTTGGTAAACACCGAAAGTAATACTATAACTTGTTATAAGCTTTTCGTACTAAATTAACATTTGTAAAGTAAGAACTGAAAATGAACAAAAGAAATCTTACATAATCAATCCTGATAATCAATTATTTACTAAAATAAAATTTAAAACTAATTTTATCCTTAACTAATAAGATAATCAGTACCGGTAATCATTTATTTATTAAAATGAAAATTAAAGCTATTTTAAAACTTTAGTTATTAATATATGAAATTGATAGAGTGTGTTGGCCTAGTGGTAGAGTGGTTAATTCCCGATGCCAAAGGTCTCGGTTTCGAGTCCACCGTGACGCGGGCTTTAAAATTTCTATATTAAATTATAAAAAAAAAATTAAAACAAAAGGATTGAAAGACAAGACAATTAATAATAGTATACCAGGGTTAGCTAAACAGTTAGCAGTTATCGGGTATTAACCAACTCAACCCGTATTTAGTCGGATATCGGGTAACGGATTATTTGATGATAGGGTAATCGAACCGATCTTGGTTATGGATTATTAGGATTTTTCGAGTATCGGGAATACCGATGGATAATCAAGTATGCTCGAATATCCGATGAATATTAATTTTAATTTACAATTTCTAAATCCAATCGAATCTCTCCTCTCATCCTATTCTTCTGTCCGAGTCCTTTTCGCTCGAAATAAAGTAGAATTATTCATATTCATTTAGGCAAAATTATTGGGCTTTGTCTCTGCTGAAAACTGTAAATAAGAGAGTGCAAGAGGAGAAATTACAGCACACCTTTTTTTTCTCTCTGTGCAACTCGAAAACAACATCACTGAGCGGCGCTCGCCAACATTTTGAAGCCATGGTTCTCAATTACGAGTCGACCTTCGACCAGATCAATCTGGTTCTGATAGTGTCGTCGTTGCTCCTCCTCCTTGCCGTGCATTTGCTCTAGGCCTTTGATGGGATATGGCCCAACCGCTCAGGCTCACTGGCAGACCCAAACGAGCTGGCCCTACGCGGTTAAGCCTAAAGCCCAGCATTTAAACCCTAATCAAGACCGAGTCAAAGGCGCTATTCAAGGATCAAGTTATAGAAAGAGATCGGATCCCACTAATCAAGGGATCCAGTACATCTTTAGAGATCCACAAACATGTATAAATAGGGGTTAGGTCGACGGTAGAAGGGTTAGCAACTATTAGAATTCTAGAGAGCTTTTCAATATATTCATTGTAATCCTACATAGTGAAGGTATTGAGGAATCACTCCTCCGTGGACGTAGATCTTATTCTTGATCGAACCACGTAAAAGCCTCTGTGTTCTTTACAGTTTTCATAAATCTCGCATACTAGATTTATCATTGGCGCCGTCTATGGGAAAATTCGAATAAAAAGCTTCGTTTTTTCTACAACTCAATGGCAAGAACTCGTGCAAACGCTAGCACCGCCGGCGGTGCTGGCAACAACCGCGCTGAGGACGATCAGGGGGTCACACAGCGCCGCAGGAAGGGGATCGCGGAGGCCGCCAGCAACAACACACCTGAGGGTTTCATAGAAAACATTCCTATACACCCTCAGGATCGCCGCCCTAATGAAGAGGAAGATGCCGACGTCAACACCGGTGAACAGGCGGTTCACCGATCCCATGAGGTCTTAGGCCGAGCCGTGTCCGAATTCCTCAACGCCAATCTCGGCCAGTTCTAGAATTTCATCAATCAGAGGACAAACGGAGCTGGCACCTCAAGAACGCCCGGACTGGTAGTCACGGGCGCCCGAGGTCATTCGCCCCTCCGTAATAATCAACGCTCACATCGGCACGATAGCCGAGAACATGCACATCGGCACGTCATCCGAAGTCAATCACCTCGGCCGAACAACCGCAATCATTCGCCCCCGCACCACCCACGGAGTCGCTCACCACCTCGGCATAACGTCCACGCGGCTGGACGGGAAAGAAGAGAGGAGAGGCGAAGCCGAACTCCCCCACAAAGAGACGATAGGCGTCGCTATCGGTCTCCCACCCCTCCGGAGAGAGATGGCAACGAGCTCCCGGGGTTCGACCGGCACGGGAGAATCATCTCTCCTTTCTCCAGGGAAATCCTGGATACGCCTTTGCCCCAACGATACAGGGCACCCAACATCGCTGCTTACGATGGCCTCGGAGACCCCTCCGACTTCCTTTTCGCCTACACCACCAACATGGCGAATCAAGGAATGGAAGATTTTCATATGTGCAAAATCTTCCACGAGGTGTTGGTCTCCAACGCCCGACGTTGGTTTACCTCGCTCCGCCAGAACAACATACACTGCTTCAAGGATCTCATTGATCAGTTTAAATGACGCTTCTACCAGAAGATGCCACCTCGGCAACCGCCGTCCGACCTGCCACCATCCGCCAGGACGGGACGAGACGATGTCAAATTCGTCTCGCGGTTCATCAAGAGTCCTCAAAATTGATGAGAGTAACGATCTTTACATCATCAACGCTGCTCAAGAACGGATTCGACCGCGCCCGAACAAAGAGATAACCGTGAGAAAGCCGAAGAAGGCGAGTCGCCTCGACTCGGTCGACAACTACGCCGAAGGGGCCGAGTCGATCGCGAAGAGAGACCTGGACGAGCGTAAGGTCGAGAGAGGAAGAAGCCGATGATCGAGGAAGAGGCGCGATCGCCAAGTGCCTTCGATAGGATCAAGAAAGGCCCGATGGAATCTGTGTGGGACCTCGGCCAAACCACAGTGGTAACGCCTCATCTGCTCAAATCAAGGGCGGAAATATTTGAGCTCCATGCTGAGCTCTTCTCGAAGCCCCCTCCCATGAAATGAGGATCCAAGAAGGGATCGACGGAGAAGTATTGTGACTACCACCAAGGGTATGATCATAATACCGAGGATTGCAGAAACTTGAGCTCGCAGATCGATGAGCTCGTCAAAGGAGGAGCGCTTAAGAAGTACCTCGGCCGATCTGGGCCGGGGAATAAGAAGCGCAGAGGAAAGAATGGAGGTGGCAACAACTGCGGGCCGACCTCGACGATGACCCAACCTGAAGATGACGAGGACGATGGTCCCAACGCCATGGAGCAAGTCTATACCATCACCGGACTGCCCATAGGTACGACGAGGTCGTTGTTGAAAACTAAAGCTCGGAGACCGACCCCCGAGGAGCCAAAAAACAAACGACTCCGGGATGGTGAGAGCATCGTGTTCTCCAATGACGACCCATTGCCCAAGATCATGCCCCACCAAGACGCTATTACTATACAAGCCGTGGTGGAAAACAAGAACGTCCACAGAGTCTACATCGACATCGGAGCCTCTGTCAGCATCATCTTCCAGAGCTGTCTGGACAAACTCGAGGTCGGAGGGATCCAAATATATCCCGCACCGTCCAAACTCCGGAGCTTCACTCAGGAGACAGTCCAACCAGAAGGCGTTATCACCCTTCCGGTCACGGTGGGACGTTCTCCCAAGTCGGTCACCAAAGCCATCTAGTTCTTCTTGGTCCGAGCTCCCTCTCCATACAACATCATCCTGGGGAGAGACTGGCTCTACGCCACCAAGGCCGTCTGCTCGGTCTACCACCTCACCATCAAGATACCCACCCCAGTGGGAGTGCTAAGCATTCAGGGTGACCAAACGGCAGCTAAGGAATGCCTACGAGTCTCAACCCAGGATGTGGCCTTACCTCAGGCCTAGCAACTACAGAAACCTCCGAAGCTGCCACCCCGGGACGATCTAACTGACGACCTCCAATTATACGATGACGACCTTTCCAAGGTCGGCACCCAGGGTCCAACTGATATTCGACAGCACGTCGTGCAGCTTCTGAGGGAATACAGGGACGTGTTCGCATGGTCTCCACTCGACATGACTGGAGTGTCACCCGAGCTCATCACTCACCGGCTCAACATCGACCCGGAAACCAAACCAGTTCGGCAGAAGAAAAGAGGGTTTGCGGTAGAGCACAGCCAGGTCATAAGAGATGAGGTGACCCAACTCCAAGAGGCCAAAATCCTGTTCGAGGTCAAGTACCCGACCTGGATGGCTAATCCAGTCGTGGTCCGAAAGCCGGGAGGGGGATGGCGCATGTGTGTCGACTATACCGACCTCAACAAACACTGCCCGAAGGATTGTTACCCCCTCCCTGATATTGACAAGAAAGTGGAGGCACTGGTGGGCCACGAGATTTTCAGTTTCCTGGATCTGTACAAGGGATACCACCAAGTCTTGATGAGTAAGGAGGATGCTCCAAAAACGGCGTTCATCACTGACTTCGGTGTCTTCGCATACCGAAAAATACCTTTCGGCCTGAAAAACGCCGGAGCTACCTACCAAAGGATGGTGGACGCAATATTCAAAGATCATATTGGGAAGATCTTCGAGGTCTACGTCGACGACATCGTGGTCAAAAGCCAAAAAATAGAAAGTTGCACCGACAACCTCAAAACTATCCTCCAACTCCTCAGGTCGGCCAACCTCAAGCTCAACCCACAAAAGTGCACATTCATGGTGAAGACGGGAAAATTCTTGGGGTGTTGGGTCTCACAAGAAGGCTTGAAGGTCAATCCCACCAAGGTGAAGACGGTACTTGACATGCAAGTACCAAAAACAATCCGTGAGATCCACAAACTCACCGGATGCTTGGCCGCCCTCAGCAGATTTCTATCTCGGGCTGTCGAAAAGCAACTTCCTTTCTTCAAGATCTTGAGAAGAGCCCCGGACTTCGCTTGGAAGGAAGAACACCATGTCGCCTTCACCCAGCTGAAAGAGTACCTCACCAATCTGCCCACATCGTCCGCCCGAAGAAGCGAGCCCTTTCTTTATATCTAGCCGCCTGACGAGGCAATCGGTCTTGCATCGTGCGAGATGAGATCGGACGACAACTCCCTATCTACTTCATCACCGAGCTCTCAAAGGACCTGAGACTAGGTACACCACTTCAAAACTAGCGTTGGCACTCGTGAACGCCAATGACACCTCCGATCTTATTTCCAAGCCCATTCAATCCAGTCTCGATCGACTTACCCCGAGACAAGTCTTGTCAAAACCGTAATCATCGTATGATATAGCAAGTAGGCATTGGAGCTCGGCAGCACGACATCTTATACTCCCCGCACCGCCATAAAGGGCAAGCTCTAGCCGATTTCTGGTAGAGGTCAAATTTACCGAGGTCAACCTCGCCAGAGATGCCACCCGATCCCCACTATCACAACGGAGGAACCTATCCTCACCTACCCGAGGGTCATTGGCGGATGTACGTGGATGGAGCTTAGTGCAAAGCAGTAATGGAGCGGGCATCTTGCCCTCGGCCCGAAAAACAAGAAGTGACCTATGCCTCCGGTTTACCTTCCCACCACAAATAACGAGGTGGAGTATGAAGCCCTTATCTCGACTCCGCCTCAAAGGAATTGAGAGTGGAAAAGATCCAAATCTTTGGAGATTCCTGTGTCGTGGTAAACTGTGTCTTAGTGCAACACGAGGCCAAAGAGGATCGAATGGGCCATACCTTGAGAAGGCTAAGGAGATGTCGACCTCATTCGGTATTCCACAATTCATCGCATTCCACGAGGAGAACAAATGAGCCGACATCCTCAAGAATTGGCTTCATCGTCAACAAATCCACCGGAGGAAATTCATTCCGTAAGCATTATGGAGCCCCACATCGGCATCATCACCGAGATAGAACCGAATCGATGTCTCCCATAAAGGCATATCCGGAAGAAGGTGTACTACCCCAAGATCGCTCGAGACCAAGAAGATGATGGTCGAGTCCCAAAATACCTCATGCAAAGGCACTCTCTACAGAAATCCTACATTCAACCACTCCCGAGATGCCTGGGCCGTAAGAGGCGGACTACGATTAAATGAGATTCACATGGGATCTTGTGAAGCCACATCGATCACGAGCTCTCTCAAAGAAGACGCCGAGGTCGTAGTACATCGCCAACCCTCATCCAAGATTCGCCGAGCTCGCAAAAGTGCCGAAATGTCGCCCACGCCACGCCAAGAAGCTACCACGATCGACCTCAGAGCCTTCGAGTCCTCGCCTTCATGCAATGGGAATCGACATCGTTGGTCCTTTCGACCGAGCACCGTGTCGCCGATACTTGGTCGTAGCCATAGACTACTTCATAAATGGGTCAAGTGGAGGCTCTTTCAAGCCTCACGAGCGTATGATTCGACATATCGTGTGGAAAAACATAGTTTGCCGCTCGGCATACCACATGTCTTGATCTCGACAACGGCACCCAGTTCGTCGACGTAAACTTCAAAGAATGGTGTGCGAGCTCCGATCAAACAACAGTTCACCTCATTGCACACCCACGCGCGAACGGTCGACCGAAGTGACAAACCGCACGATTGTACAAGGATTGAAAAGAGGCTAGACCGAGCTAAAGGTGATTGGGTGAAAATCTCCTCAGTCCTCTAGTCGCATGTAACCACACATCGGACTTCACACGAGAAACACCTTCAGCCTAGTCTACGGTACCGAGGCTGCCATACCACCGAGATCGGCGCCGAGCCCACGTACTCTTCACTCGACCAAGACGACAACGGGAGAACCTACGGTCAACCTTGATGCTCTAGAGGAAAACGTGAGCTCGCCTTCATCAATGAAGCCAAGTACAAATGCCGGGTCGCAAGGTACTACAACAAGAGAGTAAAGCCTCCACACTCCAAGTAGGCGACCTCGTCCCGCGAAACAACGAGGCCAAGAAAGCCGAGCGCCTTAACAAGTTAGATCCGACATGGAAGGCCCATACTGCTGCTCACGAGAACCTCGCAAAGGGGCCTATAAGCTAGCTCACCTATCCGTGCACTTATTCCCCAAACCCGCATATCACTCATTTGAGGAGGAATTTTACATAGCTTTGATTTCAGGATCGGCCATGTTACCTTTTTTCTCTTTTCCTAAGTGCGATGTTATTTACTTATCAATAAAACATTTGTTTTTCTAATGAGTATTTCACTGCCTCATCTTATATTTATGTGAACATCCATTCGATAAAACACAATTAACCTTTAAAGGGACGCCTTGCGAAGATGGCACATACAGATAACTCATTAACTTGAACGCTCTACGCAAGGCATACAGATTACTCATTAATTTGAACATCTACATACAAAGCATACAGATAACTCATTAAATTGAACATCTACATGCAAACAACGCCCGTGATCGGATCTCGCCAATTTATACCCCTTTATTTGGGAAGATATACACTTGATGTAAATGCCCGAATACATTTACGGCTAAAACCAAGTCCTAAGCTATATTTGTACATCTCTAGGGGAAAATATACACTTCGGTACAAAGCCTAAATACATTCATGACTAAAAATCAAGTCCTAAGCTATATACAGATCACTCGGGCTTCCCAGCTCCACCTCGCCAAGTCTCACTGAAGCTACACCATTCGAGATAAAATCCTGCCTGGCGATGAACACCCGGATGAACCTCGGTGCCTTCCACCCAATCGATGAGGTCGGCGCCACCACGGCCTACTCCACCAAGACTTTGAAGCAGCGCAGGGTCCCGACCGGCCGGCACTCCCGAAACGAGGTCGAACTCGCTCTCGATCTAGCCGCCGACTGAGGTTAGGACCCCGCCCGACCCAGCCCTTCTTTGCCGACTGGGCCCTCGTCCGTCCGGCCTCCCGACGGGGCCCGACTATGAGACGACGTCCCATCATAACCCATCACCAAGACTCGGCGTGGTCCTTATAACCGCCACCCGCCCGACTTTTTCAACTCTCACGCCGGCAGGTCGGCCGGAGTCTGATCACAGGCTGGGCATAAGTCGCCTGTGGACGAGCTCAGAACTGGAGGTATTTGACCAGTGAGTCGAGAAAATCTTGAAATTCTTGCTCTCGTGCCCTCCTCGTCCCTTAGCACCATGCCTCAAAGAAGCAAACTCGAACTCGGTCATCGGCCTCGGATATGGTGACACCACTGCACCGTGATTACCATTTCATATTCGGTATGTTCTTCCGAGATCCGAGCCGCCTTCGCGCCAACTCAAGTTGTTCCGCGACCGCATCAAACGCCTGAATGACGCCGGCAGACATCCGCCGAACTTCCGATGGACGATCCTTAGCTTCGCTTCGTTTTCGCCAAAAGACGGCCACCTGCGTTGCCCCCTCAGCAGCTGCTTGTTCACCTACCGACGATGTCACCCACCCTAGCAACTGCTATCCATGCCGTGCAAAGTCCGGGTCACCGCGGATCGGCCCTCCGTAATACCACATCCTCGTCCTTCTCGCCTAAGGCACTTCGCACTTCTTTCATCTTGGTCAATAACTCATGATCGAGCCCAATATATTGCGAAGAAGAGTGCTAAAAATAAGAAAACACATTCATTTCAAAAGTGTATTTATCATTCACAAAAGTGGAATTTACAAGGCTCGGGATCCTAGTGACCCCAAGAATTAAACCTATTACAAGGGCTCACGACCTCCTCTCCTGACCGGCCGCCTCCAGACGGCTCCTCCCCGCCGCCGACCTTCGAAGGGAGGTCTCGAGCTCGCCCCGCCTCTCAACTCGCCCACACCTCGGCGAGGAGTTCCCGGCTCAGGTCTGCCCTCCTCGCATCGGGTCACGGCCTCACCGTCGAAAGGAGGTGAGGCCGCCAAAGCCTCCAAAGACGGAAAGCGAGCCCGCCTGGCGATCACCCGGCATAGTCCTTCTCCATCGTCCGAGGAGCGACCTCAACCCAGCCCATGCTCGACCTTGTCGGTCGTGCATGGCAGCCGCCAAATCCTCCGGTGGTCTCGACACCACCCGCCCCGAGCACGGCGGCGTGTCGGAAATAAAAGAGAGGCTCTCCGACTCGATGAGTTTGCCTGAAGGCCCTCAAGATCGGCCTCGAGCCGCCAGGCGTTCCTCTCCTGATAGCTTCTTCGCCTCCTCGCCGCCTCCTCTCGCCTCCTCAAGCTCGGCCCGAGCAACCTCCAATGCCCGTGCCTTCTTCTTCAGCGGCCTCCGCAGCAGCCTCGCGCATCAAGATCCGCCCGCAGCCCACCATCGCAAAGACGATCCACCGCAGCAGCAAGCGCGGCCTCCGCAGCAGCCCGCCTCCCTCTCCGACGCCATACCGAGAGACACCCTCGACAATGTACCCGACAATGTGCTGCAGCTCCCATCACCGAACTCACCCCTAAAACACAAAACAATCAATGACACATCACAAAGGAGATATAGATGAATATGGAAGAAACTCATATGATAAACGCGCATTTTACACGCTTATTGTTGATATTTAAAGATGAGTTTAGATCATTTAATGTGCTATGTATCGATTCTTAATGTTTTATCTATTTCAGAAGATAACGCTCTGGGGTTTCTCTTGGTGTTTTGTAGGCTTTTCAGTGATAATCGACGATAAGGTAAAGATGTAACCAAACATGATGAAATGGATATGACAAGTATGGATGTGAAAAGTTTATAATGTTAAAGAGCATCTCGATAGTAGTCCATAGGCTCAAACGGATCGCACCGAGTTCGAACGCGAGAGAACGGAGTAAACAAATGAAGTCGCAGCAGAGCCGCCGACGAGAGCTCGCGAGGCGCCGCGAGAAACGCCTGTAACGCCCAAAACGCCCAGAACTCGCGACCGAGCTCATGCGGCATGAGCCCGGCCGCGAGGCGAGGCGGCAGACCCTAAAATTAGGGTTTTCAGCCCTAATCTATAACAGAGCTTCACCGCGCCCCAACGAACCCCAACACGATTTTGCACGTTTTCCTCGCTTTTATCTGTTTTTCATTTATTTTCGCTTAGCTTTGATTTAGATTAGTTCTAGCAATAGTTATCCATCGCTTTACATTAGTTCTTCGCATTGGTGACGATTTAGCACGATTTCGTCCAAGGAATTCCATCTTTTTCCGCTGATTTGGATACTAACCCAACCATTGTTCTTCGACGCTTCTCACGGTTTTATCAATTTAATTTCCGCTTTTATGATTATTATGCACTTTATGTCGTTAATTATGTTCAGCTAATTTCTGCTCTAATCCTAGGGTTTGCATGATTTTATCCTATATGTTGTGATTCCTATCGTTGTTATTTACCTTCCGTGCATCGATTCATGATTCTTGGTGCTTATTTATATGTGTTGATTTGATCAATTTTGATGCATATCATAGTTGCCGCTAATTACGTAATCGCTTTAATTGTCAATCGATCTTGAATGTATGATACGGATAAGCCTCGAGTCGAATCGAGATAGGAACATTCAGAGGAAGCATATTCTTTGTGATCCTTTCGAGTTGCTTATTTTCCTCTGAGACATAACAAGAATAGGAAAATTAGTAATCAATCTGTCACAATTGTCGAATCAAGTTGTTGGCTACATATGTGATCTTCCATCTTGTCTCGGATTAAAATGGCTAGTAATAAGCGTGATAAACACCATTGTGGATAGGATTAATGCATCCCTAGGGTTAGTCTTTCGATATTTGTTTCCTCGATATTTTATCGCTTTAGTTTATTTTCTCGTTATTACCTTTGCTTTGGATTTAATTATCTCAAGCCCCAAAATTCACAACCCAAATTCGTGCTTGGATAATGATGAATTATTGTCAATTAGCTTCGTGTTTTCGGATTGCAATCCTCGTGGATACGATACTTTGCCACCCTATACTTACACTTTTTACGTGTGAAAAAGGAGCGATCACCATACCTTAGGGAAGCGATATGTGAGCCGGAAGTCGGCACCTCGCACATGATCCGGCACGGGCTGTAGGGAACGATGTTAACCCTCGCCCGAGGATCCATCTTGGGTGTTTTAATTCACCATACATTGATTATAATCCTAGCATGCGCCTATATAATTAATAGCAACACGCTGGGTTTTCTCGTGTTTACCTTTCGATCCGCCGAGGTGGATCGAACGGATGAATCGATTGAACGGTCGAGACTCGTGCTTGACCTTCGGATCTGATCCCTGATACCCAAACTCCAACGCCGAGTGAGGACGAGCTATGGAGAATGCACCAAAATCACCCTTTCTCTCATTAAAACTCACTAAATTTTCTCTCAAAATTACGAGAATACCGAAAATTGTCTTGTTAATATGTGAGCATTTTCCTGACTTTATCTCATACCTTATATTTATAATGCACTACCTTAATCCTATATGGAATGTTACCATAATCCTATATGGAATATTACCATAATCCTATATGGAATATTACCATACTCTTAGGATTATTTCC
Organism: Salvia rosmarinus; assembly: GCA_036937905.1. NCBI lineage: Eukaryota > Viridiplantae > Streptophyta > Magnoliopsida > Lamiales > Lamiaceae > Salvia > Salvia rosmarinus. Next base: position 32,317,621 of record CM072819.1, on the reverse strand, counting down.
ATACTCTAGATTATTTTCATACTCTCAAGATTATTACCATAATCTTATATGGAAAGGATCTATGATATACCATAAATATAATTATATCCTTGTGGATAAAGAGAATAAAATCTTGCCAATTGAGAGCATGAGGGCGCCGATTTTCCTTGGCTACGGGCCCGACGGGCCAAACCGAGGATCAAATGCAAGGAATAAAGATGGCCTCAAATAAATTAATTATCTTATGTTCAAATTGTAACATAAATTAATTTATAAACATTCGATCATGCCACTAGAGAAAGAATGTCGACTTACCCTTTATTACCGGGTTGAGTCGGGCTTGCACTTAGACATTACGAATCCTCAGATTTAAGATATCGAACGTCCATTAATCATTTATAGCAATCAATCGCTTAAAACGACATCAACTTTATTTCCTTAAGTAGTACCACTCAACCTTATTATTGTACTTGAGCTAACTCAACCTGCAGGGTTTAGTACAATAAACCTTTGAGCTCCTTAAGGGACGCCATCATCCTTAACGGATACGGTGGCTCGACATGTATAACTAGCGTGACATACAAGATCGCCACCACCCAAGACGCGGAGAATCTGTTAGAACATATAACCTCACTCATAACAAGTCAAAGTGATGGTCAAGAACTCATACTCACCTAATACCTTATCGAGGTTTAGATCATCGTAAGTCACCGAGATCTTGGTTCTTCACGACGGTCGAAGAAGAACTCATCTCATCCGTGATCCTTCAATACGCCGAGACGCATCAAAGATAGACAAGCAACTAAGTCAAGTCACTTCTATCTATACCGCAGCCTAAACCGACAACTCGCCCTTAAGTCGCCTCACCGTGAAACTTTTATATCTCATTAAGCTCGACCAATCATACGCATCGCGTGATCTTCTACACAATCGTATGATCTAACTTATATATGAGATAAGGACACGATATACGCAATCAAGTATTCAAATCGATAGAGATTGTAATAGTGGTAACAGGAAACATTGCATACAAGCTCAACCATACCGCTTTCAAGATACAACCAACACGGCACCCTCTCCCGAGGTAGGACTCGACTCGCTGAGTTGCCGCCACCACCGGTTCAGTCGCCCACCACCACGGCGCCGATGTGCACGGTCCGCCCGCCTTCTTCTTCGGGCGCCTGCTTGGGCGAATGTGCGGAGCGACGAGCCCGCCTGGCCTTACGTGGATCGAGTTTCACTGCACAACAAGAAAAAAAATTAACACGACGACATCAGACATATAAGCAATAAGGAATAAGAGGGTGCCCTCACCCAGATCCAACCCCGATCCTCAAGGCTTCGATCTATATATGCTCACCGGGCCATTTAGATCGTCCTCGTGAAATTGACGGACATTTCACCGAGTATGTTGAGTTGATCATCTACGTAACCTGTGGGCTTCACCTTCACATCCTTCATTTTACCCAAATTTCACTGTAGCTCGGATGCCCATCCGCACTCAAAAAGAAAACTTATTTCGCCATTGCGACACCTTCGGCGAAAGCACAGGAAAACGATGTTAACCTCGCCCGAGGATCCATCTTCGGTGTTTAATTCACCATACATTGATTATAAACCTAGCATGCGCCTATATAATTAAATCGCAACACGCTGGGGTTTACACGTGTTTACCTTCGATCCAAGAGGTCGATGGAACGAGATGAACGGATCGAACGGATCGGACTCGCAGCTTTGACCTTCCTCGGATCAGATCCCTGCTGCCCAATCTCCAACGCCGAGTGAGGACGATCTATGGAGAATGCTTCGAAAATCACCCAATGCTCTCACAACCAAACTCTCGAAAATTCTCTCTCACAATAATGAGATGGTCGAAAATTCTCTTCAATATGTTAGCATTAACCTAGACTTTATCTCATACCTTATATTTATAATGCACTACCTTAATCCTATATGGAATGTTACCATAATCCTATATGGAATATTACCATAATCCTATATGGAATATTACCATACTTCAGATTATTTCCATACTCAAGATTATTACCATAATCTTATATGGAAAGGATCTATGCATATACCATAAATATAATTATATCCTTGTGGATAAAGAGAATAAAATCTCGCCAATTGAGAGCATGAGGGCGCCGATTTTCCTCGCTACGGCCCGGATGGGCCAAATTGTGGATCAAATGCAAGGAATAAAGACGGGCCTCAAATAAATCAATTATCTTATGTTCAAATTCCGTAACATAAATTAATTTATAAACATTCGATCATGCCACTAGAGAAAGAATGTCGACTTACCCCTTTATTACCGGTTGAGTCGGCTTGCACTTAGACATTACGAATCCTCGATTTAAGATATCGAACGTCCATTAATCATTTATAGCAATCTGACCGCTTAAAACGATTAACAACTTTATTTCCTTAAGAGTACCACTCAACCTTATTATTGTACTTGAGCTAACTCAACCCGCAGGTTTAGTACAATAAACCTTTGAGTCCTTAAGGGACGCCATCATCCTTAACGGATACGGTGACTGACATGTATAACTAGCGACATACAAGATCGCCACCACCCAAGATGCGAGAATTGGTTAGAACATATAACCTCACTCATAACAAGTCAAAGTGATGGTCAAGAACTCATACTCACCTAATACCTTATCGAGGTTTAGATCATCGAAGTCACCGAGATCTTGGTTCTTCACGACGGCCGAAAGAAGAACTCATCTCATCAGGATCCTTCAATACGCCGTAGACGCATCAAAGATAGACAAGCAACCAAGTCAAGTCACTTATCTATACCGCACCTAAACCGACAACTCGCCCTAAGTCGCCTCACCGTGAAACTTTTATATCTCATTGCTTCGACCAATCATACGCACTTCAGGATCTTCACACAATCGTATGATCTAACTTATATATGAGATAAGGGACACGATATATGCAATCAAGTATTCAAATCGATAGAGATTGTAATAGTGGTAATGTGAAACATTGTATACAAGCTCAACCATACCGCTTTCAAGATACAACCAACACAACCACCCTAAACGATCGCCGAGGTGAAAATAGTATACACCTCCCGTGCCTCGACGCTAAAAACGCATCAAGACCTCAAGGAAAACTCTCCAAAGAAGGCCACGACAAAGTGAGCCCCATCCCAACCAATCCACCTAATGGAATTCGGGTAACCGCATATAGGAATTTGAAAATATTCCCAATATTCAAAAAGATGGGCTAACGGAAATCTAAGTCCGCCTTCATGGTGTCTACATACACGCTACAAACCCTCCCGAGGCCAACGATCGTCACCGGATCATGGAAGGCACCACCAGTGCCTCCGCCGAATGAGGCATTCCTTCCTATTCTAAACACATCGGCGACGGTTAGAGACGATCTAACATCCCCGACCTTATATTCATCCTAAACGGAAGATGTCTCCCGACATCCTAACGCTAATGCCCCTAGACCTACCCTCCAAGGTACGGCATACGAATCCTTAATCTCGATAACATTATCGGGAGGGAGAGATGAACGGAAGAAGATGAAGAAGTCGGGCCATACTTACTTTTCAAAGGAAGGATTTTGCTTCGATTTTGCTTCTTCGATGAAGTTGGAAGGAATTTCGAAGCTCAATATATTTTTCTCGAACAAACGAGGAAGAAGAAAGTGAATGCTTCCTCATTTGGGACTATTTATAGTACAAAGAGGCGCCCAAACCCGCCGCTTCAACTTCCCACGTGGCTAATCGCGATTTGATGCGAAGAGACACGCCGACGTGTTTCGAGCGCCCACCAACCGCCCGCGCGCATGACGTGTTCTAGAGCACCGACACGCCGGTCTAATCGCAAATCATCACTCGACTCCGACCTGGCATCGCCCTTCCAACGGACATCGCCATCCAACGCCGCACAACTCAGTCGACTCGCATCAACCTCGACGGATGTCCCCGCCTGTGTCGGTGTCGATTTGTATACCGAAAACAGCTTTGGTTGAGCTTATATACAATGTTTCTCGTTACCACTATTACAATCTCCTATCTCGAATCAATACTTGATTGCATATATCCGTGTCCCCTTATCTCATATATAAGTTAGATCATACAAGGTGTAGAAGATCACGTAAGTCCGTATGATTGGTCAAGCTTAATGAGATATAAAAGAATCACAAACGAGACAACTTGAGGACGAGTTGTCGGCATAGGCCGCGTATAGATAAGAAGTGACTTGACTTGGTTGCTTGTCTATGCCGGTACGCCTCGACGTATTGATGGATCACAAGGAGATGAGTTCTTCTATCCGACCGCCGTGGAAGAACCAAGATCTCGTGACTTAGGTGGGTATGAGTTGTCGACCATCACTTGACTTGTTATGGGTGAGGGTTATATGTTCTAATCCAATATTCTCCGTGATCTCGGTGGTGGCAAGGTTTGTATGTCATGCTAGTTATCTCAGACGAGTCACCGATTCGCTTAGGATGATGACGCCCCTTAAGGAGCTCAAAAGGTTTATTGTACTAAACCCCGCAGTTGAGTTAGCTCAAGTACAATAATAAGGTCGAGTGGTACTACTTATGAACAAAGATATTAATTATTTTAAGCAATATAATGCTATAAATAATTAACGGACGCATGATATCTTAAATACGGGATTCAGAATGTCTAAGTGCAAGCCCGACTCACCTTCAGAATAAAGGGTAAGTCAAGATTTATTCTCTAGTGGCATGAATGAATGTTTATAAATTAATTTATGTTCTCGGGTCGAACATAAGATAATTAATTTATTTGAGGCCCATCTTTATTCCTCAGATTTGATCCTCGGTCGGCCCATCCAGTTCGTTGCTTAGTGAAAATCGGCGCCTTATCTCTCCTAAGGCAAGGATTTTATCCTCTTTATCCTATAAGGATATTATTATATTTACGGGATATGCATGGATCATTTCCTTGTGGGATTATGGTAATGCATTATAAATATAAGGTAAGAGATAAGATCAAGGTTAATCCTTAATTATCCTAAGCTTCAAATTTTTGAGAATTTCAAGAGTTCCTTGGTGAGATATTTTCAAATTCATAGAGAGGTTAGGGTGATTATCTCGTAGTATTCTCCATAGATCGCCCTCACCGACGCTGGAGATTGGGCAACCGGATACACCCGTAGATCAAAGCACGAGTCTCGATCCGCTCATCCTGCTCATCCCCGATGATTCAAAGGTAAACACGAGAAAACCCCAACGTGTTGTAATTAATTATATAGACGCATGCTAGAATATAATCAATGATGGTGAATTAAACATCCAAGATGATCCTGGAGAGGTTAAATCGATTTCCTACAATTGGTATCGTAGCGAGGTTCAAGATTCGCTCGCTGGATTAATTCACGCTTGATTATTACGCGCGCAATTAATTAATTGTTGATCCGCTGCTCATCGTGGCTCATTTTTATTTTCGCGGATTTTGTTTTTCACCACGAGAAATCCGTGGTTAGATTAGATTTTTCCCGTAAATCTTATCCGTAAAAGAAGAACGAAGACGAAAGCATCAAGAACGAGACGACGAAGACTCCGGGAGAAACCGGACGACGACGCGAGCACGCCGCCGCGCCATGCACGATTTCTAGGCGACGCCAGCCGGGCAGGGCGACATGGGCGGCACGGCTCGGCAATGGGTGCGGGCGACGCGCTTCACGCCGGATGCCTCAAGACCGCCTCGGCATCGAAAGCGCGCGCCACGGAGCTCAACTGGTCGCGGGCACACGCGGCAGCGAGGCGGCTCAGACAACGCTGCTGGCGCACGGGCGCGCTGGCTTGTCGCGCGAGATCCCCTGGCCCTCGCGAGCTCCTTCGCGACGGCGAGGTAGCGCCACGACCGATTGCGGCAGCAGCCGACATTGTCAAGGCGGGTGGGTCGCGCCGCGGTTCGGCAGATCGCACTGTGAAACCTCAACAAGGTCTCGGTAGCATGCCACAGCGATGCGATGCAAGGAAACCTCAACGAGGTTTCCGCCGACACGGCGATGCGAGGCGCTAATCTCGCGAGACCTCGGCCGCCGACACCTCAACATGAGATTCGTGGCGAGGAAACCTCAACGCGCGAAGAATCTCGCGCCGCCGCGCGATCTCGCCAGGGCAAGAGGGTTAGGGCATGGTCGCTGGCGCGCACGGGTCGTGCTCTTCAGCGCCGCCCAAATTTCTTAACCGACCCGCCCGCTTGTTCTGATCAACCCGACCCGGTTCGCCCGACCCGCTTTTTTAGCCCGTAATCATTTTTTCGACCTTGCCCGCCACCCGATCCGCCCGAATACGCTGACGAATCCGTCCGCGCCCTGCACGCGAGGTCTGCTTTTGAAGTTGATGAAGATCTGATTTTGCAATTCTATGTAATAGATTAGGCAGAAAGTGCAGTGTTCCACGAAAGGGCCACGGCGAACGCTTTATTTTATTTTTAATCGCTCATCGCATGTCGTGGATGTTTAAATTATGCGTACATGCTATGTATGTTTAAATTACGTAGACAAACATATTATATGTTTTCGTGATCGACGCGATAGTAAGCATGCTAGGTTTATCGCGCTTTCAAGCATATTTTAGAATTTCATGAGCATGTTTTACATGTCGAGTTCTATAGAAAAGCATGCTAGATTACGTGATCTCGCATGGACAAACCTTTTGAACAAAAAGACTAAGCAAGTAACCCGACATATTAATTTTCAAATTAAATTGTCAAGACCTTCACTTTTGATCTCTATACAAAGTGAGACGATCGTGAGTAAACGCCCGCACGCGCGGGTTTGCTTGCACTGCTTATCATAAGTTTGTTAGATAAGATTTCTAAATAAAACATTTTAAATCTATTGAGAAGTGGAGTTTCATGTAAACGCCCACACGCTGCGGGCTTGTATGTGCGATTTTCATAAGTTCTCTAGAGATGGATATAAAATGAGATAACAAAAGAATTTAGATCGAAGCGTATGGTCCTAGTGAGTATGCCAATTCTAAGAATTCATTTTCACGTTAAAATTGTGGTCATTGCTTAGACATCACCGAGTACAACTTCCGCCAAGTCCTTCTTGCGATAGTGATGTGGTCTCGTAAGGTCCAATCATTAATTTCATTTGTCATAAGGATAAGTCGACATGGATTGAAATTAAACGCTTAAAGGTATATTTTAGTCCGTCGAGGGTTCATGTAAACGCCCACACGCTGGGGCTTGCATGTGGAATTCTCGGGCGATTGGAGGTTTCAATTAATATTGTTTTATCAAAAGGTTACAATATTATTGTTACGAATTATGTGCGATCGATGCTTATGTGTTTTACATTATCTTTCGTATATGTCTCTTACACCGATTATCAATATGCTCGCACAAAATCCCTTATCCGTCCGAATTTTATCGAGTGGAACGAAACATTGAGATTGTTCTTATCATGGAAGAAAATCTATTTGTACTCACTACACCCCGCCCCAAGCCTCTAGACGATTCATCTATCGATGATGAGCGCAATGAGCACGAGAAATGGGACAAATCAAATAGAATGGCAAAGTGCCTTCTTTAGTCACCATGTGCGAGTCCTGCAACTCCAAAGATCAAGAGATGGAAGATGCAGCCATGATATGGCTAAGTCTTATGAAATCGTATGAGAGTCGGACAAAATCGCTCATCATAATTTGACAAAATCAATAATGTCAAGTTCAATGAAGGAAAGCGATTCGTGCATGACCATGTAGAGCAAATGATCAATATCTTCGAGAGCTCGAGTTGGTTGGAGGATATATTGATGACGAGTCGAATCGATATGATCTCAACACTTTGCCCAAGTCTTTGATGACTTCGCTATAAAGCGCCATTTATGATGAGAGTTATACTCTAGATTCATTGCAAGAGGATCTAGTAACCAAGAACGCAAAACGGGCAAAGGTGCACGTTTTAGTACGCACCTCAAGGAAAACCACCGCTTATCGAAAGATGAAAAGGAAAGTGGAATTCAAGAGATGCTAAGGCTAAAGAAAGAGTGGGAGTAATACAAAGGCTCTACCAATGTTTGAAAAGCCAAAGGAGAAGGGCAATGCTTCAAGTGCGCGAGATCAAGCATTGAAGGCTAAGTGCCCCAAGCTCAAGTGCTCAAGGTACGCCATTTGCTTTAGTAACTAAACATGTTTAGCGACTTGTTCTACTCATTCATGGGTAGTAGACACGGGTGCGATCGATCATGTTTGTTACACCTGCGTGGGTTCCCGCGACAAGGGAGTCGAGTGATAGCGAGATAACGATCTCCATGGGAAACGCGTGAAAGTCGAGGCCGCTGCAATGGAGATGTTACTTTATGTTTTGATAGAACAGCTTTAGTATTAAAAGATGTTTTATATGTGCCGGACTTTCATGAACCTTGTTTCTGCTTTCAAATTGTTTATTCATGGATATTCTCGTTATTTTTATAGTGGTGTTTCTATCATAAGAAATGACGGTTATCTGTGTCGCACATTATATAATTCGCTTATACTATTTCTCGCTAAACATAATACCTATAACTATGTTACATCTACATCAAACCTTAAAAAGAGAAAGTTTTCTTCAAAGATGACACCACATTTCTCCGGCATCTTAGATTAGGTCACATCAATCTAAATAGGATCCAAAGACCGCTAAGAATGGAGCGCTAGTGATCTCACATTTACTCCGCTCCCTCCCCGCGAATCCCGTATGAAGGAAAGATATCGACTGCACCCTTCAAAGCGAAGGGTTATAGAGCCAAAGAAGTGTTGAGCTAGTCCATTTCGACCGTGTGGACCGATGTCCACACAAGCTCGTGGAGGGTACGAGTATTTTGTCACTTTCATCGACGACATTGCAAGGTACGGATACATATACCGCTTCACCACAAGTCCGAATGCTTTGAGAAATTCAAAGAGTTTAAGGCGGAAGTGGAGACGAAGCTTGGTAAAGTATCAAGTCATCATGGTCCGATCGCGGTTGCGAATACCTCAAGAACGAAGTTTATGGACTATCTAGTGAAGTGTGGATTACCTCCCAACATACATAATCGGGCACACCACAAAAAATGGTGTGTCGAGCCAAGAAATAGACTCTTTTGGAAATGGTTAGATCAATGACGAGTTATGCAAAGATTGCTTATTTCGCTCGGGGTATGCCTTAGAAACGGCGGCATACTTGCTAAATCTAGTACCATCCAAGTCACCGAAAAGACCCTTCGAGTTGTGGTTTGGGCGCAAGCCTCAGTTTAAGCCACATAAGATATGGGCAGCCCAAACACATGTGTCGAACAAGAAGGCCGACAAGTTGGAGGCTAGATCCGACGCAAGGTCGCTTATCGCTATCCTAGAGGAACGAAAGGTGGTTTATTCTATAGTCCTAAGGATCGGGTCATTATTAGACTAATGCCCTATTCTTAGAAGAGGATTATACGACAAACCATAACCAAAGTTGAAATCATTCTTCGTGAATCGAAGATGATAGTATTCCACCACCGACAGGCCAAAGGTACGAGATGTCGAGTCTAGTGGGAGGATCGACACCGATACTTCAAGAAATTGAAGTGGGTCGAGTTCCATCGAGATACCGACCGCATAAGTGGTACCTACCCATCAAGTTGTGCAAGATAGAGAACCACAAGTATCTCGCACCCACCGCCGCTATTGTGCCAAGCGCCTCGTCGTGGGAGGGTTGTTCGTCAACCCGAGCGATTTATGTTCGTGGGTGAATCTTCTGATTTAGTCCCGGGAAACGAACAGCAATAATCGACCCATGGACGACAAATGAGGCGATACAAGACATTGATGCAAGATCATGGCACACCGCTATGGACTTAGAAATTGAGTCCATAATGCCTATGGATGTATACGAAAGACACCTCTACCGTATGGCAAGGAAGCCATAGGTAGTAAGTGGGTATACAAGAGAAGAGAGATTCAGATGGAGAGGTTTCGCTTTTAAAGCCGTGCTTGTGGCGAAAGGGTATACTCGATCGAGGGCATCGATTTCGATGAGACCTTTTCACCAGTAGCAATGCTCAAGTCCATTAGAATTTTCCGCCATAGAAGCCCACTGAACCTTGAGGTTTGGAAAATGGACGTGAAAACCGCTTAAACGGTTACCTCGAGGAAGGTAGAGACATCTATATGCAAAGAACCCAAGGTTATGTGGTGGCGGTGAAGAGCATCTAGTATGGAAGCTAAGAAGTCCATTTATGGGCTTAAGCAAGCCTCACGATCCTCGAACTTACGCTTTGACGAGGTGGTAAAGTCCCATGGATTTACCTAGTTGCCAGCCGAGTTGTGTGTATCGCTTAGATGTCAACAGGATGTGGTATTTCTCGCACTTTATGTAGATGACATTCTTCTAGTCGGGCAACAATGTGAAGTTGTTATCGACGAAAGAGTTGGTTATCCGATCGCTTTCAAATGAAAGACTTAGAAGATGCAGCCGACATTCTTGGGATCAAGGTTTACCGAGATCGCAAGAGGAAAATGTCGAGCTTATCTCGTGCATCTTACATCGATACCGTGATTACTGCTTTAGTATGCACCGCCAAGAAAGGATTGCCACCTTCGCACATAGCTGCCTTTATTCAAAGGAGCAATACCCATGACCGCAGCGAGATAGAGGAATGAGACAAGTTCCTTATGCTTCCGCCGTAGGAAGTCTCATGTACGCAATGCTATGTACGAGGTTCGATATCTCGCTATGCGGTAGCATAGTAGCTAGATATCGCCTAACCTCGACAAGCTCATTGATCAAGAAGAAGCATATACTCAAGCACCGAAAAGGACTCGAGATTATAAGTTTGTTTACCATACGATAGTCTAATGCCTCGGGTTATATGCACTGGATTTTCAAGTCGACCGTGATGAGAAAAAGTCTACCTCGTGCTATGTGTTTACCTTGGGAGGTGGAGCCGTATCCTCAAGTGAGTGCAAAGCAACATGCATTGCGGACTCTACCATGGAAGCCGAATATGTAGCCGCCTCAGAGGTCAAGCATGAGGTCAGATGGTTCAAGAACCACCTCATGGATCTAGGCGTGGTACCTGGTTTGCCCAAGAGTATCATAGTTTCATCGTGATAACTCAAAGTGGCAAACTCAAGGAACCACGGACCCACAAGGTGACCAAACACATAGAGAGAAAGTACCATGTCATACGAGAAATCGTTAGACGAGGAGACGTGTTGATTGAAAAGATTGATACGACGGATAACCCAGCGGATCCATTCACAAAGAGCCTCGTCGCAAAAAGTCTACGGCGCACATTCGAGGACTCGATTGCGCTGATGGCACCCACTTAGAAAGGAAACTTTGTATAAGTGGGAGAAGCAAAGTGATGGTTTTGTTTGTAATAGCTAGTAGAGAGACACATTGTATACTAAAAGTTTGCTTTAGTATAAGTGGAGATTGTTGATTTGTATACCGAAAGCGCTTTGGTCGAGCTTGTATACAATGTTTCTCGTTACCACTATTACAATCTCCTATCCGAATCAATACTTGATTGCATATATTTGTGTCCCTTATCTCATATATAAGTTAGATAATACAAAGGTGTAGAAGATCACGTAAGTCCGTATGATTGGTCAAGCTTAATGAGATATAAAAGAATCACACCGAGACAACTTGAGGACGAGTTGTCGGTATAGTCATGTATAGATAAGAAGTGACTTGACTTGGTTGCTTGTCTATGCCGGTACGCCTCGACGATTGATGGATCACAGATGAGATGAGTTCTTCTATCTCGACCGTCGTGAAGAACCAAGATCTCGTGACTTACGATGATCTAAACCTCGATAAGGTATTAGGTGAGTACGAGTTGTCGACCATCACTTTGACTTGTTACGGTGAGGGTTATATGTTCTAATCCAATATTCTCCGCATCTTGGGTGGTGGCAAGGTTTGTATGTCATGCTAGTTATCTCAGACGAGTCACCGTATCCGCTAGATGATGAAGTCCCCTTAATGAGCTCAAAAGGTTTATTGTACTAAACCCCGCAGTTGAGTTAGCTCAAGTACAATAATAAGGTTGAGTGGTACTACTTAAGAAACAAAGATATTAATTATTTTAAGCATTCGTAATGCTATAAATAATTAATGGACGGCGATATCTTAAATACGGGATTCAGAATGTCTAAGTGCAAGTTCGACTCACCTTCTGTAATAAAGGGTAAGTCAAGATTTATTCTCTAGTGGCATGAATGAATGTTTATAAATTAATTTATGTTCGGGTCGAACATAAGATAATTAATTTATTTGAGGCCCATCTTTATTCCTTGCATTTGATCCTCTGGTCGGCCTATCCAGTTCGTAGCTTAGTGAAAATCGCGCCTTATCTCTCCTAAGGCAAGGATTTTATCCTCTTTATCCTATAAGGATATTATTATATTTATGGGATATGCATGGATCCTTTCCTTGTGGGATTATGGTAATGCATTATAAATATAAGGTAAAAGATAAGATCAAGGTTAATCCTTAATTATCCTAAGCCTAAATTTTTTAGAATTCCAAGAGTTCCTTGGTAGATATTTTCAAATTCATAGAGAGGTTAGGTGATTTTCAGTAGCATTCTCCATAAATCGCCCTCACTCGACGCTGAGATTGGGAAACCGGATACAGCCCGTAAGATCAAAGCACGAGTCTCGATCCGCTCATCCCGCTCATCCCCGACAGATTCAAAGGTAAACACGAGAAAACCCCACGTGTTGCAATTAATTATATAGACGCATGCTAGAATATAATCAATGTATGGTGAATTAAACATCCAAGATAGATCCTGAGAGGGTTAAATCGATTTCCCTACAATGGACCTCGGCATCCTCTTGACGGACATCTCGCCTGTGTCGGACTCGGCATCCTCCTCGACGGATGTCGCCGCCTGTGTCGGACCTCGCACCTCCCCGACGGACATCTCGTCCCAACGTCAGCGACTCAATCCATCCTCGACAAACCGTCACCCTGTGAAGGCGGATCGCCTAACTCACTGACCCCAGCGAACCACCAAACCCCGACATAAAAGATTGAAAACTTCGACAACAACCTCACCGAGCAACAACCACTGCAAAATACGCCTTCACCCCACCTCGGCATAGTTGTTATTCGACTATTTGGGAGGGGCTATGATGGATATGGCCCAATCGCCGTGCTCACCGGCAGCCCAAACGAGCCGGTCCTACGCGGTTAAGCCTAAAGCCCAAAGATCTAAACCCTAATCAAGACCGAGTCAAAGGCGCTATTCAAGGATCAAGTTATGGAGAGATCGATCCCACTAATCATGGATCCAAGACATCTTTAGAGATCCACAAACATGTATAAATAGGGGTTAGGTCGATGGTAGAAGGGTTAGCAACTATTAGAATTCTAGAGAGCTTTTCAATACATTCATTGTAATCCTACATAGTGAAGGTATTGAGGAATCACTCCTCCGTGGACGTAGATCTTATTTTTGATCGAACCACGTAAAAGCCTCTGTGTTCTTTACAGTTTTCATAAATCTCGCATACTAGATTATCAGCCTTCAAGACCTCCTCCGCTGCCAGAGCAAGACTCCTTCCACCGCCGGGCGGCACGCCTGGCCGTGGGGCATCGACCGCCGCTCGCCTTCCTCTTCTTCATGATCTCTTATCAGTCCGATTTTCGCCAGGCCGAGATGATCGGAGGCCAAGTCGCTTTTTGGTTACTTGATTAGTTAACTATTGACTATTGTCACCATTTTAATGTAGGGTATTGTCCGATACCCAACTTGGCAATTTCCTTAATTGGGTCCGATTGGGTGCTAATTTTTGTGTTAAATTGAAATCGGGTATCCGATCATTTCGGATAGGACCTATTAGTCACCCTAAGTTACTATGCCAACAAGTTAAATTAAAATTGCATTGATATGGATTAGTATATATCACTCATGATTATTAGTTTAAGCCTAATAAGATCCACGAGATTCAGAAATAAGACTCAGGACCTAAGACCTATGGGCCTCAAGCTAGTAACCTAAGTAGGTCTAGAAATACAGAACTGGTGGCGGACTCAAGAGGACATAATTGATGAGAAAATGGAACGACCATGATTGATAAACACATAGCTGATGCTTTGGTGCGTGGTTGTCACAGTCCAAAGGCTAAGTATCTCAATTTGTACTATTACACATAATTCCATAATAATATCATAATTATTAACTAACTTGTATGAAGGGGGCGAATTCGTATGTCCATATACGCGATTTCACCCCATTATTTACAAAAGAACTCTATTTAATAGAAACCGACTTCAATATCGGAGTTATTTCCGGTAAGATCTCTCTAACCTTGTTTCGCAAAATTCTAATATTCTTGATCGTAGATTCCACCAACTAGCACCGCATATCAGCTATGCTCCATCTTCCTCTCACTCTTGAACTACTTACTGCAATGTAGTTTTCTTTTTTCAAATCCGTCAGTTCTTAATCAATTGAGCTAAATATATAGGGGTAACAATGTAGTTTTTTATGTTTGTTGACGTGTGTTCTCAACCCAACTTATCATGCACCATTTCAGTTAGTTTTCTAAAGCCACCCACTCTATCAATTACATAACTTGATATTTGTTTCGCCCCAGATTTAATAGATATGTCTTTCATCAGATCACAAATAAAATTAGTATGAGACATGCTCTAATGCTTTCGATTTAGTTAAATTCTAAAGTGATTACAGCAGACGCACTTACATTTGGATGCACATGAATTTTTGTTTTTGTTTTTTTAATTTACCACAATTTGATATCATGGGTTTGGAAAATAAAAATAAATAAATAAAAGGAAAACATGCTAGAGTCTTACATGACTTGCACTCATCCGTCATGTCTTTAAAGTGTATTATAGCACAAAATAATTTCCTTCGAGTATTTAAATGATATATTTTTCTAAAAAGTAAAAAAATTTAGTTATACTGTAGGATGAGAATCACGTAGAAATGAAAATATTGATAAGAAATAAGAATACAAATAGCCCTTGATAATGCTAGATCGATTGACCAAATTAATTATGTACATGTTGTCACTTGTAAGTAGTATGTTATGTTTTATTGTTGCATGAGAAATTATTGAAGATATTTTTGTAATTTTATTGATATATGAATTTATTAATTTCTATTTTTATGGGATTTCATATTCTCTAATATGTAACTATTTTATGCAGATGATATGTTAAATATATATGTGCTATAGATTAATAAGTATGTGCAACAAATTGATATTTACAAGCAACAATTAACTACTAAAATACAACAGCGATGGAATGAACACTTCAACTATTTGTGCAACGAATATGTTTAATATGTGCTACATAATAGTAAGTATGTGCTACAGATTAAGTAATGCCAAAAACATGATACCAAATTCCATAAAATTAGGACATAATCGATACACATAAAAATTAAATTACTAATATGCTCTCTTTATTTCTCTCGCTTAAAAATCGTTGTATAAATAATTATTAATCATAGTACGATAGATTTAATCGATCCACCGATCTAACATTATCAAGTACTACGATTTGTTCATATTTCTTACCCATATTTTCATTCCTACTTGATCCGCCTCACTATTATAATTGATAAATCTTGTGTGTGCGAGATTTATGAAAACAGTAAAGAACACAAGAGATTTTTACGTGGTTCGATCAAGAAAAAGATCTACGTCCACGGAGGTATGATTCCTCAATACTTTCACTATCTGCGATTACAATGAATGTATTAAAAAGCTCGAGTACTCAATAGTTGCTCTCATTTTCTATCTTCAACCTAACCTCTATTTATACATATTGTGGATCCTTTAAGATTGCTGCAGATCCGATCTCTCTCTGGCAATATCTCATCCTTGAATATCTCCTTCAATATCTCTTCTTAGATTCGATCTTGAATAGGGTTTAGATGTTGGGCTTTGGGCGAACCGCGAGGCGCCTATTAGGTCGCCCAGCTCACTGGGCCTCCTATCGGGCTTGAGCGGTAAGGCCATATCCCATCATAGCCCCCAATTAGTCGAGTAATAACTATGTCGGTGTGGGTGAAGAGTGTATTTTGCCGAGGTTAGTTGTTGCTCGGCCGAGGTTTTGTCGAAGATTTTCGCCCTTTTGATGCCCGGTTGGATTTGAAGATTTGCCCGGTCCGAACTAGGTTAGGTGGTCCGTCGTTCGGATCGAGCCGACAGCTTGCCGAGGTCCGAACCGTGTTGTCCAAGTCGATGGCGATGTTCTTCGTTAGGAGGATGTCGAGGTCCGAACTGGGCTGTCCGAAGTTGGATGGTGGTGTCCTTTCGTTGATAGGATACCGAGATCCGAGCTGAGCTGGCGATTTGTCGTTCCGGACTGAGTTGAACAGTTTGCCGAGGTCCGAACTGAGATGGATATTTTATTGCTCTGGACTGATTTGTACAATTTGCCGAGGTCCGAACTGAGTTGACCGGGCTGAAGCCAGAGTGATGATTGCACGATTAGACTGGTATGTTTGCGCGTCCTAGAATATGTCATATGTGCTAGGCGGTTAGTTGGCGCTCGAACCACGAGCGCGTCTACCTCACGTCAAGTCATGGTTAGCCACGTGGGAAGTTGAATAGGCAGTTTTGGGCGCCTATTTGTACTTTAAATAGGCCAGAGAAACTGTTCACCTCCTTCATCCTCATCTGTTTTATCCTCAGAGAGAATTTTCGAATCGGAGAAGCTTTTGATTATCTTTCAGAACCTTGCGAAGTTGAAGAAAAGTCATATTTGAAAAAGTAAGTATGTCTTCCTCATCCTCTTCTACGTCTTCTCCAATGGAAATTTCTGGATCTGTCCGATCATCTTCCTCCCCTGATAGTGAGGTTGAGATTAGGGATTACACCTTCTATACCTTGATGGGTAGGTCTAGGGGTATTAGCGCTAGGGTTCCGGCGATACCATCTGTCTGTGATGAGTACAAGGTTAGGGACGCTAGTTCGTCTCTGACCGCCGCTGATTTGTGCAGAATAGCAAAGGAATTCCATATTCCGGCGGAGGCATGGTGGTGCCTGCCTCAATCCGGGGATAGAGATATGGCCCCTCCGTAGGGATTTATTATCGTATATGTTGACGCCTTGAAGGCCGGCCTTAGGTTCCCATTAGCCCCCATTTTTTAGAGCATTCAAGAATATTTTCAAATTCGACATGCCACTTGACCCCGAACTCCATTAGGTCGGTGGTTGGGCTAGGTTTTACTCATTATGGCCTCGGTGAGAAGCTTTCTTTTGAAGTCTTGATGCATTTTTTAGCGCCAAGAGTACAGGATGTGTGTAGTACTTGTCACCTCGGCAAGCGTTCATGGTGACTGCTCCCTCGAAGGTGCCCCAATGGAAAAGTAAGTTCTTCTTTTTGCGGTCTGATGGGCACCTAAGTTATAAGTGGGGCATGGGCAAGATGAGGGATGTAAAGTGCAAGGCCTTGGGTGCCATAGAGGACGAGCTCAACACGCTCGTGAAATATCTTGTAATTTCACGAGGACGACTCAATGATGCCGGTCGAGCATTTATAGGTCGGAAGCTTCCTGATTGGGGTCGGATCGGGTAAGGCACCCCTTTTCCTTATATCCTCATATTTCGATGTCATCACTAATCAACCTCTTTTATTGTGCAAGAAGCTCGATTCTCGCAAGAAGGCGCGGTGGCGGCTTCACGCATCCAACACAGCTTCCCGAGCCGTGGCCACCGACAAAGAAGGCGAGGCGGATCGAGCCGAGCAAGGCACCCATGGTGGTGGCCGACCTCAGCCAGTTGGTGACGGCACCTTAGCCGAGGTCAGGTCCGACCTCGGCAGCAGATACACGTGCTAGGATTACGTACGAGGTGCCGGTTCCAAGCTCCCCTATATCCTTCCCAAAGGTTTATATCGTGTCTGCCGTTATTTCCTTCCGCTATGTGTTTCTTACTGTGTGATTTTCAGGATGCGACCACGGTGGCGGAGGATCTGCACCGTACGGTCGGGATATGCACCGGATTGCCGGTCTCATTATCGAGGCGCTCGATACGACGCCCGGAGTGAGAGGCCGCCGAGGCCGCGAGGGTCGCTGGCCGAGGCCGCGAGGGCCGATGCTGAGGTCGCAAGGGCCGCTGCTGAGGCCGCCCTGAAGAAGAAGACTCGGGCTTTGGAGGTGGCCCAGGCCGAGGTGAAGAAAGCACGAGAGGAGACGACGACGGTTGTGGCGTCGGTCGTGGGCGAGGTGGAGAAGAAGCTCGCCGACGAGAGGAGTGCCCTGCTGGCGGGGCAAGGTCCAATGTTGAGGGCCTTTGCCAGCAGGCTGATCGAATCAAAGACCTTCTCCGCCTTCCTCTCGGACCTGGCTGCCGTGCTCAGGACGCAGGTGGTATCCGACCATCTGGAGGAGTTGGCGGTCGAGACTCCCGAGTTCGACAAGGTCAAACATGGCCGGGTCGAGGTCGATCCTAA
Organism: Salvia rosmarinus; assembly: GCA_036937905.1. Classification (NCBI taxonomy): domain Eukaryota; kingdom Viridiplantae; phylum Streptophyta; class Magnoliopsida; order Lamiales; family Lamiaceae; genus Salvia; species Salvia rosmarinus. Next base: position 32,299,218 of record CM072819.1, on the reverse strand, counting down.
GGCGCAGCAGGCGACTACGCCGCATAATTGCCGAGGCGAGGTCCTTCCTCTCGCTGGAGACCTCGCGGCCTCCACTTTCTCCCGACGGCCGAGGCCGCCTCCAAGTCTGCGGAGGATGAAGACGCAGAGCTTGTGAACTCCTCGCCGTCTGGCCGGCCGCTGGGCCGAGCTCGAGTCTTCCTCCGATGGGGCTCGCGGAAGGTTCTAGTGAGCCCCGCCAAGAGGCTCGTGTCCGTGGACCTTTGTAATAGGTTTGATCACGGGTCATTAGATCCCAAGCTTTGTACAAATTCCACTTTATAAATGATAAATACATCTTTTAAAATGAATGTGTTGTTTCGCTTTAGCACTGCCTTCCGAATACATTGGGCTAGATCACGATCTTCCCACCAAGTTGAAAGAGGTCCGAGGTGCCCTTGCTTAGAAGGATGAGGAGGTGGTGTTCGGAGAGCCGCTCACGAAATGACTCGCACATCGCACAGCATGGATAGTTAAGTCGTTGGGTTCGGTAGCACGGCATCGCCAGCCGGGCTGAAAAAGCAGCTTCAGGTGGCTAAACGCGAGGTGACCCACATTCTGGCAGAGAACGAAGCCTTAAAGCTGAGAATTATTCATCTCGAGGTCCAGGGGGTGGATGTCTCTGCTGACGGCCTTCAAGGGCACTTGATACAATGTGAAGAACAGCTTGAGCTGGCGCAAGAGAAGTTGGCGCGGGTCTCAGAAGAGCATGCTGAATATGAGGCGGTGATTCACCGATCTGGTGGTATCACCATATCCGAGGCAGACGACCGGGTTCAACTCTTGTTAGCTAAAGGCATGGTACTAAGGGACGAGGAGGGGCCCAACAGTAAGAGTTTTAAAGATTGCTTGACGAGCCGGGTCAAACGCGCCCAGCCTTTATGAGATCGTCATAAGCGACGATGCCCGAGCCCCGCAATACGCCCAACCGACATGAGAATTGAAGAAGTCGAGGTGGCGGGGCTATATGGACCACGTCGAGGTGCTCCGACTAATGGGTTCAGATATGTCGGAAATGTCATCTCGTGGTCGAGCCCCATCTTCGGGTGTTCGACGAGGAAAGATGTCAGGTCGGGGACGAGATCGTAGCACTGGCAGGACGGCGAGGTCGAGAGGCAGGAGTTCGACCTCGGCCCAAGGAGTATCCACTTCGGGTCGGGGCACCTCTGTGCTTGTTCAAAGAGCCCCTGGAGTAGGCCGTGGCGACGCCGACCTCATTGACTGGGTTGAAGGCACTGAGTTCATCCCGGGTATTCATCGCCGACCCGGAGATTTTGTTTCGAACTGGTGTAGCTTCAGTGATTCTTGGCGAGGTGCAGCTCGGAAACCCAAGTGATCTGTATATAGCTTAGGACTTGGTTTTTAGTCATAAATGTATTTAGACTTTGTACCGAAGTGTATATTTTCCCCATAAAGAGGTACAAATATAGCTTAGGACTTGGTTTTAGTCGTAAATGTATTTAGACTTTGTACCGAAGTGTATATCTTCCCAATAAAGAGGTATAAATTGTACGAGATCCGATTTGGACGTCGTTTGCATGTAGATGTTCAAATTAATGAGTAATTTGTATGCCTTGCACGTAGATGTTTCAAATTAATGAGTAATCTGTATGTGCTTGCACGTAGATGTTTCAAATTAATGAGTAATATGTATGTGCTGGGGTGGTCCCCTGGCGCGCGCTTAGTTGAGTACCCTACTTTGTAGGTTTGTCATCTTCGCAAGGGCGTCCCCTTTTGAAGGTAAGTTGTGCTTCACCCGAGGTGAGAACGGATTTTCACATAGGTATAAGATAGGACTAAGTAATCCACCATAATAAAAGAGATGTTTTATCGATAAGTAAATGACATCGCGCCTGGAAAAATAAATAGGGCTAACATAATGCCGATGTGAAATAAAACTATGTAAAGTACCTCCTGTGAATGATATGCCGTGTTCGGGGGATAAGTGCACCAGATAGGTGAGCAAGCTTATAGGCCCCTTTGCCGAGGTCCTCGTGGACGTGGTATGGGCCTTCCCATGTCGGGTCCAATTTATTAAGGCGCTCGGCTTTACTGGCTTCATTGTTTCGTAGGACGAGGTCGCCTACTTGGAGTGTGGAGGCTTTCACCCTCTTGTTGTAGTACTTTGCGACCTGGCATTTGTACTTGGCTTCATTGATGAAAGCGAGTTCGCGTTTTTCCTCTAGAGCATCGAGGTTGACTCGTAGGTTCTCCCTCGCTGCCGCCGGGCAAGGAAGAGTTCTTGGCTCGGCACCGATCTCACCGGTATAATGCCCCTCGGTGCCGTAGACTGTCAAGGGTGTTTCACCGTGGGAAGTCCGAGGTATCGCTCAGATGATCGAGGACTTGAGGAGATTTTCAACCCAATCCCTTTAGCTCGATCTAGCCTCTTTTTCAATCCTTGTACGATCGCACGGTTTGTCACTTTGGTCCGACCGCTTGTGGGTGCAACCGAGATGAACTATTGTTTGATCCGGAGCTCTTCACACCATTCTTTGAAATTTTGTCGATTTAACCGGGTGCCGTTGTCCGAGATCAAGACATGTGGTATGCCGCGGCAACTATATTTTCCAAACAAATGTCCGAATCCTTTTGCTTGTGAGGTTTGAAAGAGGCTCGCCGACCCATTTTGTGAAGTAGTCTATGGCTACAACCAAATACCGAGGATGCCCGGTGCTCGATCGAAGGGACCAACGATGTCGATTCCCACCGCATAAAAGGCCATGGACTTTGTAGGCTACCGAGGTCGGTTTGAGGTAGCTCGACCGTGGCATGGAGTTGGCACTGGACACTTCGACGAGCTCGGCCGAGTCTAGGATGAGGTGGGCCAATAATATCCCGACCTCGCGTTTTTTCAGAGAGCTCGTGACCGATGTGGCTTCCACAAGATCCCATGTGAATCTCGCTTAGTACATAGTCCGCCTCTTCCGCCCAAGACATCTTAGGAGGGTTGAAGGTAGGATTTCGTAGAGTTCCTTCGTGAATAAGGTACTTACGACTTGATCATCATTTTTCGCTTCGAGCCGATCCCGTGGTAGCACGCCTTCTTCGTATGCTCTTATAGGAGTCATCCAGTTCGGTTCGGTCTCGTGATGATGCCGATGCGGGGCCTCGATACTTCGATCAACTTCTCCACCGTGGATTTGTAGATGACGAGGCAAATTTGTTGAGGACGTCACCGATATTCTTCCTCATGGATTCGTGAATTGTGAAATACCAAGCAGTCAACATCTCTTTAGCCTTCTCAAGGTATTGCTTCATCCTATCGCCTTTGGCCTCAGATTTTCCTAAGACTGGTTTACCACCACCGAATCTTCAAGATCCGGATTTTTTCCACTTTCAACTCCTTTGCAAGACGAAGTCCCGAGATTAGTGCTTCATACTCCATCTCGTTGTTGGTGGTCGGAAGGAGAACCGGTGCATAGGTTACTTGTTTTTCCCACCGAGCAAGATGCCCGCCCCGCCACTGCTTTTGCATGAGGCTCCGCCCACATACATTTGCCAACAACATCGTGTAGGTTGAGGATGTGTTCCTCCGCTGTAAGTGGCGGAGGTCGGAGTGACCTTGCCGGTAGGATCGACCTCGTAAACTCGCTTCTACCGAAGTCAACTAGAGCTCGCCTTTATGGTCGGTCCGGGGAGTATAAGATGTCATGCTTTCCGTGCTCCAGGCCCACTTAGCTATACGCCCCGACGATTCGTGTTTTGACAAGACTTGTCTCGTGGGTAAGTCACCAAGACTGGATGGAATGGGCTTGAAAATAAGGTCGAGACGCCGTCATGCTCACCGCCAACGCTATTTTTTCAAGTCGGTGTACCTAGTCTCCTGTCCTTTGAGAGCTCGGCTGATGAAATAAATAAGGAGTTATCGTCCGAGCTCATCTCGCACCAGTACCACACTGATTGTCTCATCCGAGGCGGCCAGATATAAGGAAATGGGCTCGCCTTCTTTTGGGGCGGACAGTGTGGGCAGGTCGGCGAGGTACTCCTTTAGCCGTGTGAAGGTGACATGGTATTCATCCTCCCAGCGAACCGGCTCTCCTCAAGATTTTGAAGAAAGGAGTTGTTTCGGCACCGGGATAGGAACCTCGCGAGGCGCCAAGCATCCGGTGAGTTTATGGATCTCACGAACGGTCTTTGCACTTGCATGTCAAGTACCGCCTTCACTTTGGTGGATTAGCCTTCAACCCTTCGAGAAACCCAAAGATCCCGTGAATTTGCCCATTTTCATCATGAACGCACTTTGAGGGTCGAGTTTGAGATCGGCCGACCCGAGAAGTTCGGGAGGATGGTTCCGAGATCCTCAAAGACAACTTTTCATCTTTTTTTTTGACCACTATGTCGCCGACGAGACCTCCACGATCTTTCGATGTGATCTTTTAATATTGCGCCCACCATTCGCTGGTAGGTAGCTCGCTTTTCAATCTAAATGCATTTTCGGTATGCGAAGACACCGTCGTTGATGAATGCCATTTTGGAGCGTCTTCCTTACTCATCAAGACTTGGTGGTATCCCTTATATAGATCCGAGAAACTCAAGATCTCGTGGCCCACCAATGCCTCCACCTTCTTGTCAATATCGGGGAGGGGATAACAGTCCTTTGGGCAGTGTTTATTCAGGTCGGTATAGTCGACACACATGCGTCATCCCCCTCTTGGCTTTCGAACGATGACAGGATTAACCATCCAGGTTGGGTACTTGACCTCGAACAGGATCTTGGCTTCCTGGAGTTGGGTCACTGTCCCTTATCACCTTGTTGCGCTCTGCCGCAAATGTCGCTTTCTTTTATCGAACCGGTTTGGTAGCCGGATCGATGTTGAGTCGATGAGTGATGAGCTCGGGTGACACTCATGTCATGTTGAGTGGTGACCACGCCAACACGCCCTCGTATTCCCTTAGAAGTTGCATAACATGTTGTCGAATGTCGGTGGGACCACAGGTGCCGACCTTGATGACCTTGGAGAATCGTCTCATATAATTGGAGGTCGCCACGATCATCCCGGGTGACAACTTCGAGGAGGGTTCTCAGAATTGCTATGCCTGAGGTAAGGCCTCATCTTGGGCTGAGATCCTCAGGCATTCTTTCGCCGCTGCTTGATCACCTTGGATACTCAATACTCCGGCCGGGGTGGGTATCTTGATGGTTAGGTGGTAGACCGAGCAGACGGCCTTGGTGGCATAGAGCCAATCTCTTCCAAGGATGATGTTGTACGGAGAGGGAGCCCTGACGAGGAAGAACTGAATGGCTTTGGTGACCGACCTGGGAGCACGTCCTACCGTGACCGGAAGGGTAATGATGCCTTCTGGTTGTATTGCCTCCTTAGTGAAGCTCCGTAGTTTAGATGGTGCTGGATGAATTTGAATCCCTCGACTTCGAGTTTATCTAAACAACTTTGAAAGATGATGCCGATGAGGCACCGATGTCGATGTAGACCCCGTGACGTTTTTATTGCCCACCGCCAGTATGGTAATAGCATCTTGACGGGCATTATTCGGTACCGGGTCGCCGTTGAAAACACGATGCTTTCACCGTCCCAAGTCGCTTTGTTTTTGGCTCTCGGGATCGGTCACCGAGCTTCAATTTTCAATGACGCACTCGCTGCACCTATAGGAGTCCGTGATGGCGATACTTACCCATTGCGCTGGGAGCGCCGTCATCGCCGAGGTACGCCATCTTTGAGGTCGGCCCATAATTGTTGCCACCTCCGCCTTTCCTCTGCTTATTTCCCGACTCGCTCGTGGTGCGGTCGAGGTACTTAAGCGCCTTTTTAACGAGCTCAGATATTTCCGAGCTCAGATTGGCATCGTCGGATTGTGCCCATACCCACGGTGGTAGTCGCAATACTTGTCCGACTTTTTCTTGGATCCTCCTTTCATGGGAGGTGGTTTGGGAAGAGCTCGGTGTGGAGTTCGAATATCTCCGCCTCGACTTGAGCGATTATGCATGTTGTTGCTGGGTTTGGCCGAGGTCCCAATCTTGGACTCTATTGGGCCTTTTTGATTCTCGTCAAGGCACTTCGACGATCCGCGCTCTTTCTCGATCATCGCCTCTTCTTCTCGACCTCCGCCGTCCCATGTCTCTTTACGATCCGACTCGTCCCTTCGACATAGTTATCCACCGTGGTCCAAATGCCGCCGCCGCCTTTGGCTTCTCCCGGTGATTTCTTTGTTTAGTGCGTCGGTCGGATCCCGCTGAACGCATTGATGATGTAGAGGTCGTTACTCTCATCGATCTTGAGGATTCCTTGATAAACCGTGAGACTAAATTGACATCGCCTCGCCTCGCCCTCGCGATGGTGAGCAGGTCGGATGATGGTTGCCGAGGTGGCATCTTTTGGTGAAGCGCCACTGAACCGATCCATGAGATCTCCAAGTTGTGTATATTATTCGGCGAGCGAGGTGAACCATCGTCGTGCGCCGGAGACCAAGACCTCGGGAAGATCTTGCACATGTGAAAATCTTCCATTCTCGATTTGCCATGTTAGTAGTATAGGCAAAAGGAAATCGGAGGATCTCCGAGGCCATCGTGAGACGGCGATGTTGGGTGCTCGATATCGTTGCGGCATGAGTGTATCCAGATTTCCTAGAGAATGAGAGATGATCCGTCCGTCTCGGCCGAATCCTCGGTAGCTCGCCGCCATCTCTCTCTCGAGAGGGCGGAGACCGATAGCGACGTCTATCGCCTTTTGATGAGGAGATCGACCGCCTCCTCTCTTGGTCCCGCTCAGCCACGTGGATGTTGTACCGAGGTGAGCAACTTCGGCAGTTGGACCTGGGTGATCGACTCTGCGGGTGGCACCGGGGTGAATGATTATGGGCGACCCATCGAGGTGATCGACTTCGGACAACGTGCCGAGGTGATCGTTCTCGTCTATCTCGCTGAGGTGAGCGTCCTTGGTCATTTCGGAGAGGTGAGCGACCTCGGACGCCCGTGACTGCCAATCCGGGCGTTCTTGAGGTGCCCGCCGCTCACCCTTCGCTCGTAAAATTTTGAAATCGCGATATCATGCATGGAATTCAGATACGGCTCGCCGAGGACCTCGTGAGATTGGTGAACTGCTTGTTCACCGGTGTTGAGGTCGGCATCTCCCTCTTCAGTAGGGACGGCGATCCTGAGGGTGTATAGGAAGGTCCTCTATGTAACCCTCGTGTGTGTTGTTGCTATCGGCACATGATCTCCTTTTCCCGCACACTGCATTACGAACTTGGTCTGGTCTTGATCGTCCATTACCAAAGACCACCGGCGGCGCTAACATTTGCACTAGTCATTGCCATTGATTTTGTGTAGAAACGAAGCTTTTTGTAGGAGGTTCCCACAGACGCACCAATGATAAATCTTGTGTGTAGATTTATGAAACAAGAAAGAACATAAGAGACTTTACGTGGTTCGATCAAGAAAAAGATCTACGTCCACTCGAGGTATGATTCCTCAATACTTTCACTATCTCATGATTATAATGAATGTATTAAAAGTTCGAGTACTCAATAGTTGCTCTCCTTTTCTATCTTCAACCTAACCTCTATTTATACATATTATGATCCTTTAAGATTGCTGCAGATCCGATCTCTCTCGCGATATCTCATCATTGAATATCCCTTCAATATCTCTTCTGATTCGATCTTGAATAGGGTTTAGATGTTGGGGTTTGGGCCGAACCGCAGAGGCCGTCTATTAGGTCACGCCCGCTTCACTTTACCGCTATCGGCTGAGCGGTGGTAAGCCCATGTCCCATCAATAATATTTATATATACACAAAGTATGAATTGTATAGTAAAACAATTGCCAAAACCTAACATAGTTGAAAAATTATATCGTTACTTGTTAAACATTCCATTCGTTCAATCAAAATCTTCAACTTCGCTTTTTATATTATTTGAGTTGTCAACTTCTTATATGCATTCAATAGAGAATTCGTAAGATTTGATTATATGTTATTGTTATTTCCTGATGTGCCTATAACACAATATAAAATTTCAAAATTTATTCAGATCAAACAAGAGTTCGAAAAATAAATTGCGATACTTATTATATTCTTACACAAATATATTTCTTTTTGAAAGGTCGCAATTAAAAAGAATAGAAAATAAAATTCTCACTTACATACCAAACAACCTCTTTTTTATTCTTCGAGCTGACAAATACAAATTTAGCTAAATAAAATAAATAAATAAAACTGAAAAATATAGTATTACTTTGTAATTCACAATCAGACGTCATTGACTCATTATAATCTCTTTTATCTAAGTATGTATACATATGTTAGTGTGGGTTTAACCCGTCGAATTTCGATAAAAAATAATTTTAAGTCTTAATTTATAATAGTACATGTTAATAACCGAATTTTTGAATTTATAAATATGACTTATTAAATTAATTGATTATCCGTCACAATAACAATATGAACATTACAAAGTAAATATTGATAATAAATATAATAAATAACAAAAGATTAAAAATTAAAGAAAATTTTACGTAGGCATGTCGATCAATGTTTTTGTCCTATTTAGAATTAAAATATTCATACTTGTCCCAAATTCATTTTTTTTAAATTGATTTTACTATCTGGGTCCCGTCTGAAACTTATATAATAGTATCAGCTAATTTCCTATTTAAATTCATAAAATATCTAAATAACTAAATATAAGTTATTACAATAATTGGTTATATATCTTAATAAAACTCAAACATAATATATATATAGTACAAATACCCGTTTATTACTTATTCTCATCTCTAACATGTATAGTAACATCTGCTGATTTTTTGAAACCATTTGAATTTATAAAATAAGTAATTATAGTAATTGATTATATGTCTCAATAAAGAAAAATATTATAGAGTAAACATTAATAATAAATATTATAAATAAAAATAATTTTCAATTTATATATACCTCCAAATTATGAATTTTAATAAAAATTAATTGATGAATCGAATTAATGAGACTAGCGCTCACCTATCCAAACTTGTCTAAAATACCCATACTCTTCCCAAATCTAATTTAAAGTGAGTGTACTACTTGTTTCCGTCTCAAACTCGTAGATAATACTCGTTAATTTTTTGAATCTATTTGAATTTATAATTATAAATTGTTACAATAATTAGTTATCCATCGTAACAACAACCCGAATATTACAAAATAAACATTAATAGTAAATAGAATAAATAATAAAAGTTTAAAAGTTAGAGAAAATTCTACTTAGGCATGTCGCTTAATGTTCATACCGCTTAGAATTTATATACTCATACTTGTCTAATGTCCCAACACGATTTAAAAATAATCTATTATTCATTCTCATCTCAAACCCTTATCATATTACCTACTAATTACCCAAATCTATTTATAATATATCTAAATAATTAATATAAATTATTATAATAAGTGATTATCTATATCAATAAATTATGAATAGTATATGTCAATATTAATAATAAATAGTATAAATATCTACTAATTTGCTCATTCTCGTCTTAAAGCCATATAGTATTGCCCACTAACTTAAATCCAAGACTATTGTTTAAAATGAATTGTGAAAATTCTATCTTTTTATTTAAATTTCAGATTGATAAAATCTCATGAAAAATGACATGCGATTAAAATTATAGCATTTTAGTTAGATTTTAAACTGATGAAGTTTAATGAAAATTTAGGTTTCCAAATTTGATTGAAACTATATAAAATATATTTTGATTTTTATTTCCACCACAATGGATTATTTTCTATTTTTTTATTTCCAAATTATAGATTTTCTTAGTAAATAAGTATGGATTCATCTTTTTGTTGATATACCACATTTAATTGTATTTAAAATTAAAATCTATCAAATTGAATGAGCTAGCTAAGAAAATCATGACAGTTTTACTAATCTAATTACATTAGATTTATTTTATTAGATTATATGAAAAAAGAGAAAGAATATTATATAATCCATTCTGATTAGTGCCACTGAGCCATATCACAAGAAATGGACATAATCTGATATATTTTTGTATAATTCATATAAAATATTTTTTTATTAAATAGTGTAGTAAATAAACTACTCCTAATTTAGTCAATTTAATTTTTTTTTAAAAGATATTTAGTCAAAACTATTTATATGGTCAAATTAAATTAAATAAACTATTGATGGTGTAGTTTAATAATATTAATATCAATAACTCCAATTAAAAGTGAAAATTGATTGGAACTTGGAGAATTAGAATGTCCTTTTCACACAAAATCAATGTGAGATTATAGTGATTAAATGTATAAAATAGAAATGTAGAAAAATAAGAAAGAAAAATTAAGAAAAATTCACGTAGGATAAAGAATTAATGTGATGTCTTCAATTCCTACTATATTTTAATCATAATCCTTTAACTTATCCTACACAACAATTAAACAATCCAAACACAATAATCATAGTCTCATCATACTCTATCCTATCAATCTTATATATCTCATCCACCAAACAAAACGTCCTTCATCGAAATTTGAGGTAAGAAGTGAAAAAGCGAGGAGGCAGAAAATGTTGAAAGCTGTCGGAAGAAGAAGGAAGGCTATCCCATTCAATCACCATTGAGAAAGAAGAGAAAGCTTTCTCACTGTATCTCAGCCACCTTCCCCCTCTCTCTGCCTCAAATATGCCAATAAAAAGGTGGCAGCACGTAATTAATCCCCACACCACCAGCTGCTCAATCCAAACAAAGTTATTCCTTCATCCCTCTACAATCCCCAAAACCTAAGCGGAGCCCAAGAAGAGAGATTTGATTTATCATTATTATTTTCTTTAAATTCTTTTCGAATAAACGAGACCAATTAAGCAAAAGAACAGTTCATCACGCCACAAAACCAGCATCCATTATCAATCAAATCAACCAATTTGAAAACGGACTGAAGAGTGCAAAAGAACTATTTTAATGGTTGAAATGAAAATAACTATGTCCTAAACATAAAAGCAAATGCAAGTTCAATCCATGTTATAAAAATATAGAATAGCAAAGTTACAGAATACTAAAGAATGGAACAACTTTTAAGACGTGTACAACTCTTTCCGGATCAAGGAGTGAAAGGAAATGAGCAAAAAGAAGAAAGGAAGCCATGAATGATTCTGGGAACTTTCAGAGTATATTCATAGTGATCGAATAACTACAATATTGTGTACTATCACTATATATAGAGACTAGGCACAGCACCTACATCATAAATCAAACTTCAAATACATCACACAATTTTTTTTATCTTGTAAAACAAAACTCAAAAGAACTTGAAGATAGATTTGAAATAATGAGTTCCGAAAATCAAGATTACGAAGAGAATATAATGCAAAGATACCTCGTAGTAAATAGTAATACACCACAACAATCCTATACAACAGAGGTGTTTCATCTAACTTCTAAATTTAACTACGAAACAACAATAAGGCAAACGTGACATACACATACCAGCCCAAATTTGACGATACAATTGATGAATCGCCACTCTCCAAATTACTCAATAAGATTCGCAGATCATCTACCCTTTTATCCGCGTTGAATACAAATTCCAGACAAGTTTCCATAGAATCTGTAGTCAGCCAAGCAAGAAATTAATCCTCCTTGGCAGCATCGAATTAGGTTTTAATTCCAAAAACACTAACAAATGTGCTCAAAACAAGCCGATAATGCTGCAAAACAAATTTGTACTATAGAACTAATCAATACAAATGATAATTGAAATTTTGGTCAAAAGTTTCCTAAACCACTACTCATATCCGGAACTTAAAAAATCTGAAATATCATACATATCTAAGACCAGAGACAAATTGGGTGACAAAAGGTGCATAATTAAATCATGCAATTGATTTGGAACTATAAATTCAACACCAAAGCTAGTTATTTAAAGTACTACGGTCAATTAAAACACATTAAATTATTAAAACAGCATAAATGAATTTAGTTCATGCCAAAACTACACAAATCATTGGATAATTAGTAATTACCTATCTTGCAGTAATCTTTTGAGAACAAGCATGCAGATCTTCCACGATGCTCGAGTTAACTCGGAAAATTTCCTTGGGCAAAACATTCTTCATCAATTTGAGAATAAAATCGCTTTCATTTTGTCCTTGCACTCGATCAATTAGCATAGAGAGAGTGACAGAGTTTGCTGAGAATTCTCTTGATGCATTTCTTTCAGGAATGGTATCGCCTTGTGAAGATCATTTTCTTCAGCAAACACTGCACAATAACGTTGTATGTCACGCTATTGGGCGGCAACCGCAGTTCTCCATCTCCACAAGCAAAAGTTTTGCCTCCTCCACAGACCCTACTTGACAAACTGAATCAATGATCATCGTATATACGAACATTAGGTTGCAACCCTTTGGAAGGAAGTTGATTGAAAAGATCTCTTGCTACATCATGTTTTCCATTTTGCATAATCCATTAATTAGAGCACCATATGTGTATATATCAGGATTAACACCCTTCCCTTCAATCGTGTGCAGTAATGAAAGAGCTTCATCAGTCTTCCCATTCTTGCACAACCCACCCATCAATGTTGTATAAGAACATATGTTAGGACTTATTCGCCGAGCTTCCATATCCTTGAAAAGCTTCCAGCCATCAGAAAATCTGTCTTTACTAAAAACCATGTATCATGGTATTATAAGCACGTGTATTATGCACCAAACCTTTACGAGGAATGTTGAGAAAGAGAAGCCAGGCTTCATCCAATCTTCCCTTCTTGCAGTATCCATTGATTAAGCTGTTATAGCTGACAATATCAGGCTTAAGACCCCTCTCTACCATGGAATCCAGTACTTCTTTGGCTTTATCCATTTCACCTCTCAAACAAAACCCATCTATCAATGCACTATAAGTGACAATATTAGGACAACTATTCTGTTGCATCATAACTTTTAACAAATCCTCAGCCTCTTCCATCTTACCGTCCTTGCAATATGCATCAATTAATATACTGAAAGTTACGACATTCAAAGGTACACTAGAACCGATCATTTCATTCACCAAAACTTTAACATCCTTCAGTCTACCAACATCACACAACCCCTGAATCATTGAATTATATGTGACAACATTAGGCTAAATACCTTTGTCAATCATCTTGGATAGAAGATGGAAGGCATCATCCACCATTCCACTCTTGCATAATCCGTGAATTAATGCACTATAAGCCCAAACATCAAGTCTTTGCCCATTTCTGTCTAATCTACGAAGTAAATCATGGGCTGCAAAAATCTGTCCAGCTTTACATAGCCCATCTATCAAAGTCAGAATCATAACATTATTAGGCTCACATAGTTTCAAACCCAGAAACTTATTGAACAATTTCATGGCGTCGCCAACCTTGTCATCAAAAAACAGCCCTTTAATGAGAGTGCTAAATGTCTTGACATTTGGTTCATAACCGCTCTTTAAGAGCATCCCCACTATAGCAAAACCGTAGTCTACACGTTTCAGACAACAGTAGCAATTAATTGCAATGTTCATCGGGTAATCATTCATAAGCACCCATTCGACGCATTTCGTCGAACAGAGAAAGGGCAACAGAGTAATGTTTCATCTTAACAACAACATTCAAAAGTTTCGTGAAATCAACAACCGAAGGCTGCGGACACATTCTCACCATTTCGTGAAACAAATTAACAGCATCATTCAATTCATGAACACAGCTCAAGTCTATTCTAGGCAGCTTAGGTGAAAAGGGTTCATTTTTGCGACTGAAATCAGGGAAATTCGAAAAGAAATAAGAGAATGTTGGAACAAAATTACAGAATTCAGGCGAAGATTTAGCCGCAATTACTCTTCTACCAATCAGATCCCTTGCAGAAGCAGCTGTTTTTCTGCTTATCTTCATCGGCGGCGATAAATTGGGTCGATAATTTAATCAAAAAGGGAAAGAAAAAAAAAAAGGCAATTGCATGTAAGGTAATATTTGGACACCGTAAATTAGATGCAGCCTTTCTTTAAAGCGGTATTAGACACTCAGCGATTTTATAATATTGAGTTTTATTCACATTACAAAATTATTTTGTATTCCCCAAACTATAAATTGCTAGTGTGTAACCCGTCAAATTTTGACGGATAATCATTGTACGTCGTAATTTATAATCATATTCACAAATTACTATAATTTTTTCAAACTTATAAATATAATTTATTAAAACAATTGCTTATCCGTCACAATAATAATCCAAATATTACAAAGTGAACATTAATAAGAGACAAAATAAATAACAAAAGATTAAAAAATTAGAGAAAATTTCACATAGGTATGTCGATTGTTGTTCATACACTATTTAAAATTCATATACTTGTACTTAGCTCAAACTCAATTTTTAAAATTGATTAGGCTACTGATTCTCATCGAAAACTTATATGATAATACTGGATAATTACCTATTTAAATTAATAAAATATATAAATAATTAAATATAAGTTGTTCAAATAATTTTTATCTTTCTTAATAAAATTCAAATGTTATATATATATATATATATATATATATATATATATATATATATATATATCATACATAGTACAGATATCCACTAATTATTATTCATCTCAAACCCGTATAAGAATATCCCATAACTTTTGAACTTGTTTGAATTTATAAAATAAGTTACTATAGTAATTTGTTATGTGTCTCAATAAAAATCCAAACATTACAGAGTAAACATTAACAATACATATTATTAATTAAAATAAATTTCCAATTTGTATATACTCTTCAAATTGTGAAGTTTACTAAAATATCAATTGGTGAATTAAATTAATGAGGCTATGGTTCAACTATTCAAACCCGTCTAGAATACTCGTACATTTTTCAAATCCAATGTAAAATGATTTTACTACTCGTTTTTGCCTCAAACCTGTATACTATACTCATTAATTTTTCTAATTCTAATTTAAATCTATAAATATAAGTTGTTACAATAAACCACCCTCTAAGCCTAAGTATTCCTCAATGACCGATAGCGTACAAGTACCGTGAGAGAATCCATCGTAACAACAACTTGAATATTACAAAATAAACATTAATAATAAATATATCGAATAACAAAAGTTTAAAATTAAAGAAAAATCCACTTAAGCATGTTGTTTAATGCTCATACTAGTTTATAATTTATATACTCATACTTATCTCAATCCGGAGTTAAAAAATAATTTTATTATTCATTCTCATCCCAAACCCTTCTAGTAATACCTATTAATACCCGAATCTATTTATAATAGATCTAAATAATTAATAAAATTATTACAATATTTGGTTATCCATCTCAATAAATTATGAATAATATGGAGTAACATTAATAATATATATAGACATGCTAATTACTCATTCTCGCCTCAAACCCGTATAAGAATGCCTCTAACTTAAATCCAAAACTATTGTTTAAAAATTAATTATAAAACTAAATCATTTTTTAAGTTTTGGATTGATGAAATATCATGAAAAATCGATGTGCAATTACATCTATATCATTTTAATTAGATTTTAAATTGATGAAGCCTAATGAAAAATGATGTGGGTTTCCAAATTTGATTAAAAATCATACAAAATTTATCTTTTATTTAGGTTTTGAATCTCACATTATTTTTTCATGAGATTTCATAAATTCAAAACATAATTTATTTTTGTCTTTTAATTTTTATTACCATTGCAATAGATTATTTTCTATTTTTATTTCTAAAGTATAATTTTTCTTAGTAAATATGCATGGATTAATCATTTTTGTCGATATACCACATTTAATTATATTTAAAATTAAAAATAATCATATGGGATGAGTATGAAAATCGTGATAGTTTTACTAAACTAATTACATAGATTTGTTTTTTTAAATTATGTCAAAAAGGGAAAGAAGATAATATAATCCACTATGATTAGTACCATGTCACAAGAAATACATATAATTTGATATATTTTTATATAATGCATCCAAAATATTTTTTTTATTAAATAGTATAGTAAATAAATTATTAATTTGGTGGCATAAGTTTTTTTTTAAAATATTTAGTTAAAACTATTTATTTGATCAAATTAGAGTAAATAAATTATTGATGGCATAGTTTAATGATATTAATATCAATCACTCTATCAATTAAAAGGGAAAATTTGGTTGGAATTTGAGTATAAAAATATTTTTCTATATAGATTCTTAACTAAGTTTCATGCAAAATTAATATAAAATTATAAAGTGATTAGAAGGTATGAAATAGAAAAATAAGAAAGCAAAAATAAGAAAAATTTAGAGAATTGATGTGGTTTCTTTAATACCTAATCCTATTATAAATTGATATACAGTGACAGTAGTAACCTTTCACAGTTCACTCTCCCACTTGCTATCTTCTCTCCGCTGATCAGATCTGATCCGATCCCTCACAACACAGGTAAAACGCCCCCTCTCTCTGTCTCTACATATTTTGTGATTTAATGTCGAAGCTTTGAATGAAGCAGAATTTTGATTGTTTTGGTTGTTTTCATTCAGATCTATCGTTTTAGTTCGTAGAAAATTATTGCTTGTGCTGCTGGGAAACTGATGTCGACATCGCTCTCTCATTTTCATTTCAATTATTTATGTTCTTCAAATAGTTATTATTTTATTTTGTTGCTTTCAATAATTCAGTAATCCGTTTTCTGTCTGTTGCGATCAGTCAGTGGATATACGATATGGAATTCATAATTAATTAATTTTTTTTAACATTGTTTATTTTGTCGGATGCTGGGGAAAATTGTGTAGTTTAGTGGAAAATGGAGTTTTTGTGTGTGTGAGAGAGAGGGAGACTCAATATTTGATTCCGAAACTTGAAGCGGTAGAATTTAAATCAGATATAATTCTTAATTTGGACTATTTTCATCAACATTTTATCCCCAATTCCATCCTCCCCAAAGGCCCCAACTTAAAAAGGGAAAGTTATATTGAAGAAGATAGACACTATAATTTTGTAGATCCAAGTATGTTGAATTTATGTCACCACATAATCTTTTGGTGTAATCTAAAAAGCAAATCTTTTTTATCCCATTTGAGTATTCGACTAACCAAAGCATGATATTATTCAAATCATTTATGTGATGAAGGAAGTTGAATTCCCATCTTCGCAGAGTGAATGGGTCGTGGAGTTAGCAGTGGTGGAGGGCAGAGTTCCTGGCTACCTTTTTGAAGTGGGAAGCTCCTGCTCCAAAACCTGCGACAAACAATGTGCAGGCACCTGTTGAGAAGCCAGCCCCAGTTGCTTGTGTGATACCAGAGAAGCAGCCTTCTGCTGCACCATCTTCTGCACCATCTGGTGATGCTCCAAAGCAGATTCCTGCTGGTATCCAGGGAAATCATAAGAATAACTATTACCGGGCAGATGGCCAGAACACTGGGAACTTCCTCACGGTATGCATATCATTCTTTGTCATATACAATCGCTGCTCTCTCATACTATGTTTATTACATTCCCTATTAGTGTTATCCTTGAGCAATGTGTTAAGTTGCAAGCTCCTGGTAACTGGTTCATTGAGGTGCTTGACTGCTTTCCCTGTTGATCAAATGCTTACTGTACAAAATGTTTGTTCTATTTTCAGGTTCATTATTGTTTTTAGTTTGTAGAAGCTCAAAATAATTAAATGATTCTGAAGAATTTGCTAGTAATGTATTAAGATAAGGTGTTTGGAATGCCTTAGAAAGAAAATTTGCTGTTGGTGGAGTTTGAAGTGATGAGTCAAGAACATCAGTCCGCATGTTGAATAGATATCTAACCTGTTTACACATTCTCAGATAGAATGAAAAGTATGATACTATGATTTGATAATTAAGTCCAGGCTTTTGAGAAATAAGATTTAGGCTATGAAAATAGGCTTGGATGCCGAAGTTGAAGATAGATATTCAATGTTTGCTTGGAGCATCTAAGAATTTCAATAAACTATTCTTTAGAAGAGTGTAGCTCCTCCCATTACCATAATAGGTCTTTGTTCATCTTCTGGAGTTTCTGTCTCTCAAAATATTTTTATGTTACCAGGAATTTCTGAATAAATTGAAAAGCATTAGTTTGTTCTTGTATTTCCGCCCTAGATAAGGTGGCAGTATGTACTTTACAACTAAAACATGGGTATCTTGGGGTGAGAACGACATTGCTCTCAAAGAAGGTATGTCTAATACCGCGTGCTCTAATTATTGGGTTCAGATTGTAAAAAAAATAAAATAAAATCATTTTGTTAGTCGTTGGGTCAAGTGCATAACTGCATGTTAGGTTCCAATAAAATGAAATCACTGGCTACTTATATTATATTCTGAGTGTTATTTTTGTGTTCATATGATAGTGTTGATATCAGTTCTACGTATGATTGTTCCAAATTCCAACCTGGGTTCTACTAGAATTTTTTATATACACTTTGGCTTATTATCCCGATGAACCATGTTTTGAAATTTTGTTCGTAATAACTCCCCATGTTTGATTCCCATGCCCTATAGTTGATCGATCACATCTTTCTACAACCAATAACATTGGGATCGAATCTTTCAGGATCGACCTTCTACTAAAGTCCATGCGGCCCCAGGTGGTGGATCTTCCTTGGGATACCTCTTTGGAGATGGCAGCAACTAGTGCCTTTGGCTTATCAAATTCAAAATGAGATTGTCGTCAACTTGGCTAGGCCCCATTCAAAATGGGGAATAGCAAATATGTTCATCTTCAGTTCTTGAGACATTGTGAATTGTAATATGGTTTACCTTTCTTGTGTCGTAAATCGAGTGCATTCATTGCTAAAATCACATGGTATCCCTTAGATGTTGTTTCGAGCTGTTGTTGAAGCTTATGACAAAATAATGTTATGCGCTCTCCTACTATCAACATCAGATATGGTTATGGGTCGTTTGTGGTTGTTAATAGCACTCTCCCTCTCTCTCATTTTGTTTTGTTGGTTTATAGTTCGATTCATCCTTAAATTGCAGTGAGCCGATCACATCTTGCTTGAATTTGTGGATAATACATGTGATTCATCTAGTTAAAGTTCTTAAAACATGTAATATTTTTTCTTCGATCCAATTATAGTTAACCGTTGGAGATGATAATTATATTTCAAAATTTAATGATTTAAATGAACAATAGTAGATTTTGTTCGCTTTCTCTGCATCTCTACAAACATATCTAACTGAATAAACCTTTCAAATGAATTTCCTAGTCTGAAAATAAAAGAAGTGTGAGAACCTAGCCACTAGCCGATGAATCTAATACATGCTTGAGACTTTAGTTGACAAAATTTGATGTTAAGAGACCTTTTCCTGAATTTTTTTAACACAGCATATATTAGGAATTAAAAATTCCTTCCTAAAAAAAGTGTTCAGGGCTCAGTAAAATGCACAATACAAGCTTTTAAAGATAATTTCTAGGCACAATAGTTTGAATATCAAATAATTTATTTAAATTATGAATCACGAGGCTTCCATAGCATAGTGGTATTGCGTTCGCTTCGTAAGCGAAAGGTCGCGAGTTCGATCCTCGCTGGGAGCTTTTTTTAGGTCCCCTTTTAGCCTTTTTAAAAAAATAAAATAAATTATAGTGTGATTTTAAGCATTATTTGTTTTTAATTGTTGCCAAAATAGCTCAAACTATAATAAACGACTTTACGAGTTCTAAATAAATCAGCTAACTACCTCAACGCATAAAAATATAAATATAAGCCAACTGCAAAAACACGATACAAATAATTTATAAATCAACATTTGATTGTTAAACAATTTGTTTTTAATTGTGACCAAAATAGCTCAAACTATAATATACGACTATACGAGTTCTAAATAAATCAACTAATTAGCTATAAAAAAAAGAAGCTAACTGCAAATACAAGATACAAATAGTTTATATATAAATATTTTGATTGTTAAACTTTTGCAATAAACACTACATCTATTACACATCTACATGCTCCCAAATGATATACTCCAATCATTTCGAAAGAAAAGCTACGCCCCCAATAAACACGATTCATATAGTTTAGTGGTATATTTTTACTATTATTATTATAGCAGCATGAGTTAGATTTCAATTCTCCCCCAGTACATATTTATCTCGACTAAGAACCCAATTAATCTTTAACAAAATCCTAATCCTAGTTGTAATTTTACGAATATCTCCTATGTACAAGACTTCACTCGCCAATTTGGAAATCTCACACAGCTAATTTTGCCACTTTCCTCCAACAGACGATAATGATATGCATATTTTCTCCTTCTGATTGATTTATATATCTTAAATTTCCAATCCCTTAGGATGTTTTGTAAAAAAAAAAAAGGGGGAAAAAACTCAATAAATAAAAATAAAAAGTCCAATTCCAAACCCTACCTCCCATCGCCGCTCAACAGAAACTCAATCTTCGTCAAAATTCAGGCAAGAGCTGCAATGATAACCAGAAAATGACGATTCGCATTAAACCCTTGTTTCATTACATCACCAAATCATCGATTTCCTTCACCACTCCTCCATTCCCGAATCGGTCGTTCCGATCTCTCTCCACAACTTCACCACCCCATCACGAAAATCTGAATCCTCTCTGTAATCTCTTCCGGAGGTATGGCTTCCCGCCGCAGGAGTTCCCTGATTTCCTCAAAAAGATTGAATTTTTACAGAATTCAGCTCCCCGAGAAATCGAAAATTCCTTCAAAATCTTGCTATCCTTAAACCCCTCTCAAGAATTTCTCGTTTCGACAGTAACAAGTAGTCCCAGAGTTCTGCAGTTTGCGTTCTTGGAAAATTGGAAATTGGGTATTAATCAGTTGGGTATCCACAATATTTCGTCGGTTGCAATCAGTAACATTCTTGAATTAGCTTCGAAATTTGGGTTAAGCCCAAATGATGTTCGTAGGCGTTTGGCGTGTTTGAAGGGTTTGGGGTTTAGTGAGGCCACTGTTACTAGGGTTTTAGAGACTGTGCCTATGTCGATCATGTCAGTTGAGGATGAACTTCACGATAAAGTTGAGTTCTTGATGGGAATTGGACTCTGCAGAGGTGAAATTGATAGGGTGATACGTTTAGTTCCTAGAGTTCTCGAATTTGGAGTGGAGAAGCGATTGAAACCTTTACTTGATGAGTTTTTGGATTTGGGGTTTAGCTTAAGTGATGTTAGGAGGGAGGTGGTGACAGAGCCACAAGTTCTTGGTCTGGAAAATGGGGAGCTCTCACATTGTTTGGAGATGCTACGAAGCTTGAAATGCCGGTTGGCGATCAAGGAGAGTATTTTTGGGGATGGAGAGTTTAAGGCCGGGTACAGAGTGAAGCTGAGGGTCGATTGCTTGAGGAAACATGGTTTGATATATAGAGATGCGTTTACGGTGCTGTGGAAGGAGCCTAGGGTGATCCTCTACGAGATAAAGGATATCGAGAGGAAGATTGAGTTTTTGGTTGGTGAGATGAAGTTTGGTATTGAGTGTTTGGTTGAGGTTCCTGAGTACCTTGGGGTGAACTATGATAAGCAAATCGTGCCTCGTTTCAATGTGATCGAGCATTTGAGGTCGAGGGGTGGATTAGGGGACGAGGTTGGTTTGAAGAAGTTGGTTAGGTTGAGTAGGTTGAGATTCTATAACATGTATGTGAAGCCGTATCCGGATTGTGAGAAGATATATGGAAGGTTTGCAGAGAAATCTGCGGTTGAGTTGCGACACCCGGTTGGAATGTGGAAGCTTTTTAGGCCACAAAAGTATCCACAATCGGAAGAAGATGTTGAAAATATTAAGAATTTCATGGAATCGTTTCCAAAATGAAGGCATTGGTCCTTGTCGAGACAGTCTCAAATTGGTTGCCTTTTTTTTGGCCTTGTTTTGACACATTGATCAAACGTCTTTTTTCCTTGAGAGTTGAAGTTTTGGTGTTCCTTCTGATTGTTTATATTTGTTTGTGTTCATTTGTTGTTACCTATGTAGAAGAAGGCAATTTGTGATTATGATTATTTTGGAATAAGTTAGGTTAACTGATGACGAAAATGACGAGTGTGTACAGAAGTAACAGAATCATGTTGGGGTCTTATTTTTCCTGTCTGATTTCTTCATTAGAAAATGTGATTTAGCAGAATGCATTACACCAAGACGGTTGGTTTAGGGTGACTCAGATAATCTATTTAATCTTTTCTCAACTTTATGAATGATAGAAACTAAAATCTGAATCGACCAAATGACAATAGTCATTTTGAGAGGATTGTTTCCGTATCAAATGATAATGAATAAATATACACCGACTCATTTTTAAAATGAATCATTCTCAACTTACCCCATAAGAAACACATAATGGCCTATGGTTAAAATGAATCATTCTCAAATTACCCCATAAGAAACACATAATGAGGTCTGATATGGTAGGGCTTGATATGATAGAGTTGATATGACAAAACTCAAATGACAGATATGTCTGTTTTAGTCTTTCAAGCCAAAAATCGAGAAAACCT
Organism: Salvia rosmarinus; assembly: GCA_036937905.1. Lineage (NCBI taxonomy): Eukaryota > Viridiplantae > Streptophyta > Magnoliopsida > Lamiales > Lamiaceae > Salvia > Salvia rosmarinus. Next base: position 32,276,791 of record CM072819.1, on the reverse strand, counting down.
TCAAATCACTCTCTAACAATTCTTTCTGTTGACTGACTAGAAGCGTCTATTAGTCAGAGCTGATCGATGACTATCAGATAAGCTCAGGTACAATTGAGGACTACTCCATGTGTCCTTCTTTCAGTACCTCAAGTACTATGTATATGATACACATAGGTACCTACAATTAAGGATTACTCTACGAATATTCTAACAAACTTGCAAGCTACACCTTACATTTTACGGCATTCTAGCCTATGCACTTGGGAACACATCCCCTGGTAAAAGACATACCTCTGATAAGGTATAAGTCTAAAATGTCGGTATGCTATAAATACCTCACCCTTTTATTTGTAAGGAGGTACACATGTTATTTGTTTTTAGCTGAATACTGCATATATACTCTCAAATTCATTTCTTAGAGCGTCGGAATTTTCATCCGACTCTGTTTTGCAGTTCTTGCAACGACTAAACTTGTTGTGTTCGTGCAAACGAAGTTATGACGGCTCGATATTTCAACGGATTTGCCTTTGTCTCACTTGATTCAAGATAGATATCTCTTTTTTGTTATATCTTCAACCCAAATCTAACACCAAAGATCACTAAAATTTTAATTCCACCACCATATAACGGATTTTATTTAATTTAGAACTTATATTTCAATTTTGCCTCATTAAATTTGATTTGAAAAAAATTGAATTTCGTTTGCAACAGAGGATAAGTATTTAAATTCACATATTTGTAGGCTGAAAGACAAGATTGTGTGCAATTCCAAAAAAGTACAAAGTTTGTGTATTTGCACGCAATTGTTCCAATATAATTGGTAAATTACAGTTGTATATCCATAACCACTGGTCTTTTCTAACCGAAATGTCTCGGAGTAAATATAATTGCAATTTTATGTCCAAACTATCACAAAACTAGCAAAAATATCTAAAAACGTCAATTTTGGACGATAGGGAAATTATATGGCTGGTCGTTGTGAAGAACATAATGATCATAATCCGAGTCGTTTTCGTCCGGCATCTAGCTAGCCAAGTAAGTTCTTCGTTGCCAATATGTTTGCGATATTTTATATATTCAATTGTAATTATGTTAAGTTGGGACATTTCTATTAGAAGGTTGACAATTTAAGTATCAAACTGTAATTTATCCATATAAAAATATGAGCATATATATATTGTTTCTTTATAATCTTAAGTAGTGGCATATATATGTTATTCGGTTGATTCAAAAATACATTTGTGTTGTTCTGCCGTTTTCACTGTTTTTCTTTTTAACTGACAAATAATCGTGGTAAAAATTTAAGCCCTTGAGTTACCCGATTATAAGTATAAAGAAGTCGCGACCCTTGAGACGAATCGATTATTTAACGAACGTAGATTGGATTATATGAGTGTCTAGTATTCCATAAAGTAGTATATTCTATTAAGTTGACTCAATCTTTCTTCTAATACGATTTGAAGACTTTATAGAGAAAAAGTTTAATTATTTAGGATTGATAATAGAACTTCTATAAATTAATATTGTAGGAACCGTGAATTTTTGCTTTTTAAGAGACGTGTTAATTAATTCATAAATTAACAATTTTTAATTAAAAGAGATTTTATATTTAACGAATTTAGAAATTTTAAATTTCATATCTCAACATAATGATTCGGTTATCACAATAAAATGGATGTCAATCACCTATTGGATTATCCGGCTGAAAATGAAGCACATTTAGAGATTCAAAGCTTGGAAGAAATTGTTGAAACCATAATTGAAAACTCAATTAAGGATAAAGCTCAAGATGATATAGTACTATTAGAGTCAGTTACAAGAAATAAAACAATAATTTCGTCACAAATCCTTCATAATTTTTTGCTATAGTTCGAGAACGCAAGACTGAAGCTTTTGAGTGCTATGAGAAAAATTAAAGATGAAAGATATTTTAATTTTAATTTCAATAGAAAGCAAATAATAATAAATAAATATTTTACTAAAGTATCCTACTTATCTTTATAAGTTTAAAAGATTATTAATTTATGATGTTGATGGGACCATAAGTTTATATAATGGTCTTTTAAAAATTAGCATCTTATTAATTTATATATTGAAATTGAACCAAAGTCAGTATCAGAGAAAATTATTATTTTTAGAAAGATTATTAATTTAAAGATGTCCTACTGTACTAATAAATAACGACGCAAGTCTATTTTGGCATTGGGGGTGGGTGAATGGAGATACAAGAAAAGGAATAGGGAAGTTGAAAGGCGCAACACAAAATGATCGAAGGAGATTTCATCATCATAATTGGAAGGGAAATCATGGCGGGAAAAAGCAGGGATTTGAGGTTCTAAAAGGCCATCCATAGTTACTGTGCATTGCAATGTGGCTGCCATCTCCAATAAGAGTCATAAGACAGTATGAACATGAATATAAAATTTTGTTTTAGCTCATGTGGAATACCTCTTTTTCTTTTATTTTCCAAATAAGTTTTCAACGTGCATAGCCTTGTAGTTACCTATATGTTAGGATATTTTTGTTAAATGTCCAAAGGAAGAGGTAAAAAAAATAATGTCATCATGCAGAAGAGATACAATTAATTTCAGATATCACAGAGCTATATGATAAATAGATACATGTAGAATAACTGGGTGGTGAAATTCTGAACCTGTTATGAAATTTCTTCCAAATACAAGTCACTGAACGAGAAATATTGTATCTCAACGAAGAATGCAAATTTAGCTTCCATTCTTAGTAGCAGTAAAAATGGCTCAAAACTTACAGTGTAACTAGGATTGTGGTACAGGTCCTTGTAACTGTCTCCTAACCAAGGCTGTGTAGATTCCATCTCTGCGTAGCAGATCGTCGTGAGTGCCGCTTTCTACAATCTGACCGTCCGAAACTACAGCCACCGTGTCTGCAGTCTTCACAGTCGAAAGCCTATGAGCTATGACCAGCACCGTCCTTCCCTTCATCAGAGAATCCATGGCATCCTACAGCATCATAACACGTGTGAGGAGATGAAGCACGAGAGCTCATAAAGGTGTTTGAAGCATCAAAAAGAGCTCACCTGAACTAGGTACTCGCTCTCAGCATCAAGGGCACTGGTTGCCTCGTCTAGAAGTAGGATTCTGGGATTCATCAGCAGGGCTCTGGCGATGGCTACTCTTTGTTTCTGGCCGCCTGAAAGCCTCACTCCGCGTTCTCCAACGAACGTTTGGTACTTCTCGCCAAACTTGGATATGAATTCGTGAGCATTCGCCATTTTCTGCTTGTTATCGGAGAAAGGATTAGCACGCTTAATATATGTGCTGGATGGTGGCAGTGAAGAGTTTGAGACTTACAGCCGCATTTTCTATGTCAGCGCTGCTTGCTTTCCCGTCGAATCCATAGGCAATATTCTCCTCAATTGAGCAGTTGAAAAGGACTGGTTCCTGACTCACAATGCTGATCTGTGTTTTAGATACTTCGATATTATACTGAGTGTAAAACTATATAAATTCGCATCATTATGTTCACAAGTAACATGGAGCAAACGAGTTAAAATATAAGCTAGAACATTTAAAAGAAATGCTTAAACATATCCTCCTATTAACAAAATTACCTTCCTGTGCAGATGCTCATGAGATATATCAATCAAAGGAACGCCATTTACCATAATCGTTCCTTTTTTAGGGTCGTAGAATCTCTCAATCAAGTTTGCTATGGTGGTCTGCAGCAGAGGAAAAGGAAATAAGGTGCTCTAGGTAAAGCTATTTATAAGTTACTCCCTCCGTCCACGAAACATATCATACGTTTGATCGGCACACGTTTTAAGAAAATAGTTGGTAGATGCTTTCTGAGTGGATAAAGTGAAGACTTTAAGAGTAAAATAGAATGAGATAAAATAAAATGATGTATTAAAATGGAAAGTGGGATACTTTTTGTGGACACCCAAAATAGAAATTGTATGATACTTTTCGTGGACGGGGGGGGGGGGAGTATTACTTTACAATATTTCTCTCTTCAAAGCCATTGTATTCACATTTTTTATGGCATGGCATGAACATAAACAAATAACAAATTTGAATGGAAATCTGAAAGCGAAGAATGTTACCTTTCCACCACCACTTGGACCTACCAGAGCAACCTTTGAGCCAGTTTGTAATTTTAACGTTATTCCCTAAAATGAAAAACATGTAAACGACTTGGTATGAGCTTTACAACGATTAGAGTGCTTTAAACACAGAATCGGAGATATATCAGTACCTTAAGGACCATATTATTAGGACGAGATGGATAAGCAAACCAAACGTCATCCAGCTCTACCTCCGAATCTTGATCTCTGTCACAAAAAAAAGATTATGGCTATATAAATCCCAAATTCAGCTAATGAGATCTCATTCTAGGTTGAAAACTTAATGATTCCTCTGTTTCTCAACAGTGATTCAGTTATACTCTAGAATCAACAATGAATAAAAAAAATCATGGGAGTGTCTCTAGAAGAAATACTTATTTTCAAGGATTATTACAATGAAGCAGTTTTTCCAAGACTAATATATAGATTTAAGAGATATGATCACATAACTTGACAATTTACCACACAACTAGAATTTCAGATCAGAGTAGTAGTTTCATGGGGCAGTATGTAATTTGGCTGGTAGGTGTTATGATGTGGGATATCCCACATCGACTACACATGCAAGTGTAGAGTGGTATATAAGTGAGTGTCAATCATTTCCCTATAACCATGGTTTTGGGGAGAGTTAGGGCTCCTTGCTTGTATCCCTAACAATGGTCCAACCTGCCGGATCGTACGTCTGCGGGAAGGGGCGACCCGTTGATCGGCCCGGGAAATCGGGTGGGCCCGGGGAATAGTTCCCGGGTGGGCCCAGGACTGGTATCACAGCGAATGGAGTCGTGGGTGGGCCAGCAACTTGGGTGGGCCCCACCGTGGAGCCAGCCGTGGGTGGGGAGGACTTCCGGAGTTGGCCGTCCGTGGACGTACGGTTTCGAAGGGGAAGGTATTGTTATGATGTGGGATATCCCACATCGACTACACATGCAAGTGTGGAGTGGTATATAAGTGAGTGTCAATCATTTCCCTATAACCATGGTTTTGGGGAGAGTTAGGGCTCCTTGCTTGTATCCCTAACAGTAGGACGGAGTTTATGACTAACATTTTTTAAAGAAGATATCAGACGGCTATCGTTTCCAAGAAAGGACAGAAAGTTAATATGTCCACAGTTAGGCCACTTGTGATGTTCTTGCAGTCTTAAGTAAATAGCCAACAACATAATAAGCATCAGTTCAGAAACTAACCCCAGTGGGAACTTATTTCCTGATTTTGGCATGGATGAGACACGATCTAAGAGTTGGAAGACCCTCCTACTCGCTCCAGCAGCTTTCATGACTACTGTGTATAAGCTAGATAGTCCAGATACTGATGATCCGACTGCAAATGGTACGGTGAATCAAGAAATGCATGTTTCTGTCTTGAAAGACAGGATTTGATAAAGCATCCTTTTTCTCAATTTATTACCAGTTAAGCTATAAAGAATGAAAGATGTAAGAGATCCTGGAGTCATTGAGCCTTTGATGGTCAGAGTAGCACCATAGATGACTACTACAATGACTGATAATGTTGAAGCAGCACCAAGACCACCAAAGAAGAAACCAACTACTTTCTGCAGGAGAGAAACATAAGTCACAAGACATTCGATTAGACTTCAGCAACATGAACACACGTTCACACACAAATACGACATTACAGAACTCACAGCTTGTTTGAGTCCAAGCTTTAGTGTCTCCTCGACCTTCTCAGAATAGCGTGCAATCTCATATTCTTCCTGTGCAAAAGATCTTACAGTCCGCACGGCACCAAAAGTTTCCTACATGGAAAATATATGTTTAGATGACCATCTGTTGAAGATATTACTACATTCTCTTCCTTTTCTTCTCTCACCTCCAGGTCATATTGCTTTTTTCCCGTCATATAATTTACAGCAGAAGATGCTAGATATCTATATTAACAAGTTTCGATAATTCAAGGTTGAGATAACCTATCTATACATGCACAGCAGATGAACATTATAAAGGTAGAATATTTCCAATTTTTGCTAATCCATCTGCCTCTATGATCGTATACTCAGTTGAGGAGAACAGAACAATCGAATGCGGGATGGAGAATTAATAGGGAAACTTTTAAGTGATACCTCAGCAATAGAAGAAGCAACTGCAGCAGCAGCTTGGGTCTTGTGAGAAAGTTCGCGAACATAGCGACCAAACTGACGCACAGCTATCGATATGACCGGAACAACAACCAAAGCCAACACTGAAAAGATTGCAGGAAAGCAAATTATTGAAGGAATTGTAGAGGGTAAAATCAATATGATGATCGAGACTTTACATGTTAACTTCCATGAAGTTGTAAACATGAATCCAAGCCCAATAAATGCAGTCGAAAGGTTCCTCAAAGCCTCTGACAGATTCGTAGTTGCAGCATTTTTTATGATCTGTGTATCTTCAGACAGCCTACTTAAGAGCTCCCCTGTCCGAGTAACATCAAAGAATGCTATCTCCTACGAAAATTTAAATAATCTGAAGAAAGTCAGGTGAATTTTCTGATTCAAGAATTTATTCCAATAGAAAACATTGCAAGATTTGAATTTTGAATAAACCAGGGCTAAATATCATTACCTGCCGGACAAGATGACTGAACAAATTCTTTCTTATACGAGCAACAACCCTCTCACTGGCAGATGAAAACAACCATGCTCGAATTGTTGTGCAAATCGATCTGAATGGAAGAATGTATGAACAAGTTAAGAGATTGAAGTTAACTGGAAAAACTAAGCCTCACTCTGAAGTCTGAAGATAAATTATAAAGGCTTTAGACTCTTTATATAGAGAATAGGCTTGAAAGAATTCTATCACATATCTCATGATAAAGTGATGAAAATATCAACACATACCAAAAGATAGAAACCTATCTCTATTAGTGTAGTAAAATAAGCATACCCAATCACAACAATCAGAAATATTGCAAATATTGTACTGTAGACAGCATTCAAAGCTTCAGATTTCTGTTCAGGCGTTTCAATGTCTCCTGAGACGATATCAATTATCTTCCCTCCAAAATTTGGCTGCGAGATTCACATGAAAATCCAAATAAGATTAAAAGGCATCCTCAACACAGGGAAGAGGGGTTGAGTTAGTACAATTCACAGGCATATAGCTTTAGCACATTACCACCAATATACTAGAAGTTGAAGCAATCAACAGAGCAACCGTGGCAATAATCAAACTGCCTGCTTCTGGCTTCGCCTGACAACAAAAAAGTTCATGTAAAACACCTACACAAGAAGAGAGGAGCAGCCAACAACTTTAATCGAAGAGATACACAATGACACCATCTTACAAGTGATATCACTCTACCAAAGCCCACATTTGCCGCCTGTATTCACAAGATGAAAGTTAGCACCTAACAGAAAACAGTTCAACACCTTGCACATTATCAACGAGAACAGTTCAATTAAATTCCAGATTACCGGCACAGCATCTCCATGTTCAAGGTCAGTCAGCTGACCATTTTCTTCAGCACCATTTCTTCTTCCTCCGCCCTAATCAAGCTCAACCATTAAGAAATAGTTACACGCACACAGCCCTTCAAAATTCGTTACAGAATCACCCATAGCAAGTCAAATAGCTCAAATCACCATGCCCTATAATTTGGAAGCTTCACTCAACAAAATCCCCCCAACTTAAGCAATTATTCTTAAATAATTGCAATTAGAGCAAGGCAAATAATCAAACCAAACAGGCCTCAGCCCCATCTCCCCCTCATCCACCTATGTGAAAATTCAAAATCAGCTAATCACTTCTAACACGATATTGTAAATACTCTAACAGCTCAAAACTGCCATACACCAGAACTGTAATCAGAAAATGAAATAATGCTGAACCAGTGAAATTCAAAACAGAATCGCGGCATTCTATAAGCAATCAAATCATGCAAAAGGAGCATCGCGACTAATTATTATTTACTTTATTTTATTTTTTTTGCACGAACTGAAACAAAACAAAGAACACGTTTTGTATTCCTCTCTTCAAAAGAGAAAAAAGAAAAAGAAAAAAAAAAATCATTCTACAATTCGAAGCTTACTCGTGTGCCAAGAAGAGGAACTCTTTCACTGCCAAATCCGTGCATTCCTGAAAATCTGTGTGAGCTCCCACGAAATGGAGACTCCACTTCTCCTTTTCAATAGATAATGTACGTGCTGCTCAAGTCGTTCGCCAATATTAATTACTCTCTTCATCCATTATAATTCCAAAAAAAATATAACAATTTTCTTTTTAGGATATTATTAGTTATTTTCAATCTCACAATCATTTAGTATTTAACAAAAAAAAAATCATTCATACCACTCATAATCTAACATAAAATGAAATATTTTCTATACTCATATAATATTTATCAATAATTTTAATAAAATCTACATCTTTTACGAATGATACACTTATTATGAACTGAATAAATACTGTTTTATAGATGAGATAATAACAATAATATTACGTATATTATTCCAAACATTTTCAATAATAGAGAAAAGCATAGTGCTATGTTAGTCAGTGAGGTCGGTCAACTATAAATTTTAGATATTTAATTAGAATATCCCATCGAAACAAATTCAAATAAAATTTGTATATAATTATTTGAGATGGTCCAGCAGTTGAATTGCTATTTATGAAGTTAAAGTATAAGATTCGAATATTTGCAGTGTCTTCGTAAGTATGTGACACTTGATTTTTTAAATGCTTCATTTATCTCCTAATTTCATTTTTAATTTTTATTTTTGGTATGTTCTCAACTTTTTCATATTTCAATTATGAAAACTATTTCACAAAATACTTATTACTTATTAAGTTCAATAATATTATTTATTTACATATTTTATCACTCATGGGCCATGACCCACTATTTTCTTTTATTCTTACACTTAATAATATCATTTATTTATATATTTTATCATCTATGATACATCACTAATTAATTTAATTCTATACAAATGTGGGCACTTACTTCATTCATAATACACTTAATAACTTTTATTAAAATTCTTGTCGAAAATTCATATGAAGGAAATTGAGGGATAAATGGAATATAATTTACCGTTCGTGTGTAGTTTATAAGTTATTGCACACGTTACAAATTTATCATTAGATAAGAAAAAAAGTATTTTAGGATTTATGGTTTTATTACTTATTATTATCTAACTTTCAAAATTATATTTGATCTAATTACCAAAGATGATTTGAATTACTAATTATTATAGTCGATCCTGCGAAATGAGTGTACAAAAAGTATTTTTAACTATAATCATGACAAAATAATTAATAGGTGTGAGTAGGGGTGTCAACGGGTGGATTTTACCCGGACCAGAACCAGTAATTTAGTATTGGTTCTAGTTCTGGAACCGGCCCAGTAAATACTAAACCCGGACCGGATCCGGACCATCAAATTATGGATCCGGATCGGGTATTACCCATTTCTAACCGGTTACCCACTGGACCTTATTCTCAATTACCCACTGGACCTTATTCTCAACCCGATCCGAACCAAACCGAAATTCGGTTCTAATTTTTCGGATTTTCGTTTCGGATCGGATTGACATTTTTTAAAATTTCGGATTTCCGGATCGGATTGGATTTTTTTAATACGAAAAAATCGAAAATCCGTCTTTTCAGTATAATAGTGATTTGTGGAATTATTATGTTAAGTAATTAATTAATGACTAATCAATTTATTTATTTCCTTTTCTACACAATAATGTCAGTCTTTTCAGTATAATATTGATTTGTGGAATTATTATAGTTAAGTAATTAATTAATGCGAAAAAAATGCATTTACGTATTCGGATGTATTGTGCTGTCATAATTAAAATTTATTAACTTCTTATTAGAATGATTAATTTTAAATCAGAATTTACTGATAACAAATTGACAATATATATATTCAATCAATTTTTATTTTTTTTTCAAAGCCGCTCAATTTTTGTTTTTATTAAACACACATATATTAGTAATGGATGGAAAGTACAATTACGTGAACCACTAACCTTGCATATTTGATTATTACATCTATAAGTTGGATGATATTGTCAAAATAAAAACGTTAACATTTTCTTTTACTTTGAAACAAAATATTCTAATATTTAATAATTATGTCTATATTTGATGATATAATTTTATTAAGAGAAGAATTTTAATATATGATTATTTCTTAAAGATATTTATATTAGAATACAACTTATCTATTTTAATATTTGAGTTTTTTAATACGAAAAAATTGAAAGTGGATATGTAATGCTCAAATTAAAATTTGTTAAAAAAAAAAAAAAAAAAACTGATCGGGTCGGACCGGAACCGGACAAAACGTGTCGGGTCTTGACCGGTCCGGGTCCAAACGGTTCTGGAACCGGAACTGTTGTTTTTAAATTTAATGGGCTTTGAACGGTTTCGGATCGATCCGGATAAAGATCGCCCGTTGACATCCCTAGGTGTGAGGTCAATCTATTCGAAATAGGTGACATATGCACTCACGTTAGTTGAAATGATTTTTAACTTATTCATGAGTCACGCCGGTCATACGTAGCTTGGCGCTTTATGGCATGGTTTTGGACTTTTTGGCACCAATGAGTTTCTTTTCCCAAAAAAAGGGAAGTTTTCTCCCAAAAATTCTCATATCATAGTTCTATGATAACATAAGTGGATATTATATTATAGTTCTATGATAATATGAGAGGAGATGAGATTAAGAAGTTAGGAGTATTTTTATATAGTATTCGTAAGAAGTCATTTTAAATATGGTGAAACTTTTATACTATGACTGTTAGGATTTAATCCTTGATCATTGTCTCAAACTCTCAACTCTTAACCAATTGAGCTAAATTTATATAGGCAACACTCGTGGGGTTCTAAATAGTGATATTTGGGTTGAGACAACGACATAAGCACATAGGTTTTTTTTTTAAATGCAAGGGTATTTTAGTAATTTTTAATTTAATTTGTTTTTTTTTTTAAATGTGTTATTTGATTTAGGAATGAATCGAAAATCTGAATTACAAACATATTTTGGTGCAATTATTCACATGCAAGCCTTCAATATTATTTCCTTGATCAATTATATGCATTTCATTTATTTGATTTTTTTTAATTCTTTATAATGCTAATAGAAAATTATAATTATTGAAAAGATTCCCAACTCTTCTCAAATTAAATTTAAGTGAAGTTCTCAATCCATGTGAAATTGTAGCATATATGAGGAATTCTTAATAGATGGATCATTGCAATTGTGATTTTGTTAATCATACCTTTTTTTAGTACTATGTCCTTAGTTGTTTATCTAGAATGAAAAATTGTTATTGCAAACATATGAATATAAGAGTATGCCCAGCAAGATTTAGTTATGAAAATAAAGTTATAGATGTAGAATTGATTCTCTTGCATGTTTAACAAAAATTCATTATCTGACTAAGACAAAAAATAAATTTCTTAGATAAATGGAATGTTTTTTAAGCTATTGAATGATTGTTTCGTTACTTACATAAAGAAGACGTGTTTGTTGATATTGCTAATAAAACTACTATAAATCGATTTCGATATATGGTGATCAGAAAAGAAATGTTATGATGCGACCGGGTTTAACTTTCATTTTTTGAACATTGTGATGGAATATAAACAATATTTCATTCGTCCACAAAATATATTCATTTAATTTTGTTTTGTTATGTTCACAAAAAAAGTTCACATTTTTTTTGGAAACATCAATTCATATTTTTTACCCTAAATTTACCTACTCATTTACAAAAAAAACCATACTTGACTCACTTTTTTACTCCCAATATTCATTCATTTATATATTTATTTATTACTTCTATGACCCACCTTTTAATCTCACTACCCATTAATCTATTTATTTATTATCTTTATTCACTTTACACTAATTACAATTTATTAAAACTTGTGCCACCAAAATCAAAGACGAATATAATGGACGGAGGAAGTATTATTGATTTTTAAAATTATTTTTGAACCCCTGAATAAAAAGTCTGAACTCGTCACTGGGTTGAGTCTAACTTAAGGAGTAAAATTGAAACATCAAATATAAATTTCTAGTATGAGTTTTTGGTTTGATTCTAATTTAAATGCAGGTTATTTTTTCAATATATTTGGATATGTTTAGTTTGTATTAGCTTGAAAATTATTATGCGATTTTATTCAGAATTATTAGTAATATTTTAGCCAATTCATGAATGATTACGTATTTCGCATCTCTAAAAAAACAGTGATACTGCAAAAGTATCATTGGTTGATTATTTTTTCATAGTCCGACTTTTGACTGAGTTGTAAAATGGCATGGTCTTTCATATTTTCAGAAAAAATCTTAATCCAATGAGAAAGTTATAAATATGGCTTACATTTTCGAGCTCAAAAATATGAGATGAAAGCCAGAAATCATATGTGAATATTAATTTATTTTGTGAAATTATGTAAAAGTACTTTTTCAAAATATTTTAAAATTATAAAAAGAAATTGGAGTGACATTATTCAAAATAATGAGGGTTTCTAGCTCCAACAATGTGTTCATAAACCCATAAAAGTTTTACTAATATAAAAAATGGTAGTTTATATAGTATTCATTCGTCATGTCGAATATGACTCTTTTTTTGATACGATTATTTAGGAGAAATGTAAAAAGTGATTAAATGAGTAAAAATTAGATAGGATCCATATCTTTTGAATAGATAATTATTTTTAAAAAAATGGACCAAGTTGAGTGGAACAATCCGAAAATAAATATAGACCAAGTTCGATGGGACGGAGGAAATAATAACTATTAATCTTTTTTAACGATAATGTCTCAAATTACACATAATACAAATGTATATTCAAACTATCACAAAACTGAAAAATGTCTTAGATATATGGTGATAGAATACTTACGTAGCAAATTGATGTGGAGAATATAATTCGAGTCGAACTATTGATCGTTTTTAACGATGATGCCTCAAAATACACATAATACAATTATATATTCGAACTATCATAAAACGAAAAATACTCAGATATATGACGATGGAATACTTATGTGGCAAGTTGATGTGGAGAATATAATCCGAGTCGTTTTGGTCCAACGTTTGGCTAGCTAGGTAAATTTTTGGTTGCCAAAATTAGATATCCACGTTTTGTTAATTTTGTAATATTTCATATATTTAATTGTAATTAAATCTAGAATGAGATATTTTCATTTAAAAAAAATCAACGATTTAAGTATTAAAATATAATCTACACATATTAAAATACATTGTTTCATTATGATTGGGGGCAGTTGCATATGGTCTTCCAGTGTTTGAAAAATACATTTTGTGTAGTTGTTGCCGTTTTTTCACTCTTTTTAACAGACAAAGAACATGGTATAATCTAGGCGCTTGATTTCCTCAATAAATAGAAAAAATATTCGTGCCACTTGAGATAAATAGCTTATTTAGTTACCGAACATCGATTGGGTTATATGAATGTCTAATTAGCCTCATTACCCATATTTTATGGGTCCTACGTAAAGTAGAAAATAAACGTAAAAGTTTTGTTGACGATTGAAGGAGCTAAGAAAGACGGGTGATTCTATTCATAAGATTGATTTTGCTTAAGACCGTAAATGAGCCAAGTTATTCGTGAGATATTCGGAATTCGGTTAAATAAAAGTTTGTTCGAGTTTATTTAGTAAAGCTCGCTAGCTAAACAAACCAAGCTTAGACATGGTAGTATTCGACTTGTTAGTTAGTGAATAAGTTCGTAAACTGATTTAGCTTTAAAATATAAAATTATTAACTAGATACAATTATTTTTTTTATATAATTAGTAATTATTGTGTTAAATCTCTAACTATTTTTATTTGTTATAAGAAATCAATAAATATATTATGTTATTGTGGATAAAATAATTAATTTAAAATAAAATAATTAATATTCTAAACATATATCTAAATTTAGAAAGTTTGTTTGAGTTCGATTAAAGCTCGAATAAGCTTGTGAGCTCGAAATATTCGATAAATAAAATTCGAGACTCAGCTCGATATTAAACAAATCAAGTTTGAGCAGGATGATATTCGGCTCGACTCGGTTCGATTACACCCCTAATTTTACCCACTATAGCCATCTATTTTGAAAAAAATAATTAAAAATATTATTCCCTCTGTCCTACAATTTCCTTCTTGAGAATTTTCTAGAGGTGAGCAAAAAATCCAAAAATCGAATATCTGATCCGAACCAAATCGAAATTTAAAATTCGGTTCGGATTTTTTGGATTTTCGAATCAGATTGAATTTTTTAAATCCGAAAATCCGAATTATATATAATTTATATATAAAAATAATATTTGGGTTAAATATTTTTAAATTTAATATAAATATTTAATAAAAATTGGTTTTGGATTTTTGGTTTTTCATAATTTCGGATTTTTCGGTTCGGTTTGTTTCGGATTTTTTTATAAAAAAATTGGATTTTCGGATTTTGGATTTTCAGATATTCTGTTTGGATCGGATTTTCTCTCTCTCAAAATTCGAATTTTCGGATCGGTTCGGATTAGGCAAAAATCTGAGCCGAAATCCGAATGATCACCTCTAGAATTTTCGACTTGAATTTTAATAAAATTTATTGAATATATTGTAAATGAAGTAAGAGTCTCACATTAGTGTAGTTCTCACTTCATCCGACCGAACTTGACATGTATTCATTTTCGGGTTGTCCCACCGAACTTGACTCACTTCTTTTTTAAGAAATAATTATCTTTTCATAAGGTGTGGGTCACAGCTAATTTTCATCACTTTAACCATTTTATATCATTCTCCTACTTACTTTTTTTTATCTATTCAACTACTTTATACATTTTTCTTAAATAACTATGTCGAAAAAAGATGAGTAATGTTGGGAGGACGAATGAAGTATTAAATAATTAGTAGCAGATCATAGATAGTAAAATGTGTAGCTAAATAGTATTGTTGAAGGTAATAACTAATAAGTACGGATAGTGCTGGACAATTGGTAGTGAAAGGTGGAAACAAAATATTATTGAGGTTCATAAGTAGAGAGTATTTTGTAGAATAGTTTCCATAAATGAAATAGGAAAAAAATTGGATGTACCAAAAAAAATTTAGGAAGGAAATAACGGATACAGAGGAAGTACTATTAGCTTACTCTTATAGAGGGGTGAAGAAAATATCTTCGAAAACCGAATAACCGAATCGAACCAAACCGAAAAATCAAATTTGGTTCGGTTAACTCGGTTATTTCGGTTAATTCGGTTAAAACCGAATTAAAATTGATAATCGGTTTTCGGTCGGTTCGAATATTTTAACCGAATAACCAAAACCTAATTATATATATAATATTATTTATTTATTTATTTAATATTATAAATTTAATATATTAATATCTTTAATCATATTCATTTCTCTCTCTCCTATTATATCAATATATAATATTTGTAAAATATAATATTATTTATTTATTATATAATACTATCAATTATTTTTTGCAAAATATTTTGTATATATATAATATATAAAATATATTTTATGTATATAATATCAATATATATATTATTTATATATTCATTTGAAAAAATATTTTTCCTAAAGATAAACCATTTTTATATATATAATATCATTTATTTATTCTTTTGAAAAAAATATTAATTTTTTGCTAAAAATTCGGTTTAACCGAAATAACCAAATATATTTCGTTATTTTGGTTCGATATCGAATAAAATTGGTTCGGTTCGGTTATTTTTTAAAAATTGATTAATTGGTTTCGATTATTTTTTCGTCCAAACCG
This sequence comes from Salvia rosmarinus, assembly GCA_036937905.1. Taxonomy (NCBI): domain Eukaryota; kingdom Viridiplantae; phylum Streptophyta; class Magnoliopsida; order Lamiales; family Lamiaceae; genus Salvia; species Salvia rosmarinus. The sequence continues at coordinate 32,260,952 of CM072819.1, read as the reverse complement.
ATAGAATAACCGAATACTCACCCCTTATAGCCTCAATTTAATAATTTAATAGAAAAAATTTAACTCCAAATAAATATTTTTACTATTGTGTGAACCATAGCCGTTGGACGGCACAAAATCCAGAAATTTCAAAACCTGCAACATCAAACAATCACTTTTTCTTATCTGTCTCTTTCTTATTAGGTAGAAACAACAAAGTGCTTTTTTTTGGTTGCTCAAAACATCTCTTTTAACTGAAGACCAAAAATACAACATCATTTCGTTTCACTTTTAGTAAATAGTTAAGAATATTCCATTAGTATTGAAAAAAGGGTTACGAGGATCTTATTTGTACATCAGTAAAAAAAACATTGTGAGTCTGTTTTGTCCACCCCCTCTATCAAAAGGATAAACAATGAATTTCTTATTCTTATTCCTGTGTTTGATCTCTTCTCCTTTGGGCCCTCACTTGTGGTCACCTTTGTTGGGTTTGGGCCAAGGATGTTCCACGAAAACTTCATCTTTTTAAGGAGGTTGGACCGATGGATAAATCATAGTCTTCTATCGATTGGATGACCCGTTTGTATGAAACAGACACAAGTACCCAGGATGTCGCCAAGAAATACTATAGTTACAACTCTTGTTCTTTATACGATAATTCGACATATTGTTCTGCATCCCCCCATCAATTTATTGTTAATAGAAAAAGAAAAAATTGAAAAATCAAACTAACACAAGCAGTTTTGTACTTGGATCGGTAGGTGTGAAGGTCTTTCCAATCCTCTTTAATACTCTAAAGGGGTGTTTACTTTGCATGATTAACATTTTGAAGGATTGACTATTTGATGAATTAAATATGTGATAAGATAATTTTTATCTATCAATCCTTTGTTTACTACAAATGATTAGTGAATGATTAAAATTGGGATAAATAATTCTCCCTTTATTTGGAGGATATTTCAATCCTACCTATATTGGTTGGATTAATATTAATGAAGAACAATTCAAAGGATTAAAATAATCTCGAGCTTTGGGTGGGGTGTTTACTTTGCATGATTAGGTTGGATAGATAAAATTAATCCAATCTAATCAAGTGTTTACTTTTAAGGATTAATATTTGAGGATTTTCCAAAGCCCAGGATTATTTTAATCCTTTGAATTGTTCTTCATTAATTTTAATCCAACCAATATAGGTAGGATTGAAATAATCCTCCAAATAAAAGGAGAATTATTTATCCCAATTTTAATCCTTCACTAATCCTTTGTAGTAAACAAAAGATTGATAGATAAAAATTATCTTATCACATATTTAATCCATCAAATAGTCAATCCTTCAAAATGCTAATCATGCAAAGTAAACACCACCTAAGTGACTCGTATTTCTCTTTGAGTTGTCCCACTTTAAGTGATCCATGCCAAAAAATGAATATTTTTTACATACAAAAATATCTTGAATTTCGTGAGTCATATTACTTTACACATAAAACATAATTCTCCTTAATCTATATGTCTAAGAATAATGAGCTGCTTAGAGTAGGACGATGATAGTACTATTTATGCAAAGGTCAATATGAGAACATGTGCGTCTGGCTTTCCATCCACAACAACTACAGTTGAAAGTGGCTCATAAGTATTGGGATCTAGACGACCACACATTTCGCCTAGAGGTGGTCTCCTGTCTGCCGCCGCCAAGTGGTGAGACCACTTTATTAATTAAGTAGTTAATATCTTAATTAAGTAGTTAATTAATCTTAATTAATTAATTAAATCTAATTAAAATTAATTAATTTAATAAACTTTAATTTTGAATTAATAAATTCTAATTTTGAATAATAAAGTCTAATTATAAATTAATAAACCCTAATTTTGAATTAATAAACCCTAATTTGAATTAATAAACCCTATTTGGAATTAATAAACCCTAATTTTGAATTAATAAACCCTAATTGAAAATAATAAACCTTAATTTTGAATAATAAACCCTAATTATGAATTAATAAACCCTAATTATGAATTAATAAACCCTAACTTTGAATTAGTAAACCCTAATGGTTAATTAATAAACCCTAATTATGAATTAATAAACCCTAATTTTGAATAATAAACCCTAATTTTGAATTAATAAACCCTAAGTATGAATTAATAAACCCTAACTTTGAATTAATAAACCCTAGTTGTTAATTAATAAACCCTAATTATAAATTAATAAACCATAATTTTGAATAATAAACCCTAATTTTGAATTAATAAACCCTAATTGAAAATAATAAACCCTAATTTTGAATTAATAAACTCTAATTTTGAATTAATAAACCCTAATTATGAATTAATAAACATTAATTATGAATTAATAAACAAAAAAAATAAACACAACACATGCTGGCGTCGTGATGCTGCCACAAGCACACAAGTGTTTGTCTTTCGCCTATGCCCAAGACCGCGCGTGTGTCGGTATCCCATAAATTAATATTTCAATCCACCAAAATCGTTCATCGATTTTGATGGCACGAGTTTTAATAAACTGTAATGAGTGAAAAGTAAATGTGTATAAAAAGTGTCGTTGGGATAATAAATGAATATATTAATGGATTGTGAGTGTAAAAATGTAGGTATGAGTGTTTTTGTAAATAAGTGGATAAGTTGAGGTAAAAATATAAAATTGATGTTTCTAAAAAAGGAAAGTGAACATTTTTAGTGGACGGACAAAAATGAAATTAAATGCACGAATTTGATGGACGGAGTTACGGAGTGAGTATCTTTTAAGCTGATTCATTTTTTCTTCTAATAAAAACTAAATCAATTTAATCAGAATATACTAACAAAAAAAAGGAAGACTAATAAGGCGAAAGCAACACAAAAAATATCAAAGAACCTCTCGTAACATATACGCCACGGAAATACAAACCACACAACATCCCAGTATCAATCCAATCACTTGGATAGATACATTTATTATTTTTTTTCTTGTGGGATGAATTTACGATTTTTTAACATATATTGTATAAGTAAAATGACATCATTTTAATGAAGTAGTGTCATGTCGATTGCCATGTCAGCTTTAATTTTGACTATCATTCAATTTGTGAAAAAAATTACAAAATGTTATGTTCATGTATTTATTGACAATTTTTAGAGTTTGTGAAAAAAAACTAAAATGTACCCAAAGTTATGTATTTAGATATCAATTAATATATAATGTATATGTAAAACGATATTGTTTTGATCAAGTGACGTCACGTCGACTGTCATGTCAGCTTTATTCAATTTGTAAAAAAAATCACAATATTATTAAATCCGTGTATTTATTCACAATTTTTAAAATTCGTGAAAAAATTTAAAATAAACCCAAAATTGCGTCAGTAATTCAATAATAAAATCTATCACACTATAACCTCTTATAGTGTCGTGATATACGTCATTTTTATAAAAGTGAGTGATAGAGGTTGATCCTCAACATTTCATTTTGGGGAGCATTTTTTCTGGAAAGGAAAAATAAAAAAATCGAGAGCATTTAGGAATGCGACCTCCATTTCTTTGCTAGCCAAGAAAAGCAGCGTGAAATAGAACAAATTTGGCATGCTCTCAAGTCTCAATTGCCCTTGTAAGAATCAGAATTGCATCACATCTAAAAAATTGAGAACAGTGACACAAAATTAATGTTATATAATTAATAGACACAGTGTGTAAGACGTGTAACGCTGAATCACCATGATTGTGAAGTTGAATTATAAGGATTGAGTATCCAAAAAAAAAACATACTCTTTGTAGATATATCGAATAAAACAATTGTGACACTCTTAGGAGGTGTTTACTTTGCATGATTAGGTTGGATAGATTAAATTAATCCAACCTAATCAAGTGTTTACTTTTAAGGATTAATATTTGAGGATATCCCAAAGCCCGGGATTATTTTAATCCTTTGAATTAATCTTCATTAATATTAATCCAACCAATATAGGTAGGATTGAAATAATCCTCCAAATAAAGGAAGAATTATTTATCCCAATCTTAATCCTTCACTAATCCTTTGTAGTAAACAAAGGATTGATAGATAAAAATTATCTTATCACACATTTAATCCATCAAATAGTCAATCCTTCAAAATGCTAATCATGCAAAGTAAACACCACCTTAGTGGACAAAAGGAATACTAAATACCATGATTAACAAACAATGCCAAATATCTCACCACTTTGTTAGAATTAATTCAGACTATATTTTGTAGTGAAAACTCACAGACTCAACTCAAATCAACAATCTCTCTAAAAATAAAAAATCAAGAATTTGATAGGATACACCATGTACAGAGGAAGTTTGCAGATGAGGATGAAGAGCATAGTCGTTGATGCATATATTTGGAAATATAAAAGAGAATGTGCAGAGACTAGTAGTTGTTGGAGAAAATAGCTCATATCTACACTGATTGAATAGCCTCTAGTTTATGTTAAAAATGAACGAGAACCAACACACATCTCCCCACCTTTCAGACATTGAAAATCTGGAAAGAATCGACCACCGTTTTGAGTCGATCTTTCATCTTTCCCCATCTCCTCTCGTTCGCTCCTGTCGTCACCGTGTAGAACCTTCCTGCAACGGAATCAGTGAGTTTTTACATGGGATAAGGTTTGTATAATTGCCATGGTAGAATTGCTGTGGTACATTCCACTATTGATATGGTTTCACCGTTTCGGTTGTGGAAAGAAAATCCTAGATAAAGATCATATCTTTAAAATAAAATAAAAAACCTAAATTGGAAGTATTTGAATCTGAACTATGAGCAAGAACAAAGCCCGCTACGTACCATTGCCAATACAGACCGTACTCAAAGCATGACGGGTGTAGTTTGGAGCTTGTGCAATGAACTCGAACGTGTAATATGCTTTCCCCTCCACGTCGTGCTGCAAGACGAGGCATGGAAAAGTTCCATAAGATTCCGATCCATAACTTCCCAGAATTGGAAAAAAAGATAAATTTCAGATGACAAAGACGAAGCTCCAAAGTTGTCGGTATAGACTATGAAGCCAAGTACAGAAATTGACTCGGAACAATAATATCAAAGCAGAGCAGTAAACTGACTCACATTTGAACGCGTGACAAACCAATATCGAGATCTTGCTTATGCTAACATATAATTTGAATTAGATAATTACAAGAAAATTGGAAAAGGAGAAAAATATTACCTGTGTTGCCTCAATCAGCTTTGTTTTCTGAGTAGGAGAAGCCAAGACCTTTTGAATCAAAGTTTCACCAACCTAGAAGAACAGTGTTTGAACAGAAAGTCCACAATTATATTTAAGTAGTCTGAAGCTCATTAGGACAGATGTTTGGGCGGTGGTAAAAAGAAGAGAATCATTTGACAACATAACTCGTCCGAAATTTTAGCAGCATAATTATAATACATAATGATTTACACACCTCCTGTGGGGGCCCGAATTCACGAATGTCTTGTTTGGCAGTGGGGATTATGTTTACGCTGACACTTTCAAGAGGTTCGATAACATCTTTGAAGACCTTGTCTTGTCCTTCAACAACGACCTCCTGATCCAACCAACAATATAAAATAATAAACTTGAATGGGACGAAAGGATGCTCGATATGAAATGTGGTGAAGCACGAAAAAAGGTTACGACATAGCAAACCTGCCAACCAAAGGGGTAAAGAAAAGTGTATCCGTCCTTCTTATCTGTGACGGGCAGAAATCCCTTCTTTGTTTCTGCAGCAACTGCGCCATATCAACGGTATACTCTTAGCACATCAGCCATAATGCTCAAAGAATATTTGCTAATTACCAAAATACATGCTTTCGACATTCTAAATTGGCATCATTGCCAATTGCAGATCATTATAACCCCACTCTACATAAACGAACACAAATGATGATGGTGGTAAATTGGATTGTAACGATAACAACAACGATACAGAGAATATAATGGGTGTAAGAAAATGATTCTACAACAAGTATATAATATGAAACAACATTTCCACAAAAATACGATTCATTCTTGTAAAGAGCAGAGCTGATAGAAAGTAACTTGGAAGAGTTTATGGCTATCTTACGAGTTGAAAGGTAAGTTCCTGAAGAGATTACGTACATGTTGCTGTCTGCCGAGACAAGAATAACCAAGGGCTATTGTCAACCCTATGGCCAGGAGTTGGCGTCTTCTGGTCCATCTGAAATGAACATTGAAATTAGTGTGTTAATTTCAACCCAAAAAGTCTTAAATTCAAGCTCCTACCCAAACAACAAATGCAAATAAGTATATTTTTCTATTTATCTTATAAGAAAAGATGAAATAAAAGAGTTTTGTTCATTTCAAGTTTTGACCATGGCCACTTAATCTTAATGAACTGAAACACGGAGCAGCGGGGATGGTGTCCATGTGCATAAATAAGACACTCTGCTTAAAGTGAATAGGCGAAAAAGGTGCATTAATCTTAAGATGAGATTAGTGTTCATGGAGACATGCATCCAGCAGCAAAGCAAACATGGCCTTTTCAACTTCAATTTGAATACATAACATATTGCTACTAAATTGCTTACATGATGAGCCAACACATGTAGATCTAAGCCTCTATTATTCCGTTGTGGGAGGGGAAAGTACTTTAAAAACGGAGGTACCTTGGCACGGAGAAGCTGAAGTAGAAGGCAAATGCTCAGACCTCACAACGAAGGAAATGCTTCTTTGAAACTGACCGTGCCTATACAGACCTAGCTGATGCATAAGTACAATTGAAAATATAAGAATAAATAAGGGGAAAAATTGCCATGGACAACTGATGTTAAATGAAAACCAAAAACTTGCTATTTATAAGCGACGTAGATGAAAAATGAGTTAAGACTGGAACCTGAGTGGAAGAATTTGGCCATACATGATGGATTGGTGGTAGTGTAAGCAGAGACACCATATCTGCTTCAAACTAACAAGGGAAAACTATCTGATCAAGGCATCAAAAATTTTAACTTATAGAAGGATTATATAAATTAAATCTGTTAAGTAACATAGAAAAGCAAATAGTTTGGGATGTAATAAAAGTGATATGAAACTAAGCTAATGAATCAGCATCCCAAAATAATAATGAACAGTAAATTACGCCAATGCAATCATGCCAAATAAAAAAAAACATATAAATGTACAAGCTTGAATTAGTTGGACTCCCATTTCTTCAAATTAATTTATGGCTTATTACAGTGGTTGCACATTCTTCTGTCGAAACAGCTTGAAGTAGAGTTCATTTTATTCAGAAAAATACTCGCATGAATAGCATATTTCTTCAACACGACGCATTAATTTTAACAATTTTGCAATTGAGACTAACTTTATTCGAGAATTTGATGCTTCTATTCCTAATTCAAGCAACCTTAATCTGGAAGAAGGATGGTTGCTGCAGTTGGGTGCCCATTGCCCAAACAAACAATGCTAGGAAGTAGCAGCTGAAATGCATGAAATTGTGAATGGCGATAAGCGAAGAATTTACCTTTCAGCAGAAATCCGTCGTGGGCCACCGGAGTTTAGAATTTTCCGGCGAAGCAGGGTGTCTGCCAGGTGTCCACGAGGAATAAAACCGTTGGCTTCTCTGCTTATCTGAACGCCACTTCTACATCACCCAAATCTCCATCCTTCTATATCATATCACATCCACCAAATTTGGACCGTGGAAAGACATAAAACACCTTTTCACTCGACTATGAATATTAATTTCCAATAAGAAGACGAAAAAACTTCTTTTTAAATTAGTAATTTGCAAAATGGTGACTTTTGTCTGCAGCTCGTTATTTATTAATCAAACCAAATTCTTTGTTCCTTACTTGTATCCGGATTATATCCATCGTTGTAGTTTATGCTATCCCAATCTTAGTAAGATCAACAAAAAGTATTTATTAATGTAGGACAGTAAAGAAATTGTTTACATTTTTTATAGTCTTAGCTCTGAGATGTACAAAACATAAATGTTAGTTCAAAGTAGTATTTTCATGTATCAACATAATAATACTAATGTATCAACATATATAATACTTCCACCATCTTCTAATTTTCTTTTTAGTTTTCCTTTTTAATATATCTTCAAACTTCTTCCTATTCTATTTGTACAAATTATCTCATAAAATACTATATACTTATTACTTTCAATGAAACTGTTTATTTACATTTTCAATACACATGATCAATCATTATTCCTCATTTTTACCTTTAACATCATTTATTTATATAATTTACTATACATAGTTCAATACTAATTAATTTAACATTAGTATAACCATTACATCACTCACAATCTATTCAATATTTTTTTTATTAAACTCGTGCAGAAGATTCATAGAAAGAAAATTAGAAGACAAAGGAAGTATTAATCATAATGGTATAGCAACATATTTTAATATTTAGCAATAGATATATTAAACTGAATGAAAGTAGTCCTCAAAAACTAAAAAGAAATTACAAAAATTAGTTCCCTGCAATTCGTCACAGCTGATCACTGGTCTTCTACGGTTCTACCTCCTAAACCCCAAAAGCAAAACCCTCCTCTCTTCCGCACACACTACACACAGTAAAAATGCGGAAGCCCACCATTCCACTATCGCCATTGCACATGCGCAAACTGCTCCTCCTTCGCTGCTTCTCCGTATCCTCGAATTCCCTCACCCACCACCCTCCCTGCCCCTCGATGTCCGCCGCCATCTCCGCCACTTCACCGCCCAGAATTCCTCTCTTCTAACGCCTTCCCCGCCACCCGACGCCTCTGGTTCTCCATCAGAAATTTTGCTCACAAACAGACAACCCAGCCGCAGCCGCAGCCGCAAATTCCTCCAATCAAAACCCTGAAAAATCCGGAGACGACGAAGATGCAGTCGTTAAATTGCTTTCCGACGAGCTCCAGAAAAACCCTAATGCAGAACCCCTCCCTCTTCCGAAAAGACTCGATCTTTCATTCTCCCACGTCCAGATTAGCCCTGCGGTACTCCTCTCCACACTCAATATGTCCCCTAATGCGGGCCGTATGGCCCTAGATTTCCTCAAATGGGCCAAAGCGAGGCCAGGATTTGAACCAGACGATGAGGTTTACACCTATTTTGTTGATTATTTTGGTAGGAGAAAGGATTTCAAGGCTACCCACGAAGTTCTTGTTGATGGCTGTGGAGTCGCTGGGGTTAAATCTCTCGAATCCCTCGTTGATCGAATGGTTCGGGCCGGTAGGCCCTCCCAAACTGTCGCATTGTTTGAGAGGATGGAGAAAGATTATGGGTTTGTGAGGAATATGGATTCTTTGAAATTGATTGTTTCAGGTCTTTGCGAGCGTGGCTACGCGAGCTATGCCGAAAAGATGGTGAAGGGTTTGGCAAATGAGTTCTTTCCTGATGAATATATATGCGATGCATTGATAGATGGTTGGTGTGTGGATGGGAAGTTGGATGAAGCCAAGAGATTGCTTGGTGAAATGCAGAGGGGAGGATTCGAGATAGGTACGCATGCGTACAATTCGATTTTAGACTGCGTTTGCACGCTTTGTAGGAAGAAGGATCCCTTTAGGCTTGATGAGGAATCTAGGAATGTGTTGATTGAGATGGAGAGGAACGGTGTTCCTTGCAATGTGGAGACGTTTAATGTGCTTATTACTAATTATTGCAAGATTAGGAAGACGTCGGTTGCGTTGAACTTGTTCTCTACCATGGGGCAATCGGGTTGTTACCCTAATGAGACTACATTCCTTGTCTTGATCAAGAGTTTGTATCAGGCTGCGCGGGTTGGTGAAGGGAAGATATGATTGATAGGATGAAGTCCATGAGTGCGGGAGTCTCTAGATACGAAGGCTTATTATGAGTTCTTGAAGATTTTGTGTGGGATTGAGAGGGTTGATCATGCTATGAATGTGTTTGCAGTGATGAAGGAGGATGGGTGCAAGCCGGGGATCAAGACTTACGACTTGTTGATGGGGAAGTTGTGTGCCCATGGACGTCTTGATAAGGCTAACGCACTTTATAAGGAGGCTGAGAGCAGTGGGCTGCCTATGGAGCCTAAGCCGTACAAGGTTGATCCTAGGTTTGTGAAGGAAAAGGCCACTAAGGTGAAGAAGGAGAAGAAGAGGGAGACGCTACCTGAGAAGATGGCTAGGAAGAGGAGACGGCTTAAGCAGATTAGGTTGAGTTTTGTGAAGAAGCCAAAGAAGATGAGGCGGCGTGCTTATTAGGATCCTACAGCCGTTTCTTTGTGTGACTGTCGAAATTTTGGCGAGAGAATGATGTTGAACTCCTACATGTGTGTTCTCTGTTCTTTTCTGGATTCCAGCATTTTTTGAATTTGATGCTTGCCATTTTGTTGACCTATAGATGTTTACTTTGATTATGATCTATCTTTGGGTTTAATTCATATGTGACATTTGCCTGACCTAATGCTAAATAGTTCTAAATTTGTAGCATTGAACTTGAAAACTAGAATGAAAGAACTAGCTGTGCATATTACCCACAAATAATGTTTGTTAAGCATGAGAACAAATCCAGATAATGTGCTCTAATTCTATCATGTCTTCTTATGCCTTATTATTCTAATATTTTGTATGTTGGCATCACCTCACTCAAATTTTCTTTTGTTGAAGGAATATCAGTTGCAGTGATAGAAGACCCTTAATTTCTCTTTATTTGTAAACAATGTCCATTATTGATTTATATTGCTTTTCTCCTTGGAAACTATCATCTTTGACAGACAGTATTTAGTTGTCTGCTGTGATTTCAGGCTTCATCAAAGATACATGGGAAGCTGCTGTATTTAAATTCTATAGTTTCCATTTGGATGCTTATCGAGCTTTAGTCCGTTCAACTGCATTTTCTTCAGAAATGCAGGCGATGCTGCCACCGTACTTCTTTCAAGAACTTGGCAACTTCATCCTATGTCAAGGATTTATTTCCTATGTTGCTGAAATAAAAGGTTATTACACAATGTTGGATCATTCCGAGATAGTTGCTAGGCCTAGACTTTGCCTCAATCAATAACTTATGTTTTTGGTTTTCTTTCTTGAATCTTAGGTTACTATATCTTCTGAACTTGCTTCTGTTGCATGACCACTTTATGCAGCTGCAGTTGGTTTGTTAGTGTTTTTGAAAATATCAGGATGTTGATAAATTTGGATCGCCTGCTTCCTGTTTTTCCTTGATCTCGAGCTCGACTAAATTTCAACTCTGATTTTTGAAGATGCAAAGTTATTCAGAAAAAATATTTGGAGCTGCTTGAATCAAGAAATTTTGATCAGAACCCAAAATTGCCTATCCTGATAATTTTGCAATCAAATACTTCATCTGTCCCATTTAAAATGTCTCATTTTCCTTTTTGAGTTGTCTCATTACAAATGTTCCATTCTATTTTAGGAAATAATTATCCCTTCAAAAAGTGTGGACTCTATCCATTTTTTAACACTTTAACTACTTTATACATTTCTCCTAAATACCCGTATTCAAAAGAAATGAGACATTTTAAGTGGGACGGAGAGAGTACTATTCTTCATAATCTGTTACATACATTCCGATACTAAATTGCGTTAATTTACTGTAAATCCGTTAACTAGTAGATTTCGGGGTTTCCATAAATCTATAAAGTTGGTGGATAAAAAACTACACATTTTGATGTTATTTCCAGAATTTATTCCAAATTATGATTTTTCTCAAATTCAAAATGTTCAGACGTGGCAATCGTTTTGACTGTCTAGTGGTAATGGCACGTCTAAAAATTTGATGCCACGTAATTTCTGATTTGACCGAATCTGCATTCAGAGTAAATTTTGAAAAAACATCAAAGTTCCTATGTTTCACTGACTAACTATATAAAATATGGGAAAAATCAGTAGTGACCTTATATTTTTGGATTTATAACCAATTTAACATATTAAACTAGTATGTAACCCGTCGAATTTCGACGGGGAATCACCTTAGCTAAATTTTATAAATATGACTTAAAAATAAATTAATATTTTATTTAAAGTGTTGATATTTTGAAAAATCTGTATAGAACTATAATAACACAAGCTGTTAAAATTTATATAGTGTCTGCTTATCGGTTTTACGGGTTTCGGTTAACCTAAAGCCAAAAAAATCGGTCCTCGATTAACATATAACCATTTTTCCAATTGCAGTTTGAGTATCGGTAGATTATTCAAAATAATTTTGGTTATTGGGTATAACCGAATAACCAAAATTTATATTTATATATATATATATATCTATCTAATTAATTATTAAATATTTGTAATTAATTAAATTGAAATATATATATATATTAAAAACATTTATTTTCTTTTTAATATTGTAGTTTCAGTTAATTTCGGTTATTAAATATTGATCAAATTATTTATTAAATTTTTTAATATTCTAATTTCTATAACCCATTAACTGACCCGACTAATCGAGTCAGTTAATCGAGTAACCAAATAACCGATCGGGTTTGGTTACGGTTAACAAAGTTTACGATTAAATAAAATCGAACCAATTAGTACCCATAATTTATAAATATAAATTGTTATAAATTATTAAATTGTTATAACAGTTGGTTAATTGTCTCAATTAAACCTTACATAACAGAGTAAATATTTTTAATAATGATACAACTATAATATTTAAAATGAAGTAAATTCCACATAGACATGTAGATTAATGGTTAGACCCATTTAGAATTTATATACTCATTCCAAATCCATTAAAAGGTATTTTACTAATGAGTCCCGTTCCAAACACATAGTAATCGTTAGTCGCAACCGTTTAAATTTGTAAGTATAAGTTGTTACAATAGTGGTTTGTCCGTATCAATAAATACTTGAACATTACAAAGTAAATATTAATAATAAATAGTAAAAATGTAAAATATAAAAAATGAAGAAAATTGCAATTAGGCATGTCGACCAACGTTCAGATCCATTTATAATTTATAATCATGTACATGTTATTTAGATTTTAATACATGAAGTCTCATAAAAAATCGATGCTTAATTCATTTTCTTTTCTTTTTTTAAGAATGATGTATATTAAGGAAATTTATACTCGTTAACTAAAGTAATTTTGAGAATATTAAATAAATACAATTTATAATATATAAATTAAGAATGCAAAAAATGAGTATTTAATATAAATAAGATTAGAGAATGCAGGAGATGCTCGTATAAGGAAAAGATGTATATACCTGTACATGTTTTAGACCTATTAAAAAGTTATTTTATTATTCCTACTCGTCTCAAACCCATATGTAACACCTATTAATTACTTGAACCCTTTTAATTTTTTGAATATAAGTTGATAATTATTTGTGTAAATGAAAATCCAAATATTACAAAGTAAATATTAATAATAACTAAACAAAAGATTAAGAAATAGAGAAAATTTCACTCAGGTATGTCGATTAATGTTCGGACCCATTTTTGAATTTTTATACCATATATGTTCCAAACCCATTAAAAATGATTTTACTACTCATTTTCATCTCAAATGCGATTAGAACGTGATTTTACTATATGACGTGGTTATGTATAATAATAACACCCACTAATTATTCTTACCCTTTTAAATTTATGAATATGAATTGATACAACAATTGATTATCTGTCTCAATGAAAACGTGATCATTACAAAGTAAATATTCATAGTAAGTAAACAAAAGATTAAGAAATAGAGAAAATTCCACTTAAGATCAATTCATGTTTGGACCCTTTTGAATTAAACCTAGTAAAAATGATTTTACTACTCCTCTAGAATTTGGATCCATTTATATGAATTAATGTTTCAGACCCACTCAGAATCTATATATATTCATACATCTTTCAAATTAGATTAAAAAATAATTTTACTACCAGTTCCTATTTAGTCATCTCATTCTCGTATTATAATACCAGCTAATTACCCTAAGGTTAATTAATATTTGTACTCGTTGAAATTTATATTTTTATAATTATAGATTCTATAAAAAAGTAATATTACTATCCGTTCTCATCTTATTCTCGTATAGCAATACCTGTTAATTACATAAGTTCGTTCAAAATTTTAAAATATCTAAATTATCAAATATAAGTTGTTATAATATTTGGTTATCCTTCTTAATAAAAATTCAAACATTAGTACACATACATAAGATTCAAATTTTATCTTTTTATTTAAGTTTTGAATTTGTGGAATCTCATAAAAAATTATATAAATAATATAATTAAAATTATATAATTGTATTCAGAATAATTTTAACCTAAATTGGTTTCACCTTACATGCACTAATATATACTCCATCCGTCCTCCAATTTTCTTCTTAGTTTTTCTTTTTGGGATGTTCTCCAATTTTCTTCATATCTATTTATGGAAACTATCTTTCCAACTTTACCCTCAATAATATTCTTTATTTACATCTTTTACCATCCATGACCCATCACCATTTCTCCTTTTTACCTTCAAACCCCTATTTATTTACACCTTTGCCCACCTATGGCCCACCACTAACTAATTTAATGTTACATTAATGTGAGACCCTTATTCCACTCACAATACACTCGACAATTTTCATTAAAACCCGCAACCAAGATTCCTAGGAAGGAATTTTGGGGACGGAGGGAGTATTATGTTTATTTTTAAATTCTAATACAACCGCCAATTATATTATTAAAAAGAAAAAGTAGAAATTAGACTTCAAAAGATTAGAGTATCTATAAGAAGCTACTAATTGGTGGTGAAAATTTCTCTTTTCTTTCCTGGTAATCAAGCTGTAGGATAATTCAATAATCCGATATATAAAAATTACAACTTAAATAAGAAATCATGTCTTTTAAAACCACGCTACCTAATAATGATCTACAACTTTCGCTTTATGTTGACCTAAAAAAGCAAATATAAATATGAGTGGCCTCTCTTGCATTGCATTTACGTTAAACTATTAACTCATAAACGAAGGTTGCGTCAAACTTGATACAAAATATATAGAATTTGTAGTTAAAATTATGCTTCAATTGTAAGAAGCATAAACGCTTTTATTGAAATGTTTGTGTTCCATAAAAATCAAGAAAATCTCTAGCTTCTCATTATCAACCTATCATGTATATAAACTAAAACACAATGATATTTCACGAATATAATCTAAAAAAGACAGTGATTTGGGAAGGGAATGAAATTATGAGAACTTAGCCCTATTATTCAAAAATGTACAATTGGATCAGTCAATTGAGGTAGAAGGAAATCATAAACATGGGCACGACACTCGAGAGCTACACTGGAAAATTGACCTATCTTTTTCATCAAGAAAACACCTGATTATGATGCCTATCCACATCCATTGTTGAAGTTTTCTGTTCCATGATTCGCCACCGGAGACAACATCTTTTCACTACAAGCATTAGAGCCGAAATTATGCATATTATTATGAAGAAGAAACATATCCCATTGCAAAATTTAGTCATTGTATATATTTCTCTCATTGTTTATGATTTTGCTCTGTTTAGAACATTGCCACACTTGACATGCTATAAACTAAGCATCGGTTTCTTCCAACTCAAAATAATATAAAATATCAATTGTTATCTGACTTTTCACAATAAACAAATACTCCACCCTCAACCAGTCATACACTGTCAATGATATACACATGGAAAAGTCAAAGCCTAGACAATTAACATGATAAACTTCACTTGTGAAAAAGTGGCGGTACAATTAATGTACTTTTATAAGGAACACCATCTCGAATTTGCATAGCTTGTAATGTCAAAGATATTATTTTAGTATCTATATTCCAAGCACACTTATTTATTTGGATGAAATAACATGGGAAGAGATATTATATGAGAAGTTGATTCATAATCGTAGGTGAGTTGAATTCGTAATCTGAGAGAGAGTAAGAGAAGAGCGTAGAAAAAAGCAGAGAAAAGAATTTGCATATATATTGGAGACAAAAATTATCAAAATAACTCTTAATCAATTTAATTGCAATTACACATATATAAGGAAAATAATGATTACTCCGAAATCATGAAATATTTATAATTAAACATGCAGATATTGTGGCATCTAACGTATAATATGGAACAACTAATACTCATTAATCAGTAAGATTACTTTCCTTACTTATACAATCAATTATATATAATTACCTTCATTACAATACAAAGTTTCGATTCTAATCTATAATTTATTAAATATTGGAAATTAAATTTGGAATGAAAATGACATATACTGTGGAATTTAGAAAAATAAAAATATAAAATCCTTGAAATTCCATATAGGATCAAGATCAATATGGTGCCTCTAATGTGTATCGCAATATAGAATTAAATAGACAGATTATAAAAACTATTTTTTAGGATAGATAAAAACCATTTAATACTTTACAATATTACTACAATTTTTCAGAATAAATGCTACGTAATATGTCAAATTATTATAGAAAAATAGGTCAAATAATGTATAAGAATAAATAAATGGATAGATTAAATTAAATAAATCATTTATTTGATCAAATTAAATTGGTGGTGAAAATTTGTATAATAATACTCAATAATTATTCAATTTTATTATTATTAAATAGTGTAGTAATAACTATTTGGCCAAAAAATTGAAAAATAATTTATCGGCCAAGTTATTTATCCGGTCAAATTAAATTAAATAAACTATTTATTTGACCAAATTAAATTGGTGGTATAGTTTAAATAGTATTAATATCAATCACTATACCAATTATTAAAAGTGAAAATTTTGTTGAGATTTGAAGAATAAAAATATCATTATATATAGGTTCTAATTAGGCTAAGTTTCATTAAGAAATCAATGTAGAATTGGAGAGTGATTAGAATGCATAAAATGAAGATTGTAGAAAAATAAGAAAGAAAAATTGTGAAAAATCCACATAGGATTGAAGATTAATGTAGTAATTTAATATGTAGAAAAATATTTATTTAGACAAATTAAATTAAATAAACCATTTAAATTAAATTAAATAAACTATTTATTTGACCAAATTAAATTGGTGGTATAGTTTAAATAGTATTAATATCAATCACTATACCAATTATTAAAAGTAAAAATTTGGTTGAGATTTGAAGAATTGAAATATCATTATATATAGGTTCTAATTAGGCTAAGTTTCATTAAGAAATCAATGTGGGATTGGAGAGTGATTAGAATGCATAAAATGGACATTGTAGAAAAATAAGAAAGAAAAATTGAGAAAAATCCACATAGGATTGAAGATTAATGTAGTACCTCCAATATGTAGAAAAATTATTTATTTGGACAAATTAAATTAAATAAGCCATTTATTTGATCAAATTAAATTGATGGTGGAAAATTGTATAATAATATTCAATAATTATTCAATTTTTATTATTAATTAGTGTAAATAAACTATTTGGACAAAAAAATTGAAAATAAAATTTTTTTTAGCCAAAGATATTTATCTGGTTAAATTAAATTAAATAAAATATTTATTTGACCAAATTAAAATGGTGGTATAGTTTAAATAATATTAATATCAATAAATATACCAATTAATAAAAGTGAAAATTTGGTTGAGATTTGAAGAATAGAAATATCATTATATATAGATTCTAATTTGGCTAAGTTTCATTAAGAAATCAATGTGGGATTGAAGAGTTATTAGAATACATAAAATGAAGATTTTAGAAAATAAGAAAGAAAATTGAGAAAATCCACACATGATTGAAGATCAATGTAGTGCCTCCAATATGTAATAGAATATATAATTTCTTAATTAATCATTAAATAAGAAAATAAGAAAATTAAATGTAAGATTCATAACATATATGTAGATTCAATTAACTAATTTAACTATCTTATTTGGAGCCAGAAAATTATTTTATGTTACTTCCATATATGTCTATTCATGTAGATATTTCAGATAAAGGAGTATAAGAAAATAATTATTGAAAATGAAATTTGGAAATTATGGAATTTAGAAATATAAGAATGAAAATTCCAAGAATTTCAACGAAAGATAAATGATTGTTGTAGTGGGTTGGTTTGTCTGCTAAAAGATATGTATGATTCAATAGACATTATAGCTAATCGAAGATTGTAGATTCATATACTAATTATGTGTAACCTTTGAAATAATTTTGTTCTATGTTATAAGATCAATGGTTACCGCCATTCTTTTACATTCTTGAGGTTGTGATTTTTTTGATATAAACTTATTATTAATTTTTGAATTTCATAATTTTTTTTTTTTTTGCAAAATAAGAGAGATGGAAAAGAAACGAAGAATTCCAAGTTTGACCTATTTTTCTACTATAATTTGACCTATTTATTTGATATAAACAAATTATTTGACCTATTTATTCGAGATATCATATATTTGATATAAACAAACCGCATCAATTCAAAATTACTTAAAAAATTAATTCAAGAAAAATTATTTATTTGGATAGATTAAATTAAATAAACCATTTATTTGATCAAATTAAATTGGTGGTGAAATTTGTATAATAATACTCAATAATTATTCAAATTTTTTATTATTAAATAGTGTAGTAAATAAACTATTTGGTCAAAAAAATTGAAAAAATAATTTATCTAGCCAAAGTTATTTATCTTGTCAAATTAAATTAAATAAACTATTTATTTGACCAAATTAAATTGGTGGTATAGTTTAAATAGTATTAATATCACTATACCAATTATTAAAAGTGAAAATTTGGTTGAGATTTGAAAAATAGAAATATCATTATATATAGGTTCTAATTAGGCTAAGTTTCATTAAGAATT
This sequence comes from Salvia rosmarinus, assembly GCA_036937905.1. Lineage (NCBI taxonomy): Eukaryota > Viridiplantae > Streptophyta > Magnoliopsida > Lamiales > Lamiaceae > Salvia > Salvia rosmarinus. Next base: position 32,242,252 of record CM072819.1, on the reverse strand, counting down.
CAATGTGAGATTAGATAGTGATTAGAATACATAAAATGAAGATTGTAGAAAAATAAGAAAGAAAAATTGAAAAAAATCCACATAGGATTGAAAATTAATGTAGTAATTTAATATGTAGAAAAATATTTGTTTGGACAAATTAAATTAAATAAACCATTTAAATTAAATTAAATAAACTATTTATTTGACCAGCCCCTCATTCGTTAAGATCTACGGTGAATTAATCACTTTGTTACAATAATTGGTTATCTGTCTCAATAAACTCAAATATTATAGAGTAAATATTAATGTTAAATAATCATAAATTAAAATCAATATTGGATTCCAATTTATTTATGTTCTCCAAATGTGAACTTTACAAAAATCAATTGGTGAACTGAATTAATGAAATTAGGGTTCAACTATCAAAATTCGTCTAGAATGTATATACATGTAGCCTTCTAAATTCAATTAAATAGTAATTTTATTACTCGATCTTATCTCAATCACGTATAATAATGCTTGTAAATTATCTGAATCTATTGAATTTATAAATATAAGTTGTTACAATAACTGGTTATCCGTCATAACAATAATATGACATTACAAAGTAAACAATATACAATAAATAGAATACATAATGAAAGTTTAAAAATTGGAGAAAATTCCACATAGACATGTTGAGTAATGCTCGGACCTGTTTAGAATTTATACACTCGTACTTGTCTGAAACCTGGTCTAAAAAGTGACTTTATTCTCCGTTTTCATCCCACACTCGAACAATAATACTTGATAATTATCCAAATCTATTTATGATATATCTAAATCTTAAATATAAATTGCTCTCAAGATACCCGTGTCCATTTGCAGAAAGTTAGTAGCATAGAAGTTGGACTCTTCAATCCAAGGATCACCAAAAGCTCTAATACTAGCGCCATTTCCAATTCTCCATCTCAAACCTTTATTCACCAGGTATTGAGTCGCATGGATGCTTCTCCACGTGAAGCTTGGGCCATTACCTAGACGAGCCGACAAGAAGTCCCCCCTTGGAAAGTACTTTGCTTTGATCACCCGACAAACAAGAGAACTCGGATCCATCAGGAGTCTCCACCCCATTTTCCCTAGCAAAGCTAAGTTGAATAATTGGAGACTGCGGAAGCCCATTCCTCCTTTAAGCTTTGCCACACAAAGCCGATCCCACCTCATCCAACAAATTCCACCTCTCGTGTCACACTTCTTTCCCCACCAAAAACCGTTCATCAGTTTTTCCATCTCATTCGTCACGTTCAAGGGAAGTAGGAAAATAGACATGCAAAAAGCCGGGATCGCCTGAGCAACACCCTTACGGAGAACCTCCTTACCGGCTCTGGATAGATTCTTCCTTGCCAACCATGTATTCTTTTCACAACCTATCTTTGAGGTATCCAAAATCTCCTTCTTCTTCCTCCCAAACAACGAAGGTAATCCCAGATATTTCTCGGTATTGAGGGGTTGCGAGACCCCTAAAGTTTCCACGAGCTCAGCCCTTGTATTCTCGTCAACATTCCTCTCAAGAAAATTCGACGACTCGATAGTTGATGGCCCGCCTGAGGCAACTTCATAGTTATTCAAACCGAACGTAATCTCAGCCCTCCTCATCACGCCACCTGCGAAGAACATGCGTCATCCGCAAACATCAGTGCGAGATGGCGGACCCGAGCGCCAATACGTATGCCGTGAATCGTACTCTCTCCGCTTCATGCCTTAGGCTAGCCGATAGACCTTCAGCACCCAGGATGAAGAGATACGGGGATAAGGGGTCTCCTTGCCGTAGCCCTCTGCCCGGTGAAATGGGACCCATAAGCTCACCATTAACAAGCACAGAATACTTCACCGATCTAACACACAAACTCATCCATTGCCTCCACTTATCACCGAATCCCAGTTTTTCAAGCACCGCGTCCAGATAATTCCAGCTTACTCTGTCGTAAGCCTTACTGATGTCCACTTTGAGCGCAAGCTCTCCCCTCTTTCCCTTCGTTTTCCTTTTCATCGAGTGAATGGCCTCAAAAGCAATGAGGATGTTGTCTTGTATCGCACGTCCTTTCACGAAAGCATATTGTTCCGAACCAATGAGCGATGGCAGCACCTTCCTTAGCCGATTGCAAAGCATCTTGGAAACGATCTTGTATATGACATTACAAAGCAAAATCGGTCTAAGCTCTTTCATGTTGTTGGGACTTTCCACCTTCGGGATTAGAACGATGGTCGTGTCATTTAAGCCTTCCGAAATGCATAATCCTCCACCATTTCGTGCAATTTCGTGGATATCACCTCAAGAAGCTCCCGAACTTCGATAGAATTTGGGATTCAACCCATCCGGCCCCGCTATTTGTCCGGTGCATTTGAAAGAGAGCCTCTTTCACTTCCTCGATGCTAAAGGGCTTAATCGGATCCATATTGTTCACGCCATTGATAATAGGTTTCAACTTGTCAATCACCAACTCATGTTGCCGATTTGCGCCAATATCCGTAAAAGATCAGTAAAATAGTTCGACACTTCATCCCTAATCTCCCCCGCTGTCCACCTTCCGTCCGATCGCTCGAGTCTATTGATGGTATTAGTCTTCCCGCGTGCCGTTGCCATCGCATGGAAAAACCTCAATTCTGTCCCTCCTTAAGCCAAAACCGCTAGCTCTTTGTTTCCGTGGGTTTCTTCACGTAACATGATCTCTTGAGCTCCTTTCTAGCCATCATCAAAGCCTTCCCGATCGGACATCATTTCTACGTTGCATGTATTTAATTTTCGCTTTAGGAAACTTTACGTGCTCTGTCCGCCTGCTCAACCGACCGCCCATTCTCCTATCCTCATAGCGATCATGCAGAGCCTCTCCAAGAGGTGTAGCTCCCTACTCCAACGGTCTCGCACGATATTTGGGAGCTCGGGTTCCAAGCACCACTTATTCTCGAATCAATCTCCTTCTCCTTCTCACTCACGATTTTCGCTTGCTTACGAGAACAATAGGGCGTGATCCGAAATGGGAGCCGATAAAGAGTCAAGACGTGGTTCGGGAATATGGATAACCAGCCCCATTTGCCAAACCTCTATCAAGCCTCTCCTCTACCAAAAATTCCGTGCCCATACGACCAAGTGAAATGGTGTCCCGTCATGGGAAGATCAACAACCCATCATCAACCACACCGATCCGAACCCGAAAGCAACCGGTTAGGGTGAGCAATCCTCTCCTCTTTTCACCGCGTTGAGGATATCGTTGAAGTCCCCTACAATGGCCAAAGGCGCCAATCGCCTTACTAATGCCTAAGGAGGTCCCAAGAGTCCTCCTCCTATTCCTTCGTGAAAGTCAGAGAATCCGTCCGACGCCAATCCCCTTATCATCGGTAACTCTAATATCGATATGGTTTCGGAGTAACCCAACAATCGACATGAAGAAGAGTCTTTCCAAAGCATACAGATGCCTCCGCTTCTACCAACACAATCAACCGCAAAACATCCATCAAAATTTAAAATAACTCGCAAAGCTTCCACCTTCTGTTTGTGCGCTAGGGTTTCACACAAGAAGATGAAGTTGGGTCTGTGAACTCTTTCGAGTTCACGTAACGTTGGAATTGCAAGAGGGTGATCCAACCCTCTGCAATTCCAGCTTAGGATATCATTGGGATTGGCCGATCCCGGCCTCGGGACCCGCCGCTAAAAAAGCCTCACTTCGATCATCCTTGGAATTTTCCAAAAGAAGAATCTCTGTCGTCGTGTTACCATGTGTAGAGAACAAACCCTCTTCATTTTCCCGCCTTCGTTTTCTTTCTTCTTGCTGTGGACAAGTGTAAATTCACCCATGAAAGACGTGTGGCTTTAAACCACTTGGCTGTGACACGTAATACCCACGTGGCTTCTCATAATGATATCCACTCGGATCTTTTTCGTTAGGAGAAAAATCATGCAGATCCTCGGAACCCTGATTTGCATGCGGCAATCTCGTTACTTTCCCTCTAGGATCCCAGACTCCAAAGAATGGGATGTTGAGCTTGTCGAGAATCTGTTCCAAGATGATGAAGCTAAGATTATCCTAAATCAACCCATTCCTGCTGTGGCCATGGAAGATAAACTCATCTGGCATTTCTCTAAGAATGGGATCTACTCGGTCAAGTCCGCTTATCGTCTTGCATGTTCCCTCACTATTGATGATTCTCTGGCGTCTGAAGGAGACTGGAATTTTATTTGGAAACTCCATGTTCCACCAAAAGTGAAGATTCTCCTGTGGCGTGCCGCAAGAGATAACCTTCCGATTAAAACTAACCTATGGAGTAGGGGGTGAATGTTGATGGGGAGTGCAGTGTGTGCAGAAGTGGGGTGGAGATGTCACGACATATTTTCTTAACTTGTCCTCACGCGAAGAAGTCTTTGGGGAGGTTGGCCTCGATAGAACCCGGTTTTTGACGAGAGGAGGTTCCCGAGTTCAAAGAAGGGCTATTCGCCATGTTGCATAAGGAAGAGAATGTTTCCCCGGAAAAAGTTGGTATGATTATGTGGCAAATTTGGAAGGATAGAAACGAAGTTGTCTGGAAGGAGTAGCACCCATCTCCAGCTAGATCGTGTTCCTTTGCGCCCGGGTACAGAGAGTTATGGTGGCGAATGCAATCTACCAATGGCGCTGAGGTGCCTCGAACGGTGGATAGGCGAGAAGTATGTGAAGGATGGCATGATTTAACAGAAGGGTGGGCTAAATGTAACGTGGATGCTGCCTTCTTTAGGCAGCAAAATCGTATAGGTATTGGCATGTGTATCCGAGAAGCGGGAGGCCAGTTCATGGCTGCTAAAACAATTATCAAATTCGGTTTAGATAGAGTGGATGAAGGGGAGATTTTCGGTATTCAGGAAGCTCTCTCCTGGCTTAAGGAGCGAGGCATCACCAAGTGCACGATTGGGAGTGATAGCAAGAACGCATGCGACGCGATTAACTCGATGGAGGACAACCTATCTGAGCTCGGAGGGATGGCACAAGTTTGTCGCGAGAGCATGTCTTCTTTTGAAGACATTAACGTCAAGCATATTGGTAGGAACTTAAATAAGATTGCTCATAGATTGGCCAAGATGGCTATTGATTTTGATACACCGCATGTTTGGGATGAACCCCCTTCGTTTGTGGAGGGTCTTCTCTTTCTTCCATGTTCGTGTTAATCTATGTTTTGTTTCAAAAAAAAAATTGCTAAATGATTGATTATCTATCTCAATAAAATTCGAATAGAGTATAGTAAAATTTATATTAAATAGTATAAATACTAACTACCCGCTCATCTATCATTAATACAGTAATACACACTAACTTAACTCCAATACTATTGTTTAAAATTGATTGTAGAAATTATAATATTTTATTTAGTTTTTAGATTGTGAAATCTCATGAGAAATCGATGAAATCGATGTGCAATTAAAATTGTATTGTTTAGTTAGATTTTTAACTGATGAAGTCTAATAAAAAATTGAGATATCATATATTTGATATAAACAAATTATTTAATTCAAAATTACTTCAAAAATTAATTCAAGAAAAATTATTTATTTGGATAGATTAAATTAAATAAACCATTTATTTGATCAAATTAAATTGGTGGTGAAAATTTGTATAATAATACTCAATAATTATTCAATTTTTTTTATTAAATAGTGTAGTAAATAAACTATTTGGCCAAAAAAATTGAAAAGTGTGGACTCTATCCATTCTTGAGTCATCACAAAATATTTGAGTTGTCTCATTACAAATGTTCCATTCTATTTTAGGAAATAATTATCCCTTCAAAAAGTGTGGACTATATCCATTTTTTAACACTTTAACTACTTTATACATTTCTCCTAAATATCCGTATTCAAAAGAAATGAGACACTTTAGGTGGGACGGATGGAGTACTATTCTTCATAATCTGTTACATACATTCCGATATACTAAATTGCGTTAATTTCATCAGAAATCTGTTAACTAGTAGATTTGGGGTTTCCATAAATCTATAAAGTTGGTGGATAAAAACTACATGATTTTGATGTTATTTCCGAATTTATTCCAAATTATGATTTTGTCAAATTCAAAATGTTCGAGACGTGGCAATCGTTTTGGTGCCTAGTGGTAATGGCACGTCTAAAATTTGATGCCACGTAATTTCGATTTGACCGAATCATTCGAGTAAATTTAAAAAACATCAAAGTTCCTATGTTTCACTGATTAACTATATAAAATATGGGAAAAATCAGTAGTGACCTTATATTTTTGGATTTATAACCAATTTAACATATTAAATTCCACAAGCTCTAGCAACCGATCACTGTAATAAGACAAGACACCAAAACTGGGGCAAAAATCACAACTATTTCACTACCTCCAAACATTATTTGAAGCCAAAGTCAAAGTTAGGTCATTACAGATCAATGAAATGAACCCCGATAATATAGCTGGCAAAGTAGTAGGTAGGGATGAGCTTGGGTCCGTCGAGCTTTTACATTTTTTAGGCCTGGCGGACCCGCTTGAAATTTTTTCAAGCCTCAAAATATGAAGTCTAAACCAACCTCCAGGCTTTGGTAACGGGTTTTAGATTATTTTTAATTTTTAATATATAAAATTAATATTCTAAATTTCAAAAAAAAACTTAAATACTTAATTAAAATCTCATTAATCCTTAACTTAAATAAAGAATCGTTGATGAGAACATTTTGAGCTTACTTATTCTTATAATAATGCGCGTCTTGTATATTTTGATCTATTTATGTATTCATACGATTATATTGTAATACAATATAATTTTAATTCTTTGATTTAAGGAGAAAAATTAGTAATTACAAATCAAAGATAAATGATATTATTAAACGTGAATCCCACTTATATGCCTAAAATAATAAAAAATAAATTAATTAATTATACAATATATATTTAAGATCAAGGATTCAAAATAGTTTTACATACTATAAGGTCATTAATCATTAGCCTATATATTTTGGATATCATTTCTCTTATGAATTATTTTCGAATGATTTATGAGGTTATTATTTGTTTTAAAATTTATTTTCCTGACCAGTATATGAATTAGTAAGAAAAATATTACTATAAAAAATAAATAATTATATAAAATATAATTAATATTATTAAAAAATTATAGATATGTATATTAAGTCATATTATAAATATGTATATTTAATAGAATATCGGGCTGTCTTTTTTAGCCCGAAACCCCGAGCTTTTTTGATCCGAAGCCCGATAGGCCCGAGGTTTTTTTCGGACGGGCTTTTTAGATCCTATTTTTTCCAGATCTTTAATTTTTAAGCTCAACCCCCGGGTACCCTAGACGGGCTTTTCGGACCGGGCTCATTTTGATGGCTCTGCCTGGCAAGAAAACAACCCAACGAGAGGGCACATGAACTTCGACAACCACGGATAGTTGCATCATGTCCAAAACCTAATTGATCTGTCTGTTCCGAATGCTGCCTCGACTGGCGAATGCTCCAGTACTGCTCAATTTTCCCTGCTGTAAGAGTCCCAGACAACAATCTGCACTGCCAAAACATAACATCTATCACCAAAGAAAGATCTTTACTAAGAGGGTATTTGCCTGAGCTTATAAGCTCCCCAAAAGCAGCTTTTAAGCTTAAAAAACAGTTTATAAGCTGTTTTTGGGGAACTTATAAGCTCAGCCAAACACCCTCTAACTTGATGCCAAAAATTATTTAGCAAAAGAAAGGCACCTCATTGGTTAATTTATCGATGGAGAGCACAAATTGCTCTGTTTCATTGAAAACAGCCTGCAGTAGGAAAGTGGAGCAGACTTCATCAAAATGAGTCACATTAAGAAATTCTTTACAGCACACAAAACCTTAATCGTGCGTTTTCAGATTCAAATAGCACATGCTTACACATTTTCACTCACTAAAGTGTATTCTTCAAAATACAGAAAATAAGCTCTAGAGTGTTCAACATGACTGTTTTATAATAAGTTGTCGCAATTTCATGATAAATATTGTTGCAATTACAGAAGCCTCTTACAGATGAATGACTAGGAAAATTATTTTCAATAGAAATGCTCAACTAGATCTGACAAATAATGTTGACATACCTGAAGGTTATTATCATGTGGACATGTCCCTGAATTACACGGTTTACACCACTTATAATTATTCCTATAAGCAATGACACGACATACCCATACCTTTGATCATTCGTGAAGTGTTTGACTCGCCATGTGTGCTAGCATATCTGTAAAAGATCTATCATGTCAGAAGACCTTTTTAGAATTGCAGAGCTACAATGTACGATGATACAAACCTCTGTTATCGTCGTACGAGGATTCTCAACGGAAAGAATTCAAACGATAATTAGAAGATTTGAATGATAGCCCCTCCAATGCCTCTATTCTCATTCCTCTCTATACAGAATCCATCATTTGAAAGTTACCAAAACACTGCACAATTGAAATCTCAAAGCATTCAAGCTCACATCTCAAGCCAATCAAACAAAGATTTCAAATAATGAAGTTAACAATGCTATCAGTAAATCTCAAGAGTTCACATATGTCTATTAGCTCGAGATTTCAATATACACTTCCTTAAGTTGAGGATATTCATCTTATATATATTTAGCCTAGACATACTGAGCTTGACGTCTGTATCAACTCAGATACTTAGTTGGAAAATCCTCTACCAAACCCCTCAAAAAGTTAAGTAAAAGTTTGGGTAAATAGGCAATGAAATATTAGTTGATGAAAGCTTGATCATCTAACACCTTTAAGCTAGAGGTTAAGTCGACTGCATCCTGAAAGCAGTTAGTGATTTCCTAGCACCAAGAAAGATAAAAGGAATGCCGAGTTAGGCGGGATAACGCAAAATGACCTCGAGATCTAGGTTTACTCTTGTACCCATGAACAACACCTAATCCCGAGTTCATGTTTTGACTAGCAATTAGTCCGGTGGACGTAGGAGTTGATCTCTTCGAACCAAGTAAAAATCAATGTATTATTTACTTTCAGTATTGCTTTAAGATTACATGTTATTGAACCGTCATCGCATGATATAGTTTTGAAACTCTCTATCAGTATTCGATTGATACTGAAGAAATATAAACTGAAAACTGCAAAATCAATATTTGACTGAGTATTTCAAACTGGCTTTAAATTTCAGTAAGACAAATACACTAACCACCATATTCCGCGAGCACACAGTTATCAATCCAACTGACCGACTTTCCTATGAGCAATAGGATTGCTAATCGAAACACTTCAGACAAGACATCCTTTATTCGAATCGACCAAAGTGATTATTATCGTGATTTGATTATCGCCACTCGATCACTATACCCAATAGTTAGTCGGCCTTGTGATAAACAAAAGTTTAAAATTTATCTAACTGGTGTATTTTTTCCCCATATACCAGTACGTACCCAACGGGACCCATCGAACTTGTTAGTCTGTTCGATTTTTTTTTATCTTTTTTCCTCAACCCTACTAAACAGTACCACCCATATTAAAAACTAGAATGTGGGCCGAAGAATGGACCTCTTGATTGGATTATGGGCTTTGGCCTGCGCCCTAAAGTATTATTTGGGCCACGGTCAAGAATATGTCGTTAAGCTTTTCAAATTATATAAAATAACAATATTATTGAATAAACAGATTATTTTTAATAGCTATAAAAGTACACACTTTCCGCCTCAAGGTAAGAACTTCTACATAAACCGTTACCAAATTATTGGAAATAGTCAAGCAGACACGAAGTTAATAAAGAATTTAACGCATAAACATTAATTTGGTTATACAAACTATTCTTTCTAAAAACAAAAGTTTGGCAAACCACTAATTCTCAAGCTTAACTATTCGAATCACACCTTGAATTCGAAAAGGAAAATAGATAAGTTGGTCATCAAAATGAAAATTGACAATAATAGAACTCTTTGTCTCAAATTATATAGTTTGACTTTCTGTCTGGCCTGATCCGACATTATAGCAACTCTCATTTAAAGAATGAATGATGTATTAGATATTTATTTTAACAATTAATATATTCAAAATAAATAAATGATTAAGGTTCAATCAATTAATTAACTTAGCTAGACACTGCCGAATCTTAATTGCTAATAAAAGTTGGTACGTATATAGCTATAGTTAATTTTCTCAGCTAGTCAGTTTCCAAATCATGTGTGACATATACGAAATCACGAAAAGGAATTTACATAGAGTGTAGTATCATCATATAATAATAACGAGTTCCCTCGGCAAACCTCAAAAATCTATTAATATATAAATCCATTACATATTGGAGACACCATATTCATCTAGAATCCTATGTGGTATTTTCATGATTTTTCATTCTTATTTTTCTAAAATTCAACAAGTTTCCTTATTTGACAACTTAGCATTTAATACATTGATTAATTGATTTATGTTAATATAATATATATATTATTACAAATGTATATATATATATATATATATATATATATATATATATATATATATATATATATATATATATTGATTGTTCATGATTATTAATGATTTCCAAAAAAATAATCTATTTGTACATTTGCATTTATATATTTATTATTTTTATTTAATTTTAATTTATAATCTTATAAGGAAATCTTTAATTTCAATTTGATTTAAATTAGTTGTATTGTTAATTATCATCTAATGTGTCCTATCAAATTATTTATTTATTTTTCTACTTTCACAAAAATATTTTTAAGTTTAATAGTATTATTTTTTAAGATAAAGTTTTCAAGATTAATATTTAAACTTTGCAAGATTATTAAAAAACCAACTATCATATTTTTCGATAGTTTGAATTCTATTTGCAAGATTAATATTTAAACTCTATTTTGATTTAACTTCAATACTCATTTATTGCACTTTTAATTCATATATATTCTAATTTTATATATTTTAATATTTTGAAACTTTCTTTAATTAAGAGTATCAAGTTTTCATATTTATTTTCATAATTTTTTTTTAAAAATTTGCCAACATCATTTTTCCATTATATTTCATAGATTGAATATCTAAATAAAATGACATTTACATGTTTGAGTGATCAGTGAGTATTATATGAGTTCGGGATAAAAACATGTAATAAAATCACTTTCTAATTGGATTTGGGACATGTACAAATATTTATATCTTAGACGGTAATCAATTACTGTAACAACTTATATTCATAAAATTTAACGAGTTCAGTTAATTAGTGAAATTAATGTACGGTTTTGAGACAAGAACTTGTAGTAAAATCACTTTTTAATCGAACTTGAGACGAGTACGGGGATATACATTCTAAATAATATGATTGCATATCATAGGCAACACCTTAATTCGTGCGTTATATGCATCTCCAATATTCTCTATTCATATTTATTTTTGGATACTAATTTTGTACTTTCTAATTCTTATATTCTATTTTTTATTTATTTTATATATCTCAGTATTTTCTTAATTAAAGAGTATGCATGGAATTTCCTTAATTACTTCTCATTCATTTTTATTTTTACTTTTTTGGGATTGTGCATCATTTTTTCATGAGGTTTTATCAATTGAAAACATAAAAAAGACATTTATGTGTTTTACTAATTAGATGATATTAATATACGAGTTTGAGATGAAAACCGATAGTAAAATCACTTTATAATTCAATTTAGGACAAATACGAGTATATAAATTTTAAACAAGTCTAAACATAATCAACATGTCCAAGGATTTTTTTATTTTATAAACTTTTATTATTTATATTATTTTAATTAATATTCAAGTTTTTTATTGAGACAAATAACCAATTATTATAATGTCTTATAAAGCTATATGAGTTTAAAATGAGAACGAGTAATAAAATTACTTTTTAATCAAGTTTGCTGGGAGTACAAGCATATGTATCCAAATTCATCTAGAATCCTAAGTGGCATTTCCATGATTTTTCATTCTTATTTTTTTTAAATTCCACAAGTTTCTTTATTTGACATCTTATCATTTAATATATTGATTGTTTGATATATTTAATATTAAATATGTTATATATATATATATAGAGATTGATTGTTCATAATTACTAATGATTTCAAAAAAAAAAAGAATCTATTTGTATTCATATATTTGGAATTGTGTATAATTACTTCACATTCATTTTTTATTTGGAATTGTGCACAATTTTTTCATGAGACTTCATGAATTGCAAACCTAAATAAAATTACATTTATATGCTAGACTAATTAGTGGGTATTAATATACGAGTTTGAGATGAAAATCAATAGTAAAATTATTTTTTAATTCGACTTAAGAAATATATGTATATATAAATTCTAAACAAGTCTAAACATTAATCAACATGCGCAAGAGGAATTTTTATTTAAATTTTTATTATATATACTATTTATTATTAATGCTTAGTTAACATTCAAGTTTTTTATTAAGACAAATAACCAATAATTATAACAACTTATAAAACTATATGAGTTTAAAATGAGAACAAGTAATAATTTTTTTTTAATTAGATTTGTTGTGATTATATATATAAGTGGAAAAAATCGAAGAAAATCCCCCTTAACCTATTTTTTTTATAATTTTATTTTATTTTAAAATTTTATTCCGATGAGTTGTTGAAATACTATCACTTCGGAAAAAAGTATAAACTTATTTTTAAAACTTATATTTTTAACTTATAATTTGTAACAAAAATGATTTTCCGTCGAAACTCGACGGGTTATACACTAGTAATAATTGAAATAGTTACCATATATAGTCTTTATTGAGGAAGTTAGACTTGACTTGAGAGTTTGAATAATGCCTGTCAATTTTAGCATACAATTTTAAGAATAGTATCAAATAGTAAAAGAAGAAATAAATCTACTTCACAAGCTAGCTAGTATTTGTAATAAATTGAGTTATTAGGCCGTTGATAAATCTAGTTACGTGAGTGTGCGAGATTTATGTAAAGCAATAAAGAACACAAGAGCTTTTACGTGGTTCGATCGTTAATGAGATCTACGTCCACTTTAGGAGTGTTTCCTCAATACTTTCACTATAATTTCAATGACAGTGAGTGTAGTTACAAGCTCTTAGTATTCGATAAGTTGCCAACCCTTCTATTGTCAATTTTCCTTCTATTTATACAACCCCGAGCCTCGCAACCGCTGGCGTGCTCAACCTCTCCATTGGTCGCGACTCTTTCTCCGGCGTGCCTCCATTTGCCGGAGCGGGGACACTTCGCCTGCGTGTGCCACGTGGAGGTGGCGCTGACTTTGGTTACGGGCGTGTCTCCATCGGCCGGCGCAGGACGCCGCTTCACGCACGCCACGTGGAGGTGGCGCGACTTTGGTTCGGGGCAGGGTTTGGGGAGCGATTAGGGCTCGCTGGGCTCAACCGCGTTGGCCCGCTACCAACGTTAGCCCACTCGTTTGGGCTCATTAGTGGACCCGATCGGTTGGGCCATATCCCATCATAGCCCCGAATAGCCGAGGGACGGTGATGCCGGGGTGGAGTGAAGAAAGCCCTTCGCCGGGTGAGGTGTGGCTCGTGAAGTTGTTTGTTGAAGGTGTTGTCTTTTTGATATGAGGGTTTATTTGGCGATTTGGTGCGAATCGAGTTGGGTGGTATGTTGTCATTACTTGGAAAAGACGTGCTACCGAAGGTAGTCGAAGTGCGACGTGGATATCGACCCTCTGCGTAGGTTACGCCGAGGTCCGATCTGGAGTGGTATTGCTCCTGTGGTGGGTGGCGATGTCCGACACGAGACCGCCCTTCCAGGGATGTCGAGGCGCCACGGGCGGCACCAATCTGGGGCCGGTTTGCCGAGTTTCGATCTGGATGGAGCGTTCCGTGCGGCGAAGCCCGCTGATAGGACTCGAGGTCCGATCTGGATCCCTTGTTATTTGGGGAAGGACGAGGCGCGACTCGAGTCGCCATCCGGAGGACGCCGGGTCCGTATGATGATTGCTAGGTCAGACTGGCGGTCTATCTTACGCTAGCGTACGTCATATGCGCCAGGCGGTAGTTGGGCACTCGAACAGTGTGCGCGCGTGGACTCCACATCCAATCACGTGTAGGTACGTGTCGAAGTTGAAATGGCAGTTTTTAGGCGCCATTTGTCCTATAAATAGGCCCAAACGAGGCAACTTTTCACTTTCCCCTTCGACGCCTTGTTTGAGAGATAAAAATTCTGAGAAATTTTCCGACTTGATCCTGATCTCGCTGAAGGAGCCATATACTCGCGTGAAAAGTAAGTATGTTTTCTTGATCTTCTTCTCACTCGAAAGTTCCATTTCGCCGGGTTCGCCGTGAGTTCCCGACGTAAAAGACTATATGTGCTATAATGGCTCGGTAAGTCCATGGACCGAGTTCTGTGGTTCATTGGTATCCTCGGTATGGGATGGACTGAGGGGTGGGCGTGGCAGGTCGGGCTTGACATCGAGGAACTTTTTGAAGTCGTGCACAGCCGGACGATAGGGCGATGGCCCTCCGGAGGGTTTATTACCGTGTATGTAGATAGTTTGAGGCTGGTCTTGGGTATCCTCCGCCCCGCTTATCTTAGCTTTCAAGAGTATTTCGGATCCCCATTTGCCAATTGACCTCGAATTCCATTAGGTCGGTGGTGGGGCTAGGCTTTCTTGCTATGGCATTGCCGACGAGTTCTCCTTCGAGGTATTGATGCGCTTTTTAGTGTCGAGACCATGGGAGGAGGTACTATCTGTCTCCCTACTGAAATTTAAGGTAGCGCCCCTCCAAAGTGTCCCATTGGTAGAATAGGTATTTCTTCTGGCGGTGAGGCGGAGGTATGAATGGGCATCGATGCGGTGGCGGACCCAAAATCAAGCCTCGGGCCATATGGAGGAGGTCTTGAGCAATTTGGTGAGATTTTATCCATAAGTTACACCGAGGACGACTGAAGAAGGCCGGCCGAGTATTTACTGGTCGGAGCGTCGGGATCGGGGTCTCGACGGGGTGAGGGCATCCCATCCTCTTAGTCCTTATATGTCCGATTTTGTGTGCTAATCGACTTTCTTCTCGTGATGCGGTGGTCGACCGGCAAGAGCGGGCTCACGATCGCCGAAAGCGAGCTGCGAAGAAGAAGATGAAGCGGGCCGGACCTACCAAGGTCCAAGAAGGTCGACAATATGGGCTAATCGATGAGTGGGCCTCAAAGTGGTCCAGCCAGATCGGAGTCTTGGCCTCAGACCGCCAGTACGGGTACCGCCTCAAGCTTGGCCGCACCCTTCCCGAGGTACAAAAGTTCTTCCACATTTAGATTTACGCTCTGCGATCTGATTAATTCAGGCCGCTCTTTTTAGGGTGGGAGCTCGGTGATGGGGGCCCTGCAGTGTTTGCCGGGAGCCGCAAGTCGCCACGGGCTGGTCGCTGAGAGCTCACCCGGATGAGGTGTTGGAGCGGGAGCTTCTTTGCAGCGGGCGGATCTTGAGACCGCCGCGGCCGCCGCTGGAAGCCGAGGCCGGGAGGGCTCGCCGAGGCCGCCAAGAAGAGGGCTTGGGCACCGTGGCCCTGGGAGGTCGAAAGGTTCGGGAGGAGTTGGCCGGGCGGCATGAGCTCGCGGACGAGAGGGGTCTTGGTCGGCCGACTGTGGACCTTGCCGAGGGCTCACAAGAGGCTCATCGAGTCGGAGAGCTTCTCGGCCTTTGTTCTTGATCTTGCCGCCGTGTTGGAGCCAAGGTGGTGTCGGATCACACAGGGAAGTGGCGGTCGCCATGCCCGACTTGATAAGGTCAAGCATGGGTGGACCGAGGTCGACCTCCGGAGCCGAACAAGAACTGCGCCCGGGTGATCTCGGGGTTGGCTCCTTCCCGGTCTTTGGAGGCTCTGGCGTCCACTCGACCTCCCGACGGCCGAGGTCGCCGCCCGGTCTGGAGGACGAAGATCCCGAGCCAGGAGCTCCTTGCCGGTGCGGGCGGGCCGGCGGAGGAGGAGGAGGTGGGCGAGGAGGCGGTGTCGGAGCTCCCGCTTTGGAGGGCCAACCGTAGGAGCATCAAGAGGTCGGCGAGTCCGGCACAGCTAGAGGTCGGTGGACCCGATGTAATAGTTTGAACCGCCGGGTCGATAGGACCACAGGTCCTCGTAATAATTTCCCACTTTTTGAGTAATAAACGCAACATTTTAAAATGTGTGTTGCCTTGCTTATTTACTGATTACACACCAAATGCCTGGACTCGATCATGAATTGTTGACCAAGTTAAAAGAGGTCCGAGGCGCCTTGGCTGAGAAGGACGAAGAGGTGCTTTTCTGGAGGAGCCGGTCTGCCGAGCTGACCCAAGTTTTGGTCACCATGGATGTCAGCTCGGCGTCGTCCGCCGACCTGAAGAAGAAGTTGCACGAGGTCGATCGAGAAGGCCCGCCTCCTGGCTGAGAACGAGGCTCTAAAGTTGAGGACCGCACAGGACGAAGTCCAGGGGGCGGACTTATCTGCCGACGCTATCCAAGGCGTTTGATACAATGTGATGGACGACTCGAATCGATCGCGAGAGGCTAGCTCGGGTGTCGGAGGAGATGCGAGTCTGAGAAGGCAATCCACCGAGTGGTGGAACTACCATATCGGTGACGACCGAGTTCGTAGTTTGCCGGCAGAGGGTATGGTCGAGGGATGAGGAGGGCCCAACAAAGAAGTTCAAAGATCGTGTCAACTCCATCGTGAAGTATATGGAGATGTATGAGATCGTCCAGAACGACGCATGCCCGCCCCGCAGCGAGGCTACAGCGGAGCTCCGGGTCCGATCATAGAAGAACCCGTGGAGGAGGCGGCTACGCCGATCATGCCGGGTGCTCGATTGATGGGTCCTACCGAGAGCGGATCATTCGAGAGGCGATCCTCGAGGCGGGCGACCGGGACCTCGGTCGGCGGGGAAGAGCGGCGGGTAGGGCGAGGTCGCACTCCGGCCGGGTGTCCGGTCGGGGCCGGGTGACCTCGGGTGTATCCCCATTCCCGGTGCCAGATTGGCGCTGCGCGCTTGAAGTGTCCCGGAGTAGGTGGGTGACCGAGTCGTAACTCGATCTGGTGCCCCGAGCCCGCATCAGCGCCGGGAGTAGGCAGTGGTGGTTCCGCCTTATCGATCGGGTTGAAGGCATCGAGTTCGTTCCTGCATACACCGCCGGCCCGGAGATTTTGTGCGCACTGGTGCAGCCGGCAAGTCCCCATGAGACGGAGCCGGAAGCCCGAATGAGGTTGTGTATAGCGTAGACTTCCTATGTAGATATAAATGTATTTAGACTCGTTTGAAGTGTACATTTTCCCTTCGAGAGGTACAAACATAGCTTAGGACTTCGTTTTGGTCGTAAATGTATTTATATCAGATATCTGATGTATATTTTCCCAAATAAAGGGGTATAAACGAGCTCGGAGCCCGGTTGACTTGATATGGCTTGAAACTCGATTTGTAGTCGTTAATGCATTTAGACTTTGTCTGAGTGCATATCTTCCCAAATAAAGGGGTATAAGTTGGCGAGATCGGTCCGGATGTCGCATGCGTGTATCGTCCAACTTAATGGGTAATCAGATGCTTTGCATGTAGACGCTCAAATTAATGAGTAGCCTGTGTCGCACCTACTTAGTGGGATTTTCATCTTCGTAGGCGTCCCCTCGAAGGTTTAAATGTGGTGTATCCAAACGATGTTCACATATGTATGAGACGTGTGAAATATTCATTAGAAAAGCAGATGTTTTATCAATATGTAATCAACATCGTGATTGGCAAAACAATGAAGGACTAACATGATACCGATCTTAAATCGAAGCTATGTAAAGTACCTCCTAAAATGAGTGATGTGCTGTGTTCGGGGATAAGTGCACCGGATAGGTGAGCCACCTTGTAAGCCCTTTGCCGAGGTCCTCGTGAACGCGGTATGGGCCTTCCCATGTCGGATCCGACTTGTTAAGACGCCCCCATCGGCTTCATTATTTCGTGGACGAGGTCGCCACTTGGGCGCGGAGGCTTTGACCCTTTGTTGTAATGCACCGCGCGACCGGCCCTCAGACTTGGCTTCGCTTATGAAGCGAGCTCGCCTCCTCGAGGGCATCAAGGTTGTACGCAGGTCTTTCTCGCTCCCACCGGTCGGTGAAGAGTCGCGCGGCTTGTGCGCCCGATCTCGGCCGGTATGACGCCTCTGCACTGTAGACCGTGTTGAAAGGGTTTCTCCGCACGAGGTCCGAGGTGTTGTCTGTGGGACCGAGAGGACTTGAGGAGATTTTCACCAATCGCCTTTAGCTCGGTCTAGCTCTTCTTCAATCCTTGTAAGATCGTGCGGTTCGTCACCCTCGGTCCGACCATTCGCCATGGTGTGCGATCGAGGTGGCGCTGATCGATCCGGAGCTCTTCGCACCACCGAAGTTTTGTCGACGAATTGGGTGCCGTTGTCCGAGACCGTATCGTGCGGTATGCCGCGGCAGACTATATTTTCCCACGAAGGTCCGAATCCTCCCGCCGTGAGGCTCGAAAGTGGCTCGATCTCGACCCATTTTGTGAAGTAGTCTATGGCTACGACTAAGCATCGGCCGACCTAGTGCTCGGTCGAACGGACCAACGATGTCGATCCCCACTACATGAAAGGCCACGGCTCGCAGTCGCTTAGATCGGTTTGGGGTAGCTTTTGGCCGTGGAGCCGGCACTTCGACACTTTTGACGAGCTCGACCGATCTTGAACAATGGTGGGCCAAGAATATCCCGACCTCGCCTTCTTTGAGAGAGCTCATGAGCGATGTGACTTCCACAAGACCCTCCGTGGATCTCATTGAGCACGAGTCGGCCTCTTTCGCCCGAGACACCTCGGGAGGGTTGAAGGTAAGACTTCGGTGAGCGCTACCGTAATGAGGTACTTCGGGATTTCGCCATCATCTTTTCGCTTCGAGCCGATCTTGAGGTAGTGTGCCATGTTCCGTGTAGGCCTTTATGGGAGACATCCGCTCGCTCCATCTCGGTGATGATGCCGATGTGAGACCTCTATGCTTCGAATGAACCTCCTCCACAGAGGACTTGTTGATGACGCAGCCTAACTTGCCGAGAACGCCACCGGCTGCTTTTTTAGCCCGTGGGATCCGGCGAATGCTTGGAGTACTGAATGAGGCCAAGATCTCCTTCGCTTTCTCGAGGTATCGCTTCATTCGGTCCTCCTCGCCTCAGATCCGCCTAGACTGGTTTACCACGACCGAATCCTCAAGATCCGGACATGGTCCACTCATTCCTTTGCGAGGCGGAGTCCCGAGATCGCTCATACTCCACCTCGTTATTGGTGGTTGGGAAGGTAAACCGAGGCGAGGTCACTTGATTGTCCGGGCGGAGGAGAGAATGCCCGCCCACGCCTGCTTTGCATGAAGCTCCGCCCACGACATCTGTCAACGGTTATTGGGCGGTGCAGGACGGAGTCCTCCGCGTGGGGGCGGGTGTTGGGGCGACCCACTGGTAGAGCCGACTCGGCGAATTTGGCTTCCACCGGAAGTCGGCGAGCTGCCACTTTTATGGCCGGCCCCCTGGGAGTACGAGATGTCGTGCTCGCCGAGCCCAAAGGCCCACTGCTGCTGCGTCCGGATGACTCGCTTGGACAAGACTTGTCTCAAAGGTAGGTCGGTTAATCACCGATGAATAAGCCCAAAGTAGGGTCGGGCGTCGCTTGGCGCTCACTGTGGCTAGTGCTACCTTTTCGAGGCCGGTGTACCTGCCTCGTCCTCGAGAGCTCGGCTAATAAAGTACATGGGAGTTGTCGTCCCCCATCTCGCACTAATATCAAGATCGATGGCCTCGTCCGAGGCGGCCAAGTATAGAGAGAGTTCACCTGCTTGGGACGGACAGGTCGGCAGGTCGGCCGACACTCCTTCACCGTATGGCGACCGGTTTTCTTCCCCGCCAAGCCAAGTCCCGAGCTCTCCTCGTGATCTTGAAGAAGGAAGCTCGCTTCGGTGGCTCGAGGCAGAATCACCGAGGCGGCTAGGCACCGGTGAGTTTGTGGATCTCACGGATGGTCCTCGCACCGCATGTCGAGCACCGCCTTCACCTTGGTGGATTGGCCTTGTGTCCTCTCGAGAAACCCAGATCCCAAGAACTTGCCGGTCCTCACCATAAATGTACATTTACGGGGTTGAGCTTGAGGTTGGCCGACCGAGGAGTTGGAGGATAGTGCCGAGGTCATCGGGCGCAGCCTCCGCTTTATGAATTTTGACTACGATGTCGCCGACGAGACCTCGACGATCTCCCGATGTGGTCTTCGAATGTTGCATCCACCATCCTCGGTAAGTAGTCCCGTTCTTCAGCCGAAAGGCATCTTCGACGCAAAGATGCCGAAGTCGGTGATGAACGCGATCTTCCGGGCATCCTCCGGCTCATCGATTTGGTGGTACCCTTTGTATAGATCTGGAAGTGAACATCTCGTGGCTCACCAATGCCTCCACCTTCTTGTCAATGTCGGGAGGGTAGCAATCTTTGGGTAGTGCTTGTTGAGGTCGGTGTAATCGACGCATTACGCGCCACCCTCCCTCGGCTGGGACCACGATCGGATTAGCCATCCAGTCGGGTATTTGACCTCGAACAAGATCTTGCCTTCGTGGTTAAGTCACCTCGTCCCTTACTGTTGCGCTCGCGCGAATATTCTTTTCTTCTCACGGACCGCTTGGTATCCGGTCAATGTTGAGGCGATGAGTTATGAGCTCGGGCGACACCGGTCATATCGAGCGGGACCACGCAAACACGCCCCTGTATTCCCTCGAAGTTGTATGACACGCCGTCGGATGTCGGTTGGGCCCTCGGTGCCGACCGACGACCTTCGAGGATCGTCGTCGCATAGTCGAAGGCTCGATCAGGTCGTCCGGGCGTCGGCCTCAGGGTTTTGTAATTGCTATGCCCGGGCGAGGCCGCATCTTGGGTGGAGACTCGTAGGCATTCTTTTCGCCGCTTTGGTCGCCTGATGCTAAGCACTCCCACCGGGCGGGAATCTTGACGGTGGTGGTAGACCGAACAGACGGCCTTGGTGGCGTATAGCCAATCTCTCCCGTGATGATGTTGCATGAGAGGGGCTGGACCAGAAAAATTTGATGGCCTTGGTGACCGACCAGGAGCCCGCCCCACAGAATCGGAAGGGTAATGACGCCCCGGGTTGACCGCCTCGGGTGAAGCTCGTGGTGGGACGGCGCGGAAGTACTGAATACCTCCGACCTCGAGCTTATCCGCAGCCCAGGAAGATGATGCCGACGGAGGCCCCGGCGTCGACATAGACCCGATGGACGTTCTTGTTGCCCACCACGGCCTGTATGGTGATGGCGTCCCGTGCGGCATGATTTTGGGTACCGGATCCTCCTTGAGAACACTATGTCCTCGCCGCCCCGAGTCGCTTGTTCTTTGGCTCGTGGCCGGCCTCGAGCTGTTTTTAACGACGACCTCGTCGCTCCGGCGGTAGTCCGGTTATAACGTGACCTGCTTCCATAACATTGGGACCTTCGCCCCGCCGCCTTCGTGTCGGGTCGTCGTCGAGGTCGGTCCGCAGCTGTTGCCACCGCTATTCTTCCCCGCTTCCTATTTCCGCCCACTCGGCGAGGTATTTCTTGAGGCTCCACTTTCGACGAGCTCGTCGATCTACGAGCCTGTGTTTCGCAATCCTCGGTATCATGACCATACCCCGGTGATAGTCACAATACTCTCTGTGGACCTTTTCTTGATCCTCCTTTCATAGGAGGGGCTTGGAAGAGCTCGGCGTGGAGCTTGAATATTTCCGCCTTGATTTGGCAGGGAGGCGCTCGCCGCCGGGTTGGGCGAGGTCCGAGCCCGACTCAAAGGGTCCTCTTTGATCCTCGTCAAGGCGCCGGCGATCGTCGCCGACTTCGGTCATCTCGCTTTTTCTTTCTGACCGCCGTCCCGCATTTCCCTCTTCTTCCGATCCGACTCGTCTCCTTTGACGGTTGTCCACCAGTTCCAAAGCTTACTCGCCGTCTTTGATTTCTCCCCGGTGATTTCTTTGTTCATACCGGTCGGATCCCGTTTTTGAACGCGTTGATGATGTAGAGATCATTGCTGTCGTCAATTTTAAGCCACTTTGATGAACCTCGAGACGAAGTTCGACATCGTCTCGTCCCCGCCTCGGCGGATTGTGAGCAGGCCGGAGGAAGGGCTGCTGGGTGGCATCTTACGATAGAAGCGCCATTTGAATCGATCCATAAGGTCCCGGAAGCGAGTGTATACTGCTCAGGCGAGCGAGTGAACCAGGCGTGCGGCGTTGGAGATCAAGACTCGTGGAAGATTTTGCACATGAAAATCTTCCATTCCTCGATTCGCCATGTTGGTAGTGTAGGCGAAAAGGAAGTCGGAGGGTCCCCAGGCCATCGTAGCGGCAATATTGGGTGCCCGTATCGCCGGGGCATGGGCGTGTCTAGAATTTCCCGGAGAAAGGGAGATGATTCTCCGTGCCGATCGAACCCCGAGATCGCTGCCATCTCTTTCTGGAGGGTGGGGATCGATAGCGCGCCTATCGCCCTCCGGAGTTCGACTCCTCCTTTCTTCCTCCTGCTTTGCTCGGCCTCGGCCGGCATGACGGTGGAGAGCGGCCCGCGAATGGCGGGGGCGACGGGTGGTGGCGGCTCGTCCGCGGTGAGCTGCTCCACGAATGGTGGCGGCTCGTCCACGGTGATCACCGGCGAATGGGTGCGGCGGCTCGGCGCGGTGGCGACTCCGCGTCGGGGTGTGATGCACGTTCGGCTATCTCGCCGAGGTGGGCCGCTGGCTGCTTTCGAGAGGAGGCGACCTCGGCGGCCGGGTATTCAGTTCGGGGCCTTGAGGGCCCGCCCTTTGTCCTCTGGTTGAGAAGCTTTGGAATTAGCCAAGGTTGGCGCTGAGGAACTCGGTCACAGCTCGGCGAGGACCTCGTGGGACTTAATGAGCTGTTTGTTCGTCCTCATTGAGGTCGACATCTTCCCCACGTTTGGGAGGCGGTCCCGAGGGTGTATGGAGACGTTTCCATGTTGCCCTCGGAGTGTGAGCTTGTGGCATCTGCGATCTCCTTCCGCGACGCCGAGTGACCACCGGTCGTCCTCGCCAGGTTGTTGCCAGCGTGGACGGCGGTTGTGCGTGTTCTTGCCATTAAGTTGTAGAGGGAAACGAAGCTTTCTTGTTCGGATGTGTTCCCACAGACGGCGCCAATGATAAATCTAGTTACTGAGTGTGCGAGATTTATGTAAAGCAATAAAGAACACCAGGCTTTTACGTGGTTCGATCGTTAATGAGATCTCGTCCCACGGAGGAGTGTTTCTCAATACTTTCACTATAATTTCAAGACGGTGAGTGTAGTTACAAGCTCTTAGTATTCGATAAGTTACCAACCCTTCTATTGTCAATTTTTCTTCTATTTATACAACCCCGAGCTCGCAATCAAGGCGTGCTCAACCTCTCCATTGGTCGTGACTCTTCCTCCGGCGTGCCTCCATTGGCGGGCGCAGGACGCCGCCTGCGTGTGCCACGTGGAGGTGGCGCCCGACTTTGGTTCCGGGCGTGTCCTCCATTGGTCGGGGTGGCGCGACTTTGTCTCCGGGCGTGTCCTCCATCGCCGAGGCGGGACGCCGCTTTCACGTCACGCCACGTGGAGGTGGCGCCGACTTTGGTTACGGGGCTGGGGTTTTGGGAGCCGATTAGGCTCGCCTTGGGCTCAACCGCGTTGGCACTACTGCGATCAGCCCGGCTGTTTGGGCCTCGTTAGTGGGCTGATCGGTTGGGCCATATCCCATCACCTTCCGAGAATATATGGTTCGCCAGAGATAAATAAGTAATCACATCGCTGACAACTACAATTTTATTAATCTTCAATTAAATTTATTGATGCGCGATGGAATATGTAGTGATGATTGAATTTTAAATCTCGAAATTGGATTAATCAAAATATACTTCAATAAGTATTTGCAAATCACTATAAATATGAAGATATTTATCCTTCTATTAAATACTTATAATTGGTCAGAAAGAAATAGATTCTACAACATTCACTACAAGAATTGCTCATAGACCACACGTCATAGACCACGCATATTAGTACTAAAGTGGTCTATTATGACATAGACAACGTGGGTGGTGAAACGCGTGGTCTATAACCATATTTTTAAACGGTTATAGACCACGGGCTGAGAACCGCGTGGTCTATTAGCGTGAGCCATATTATAGACCACGGGGTTCATTCCGCGTGGTCTATTAGCGTAAAAATTTTATAGACAACGGGCTTTAACCCACGTTGTCTTTCTCTCGTGTTGATTAAATACCACGGGTCATTAACCGCGTGGTCTATCGCCTCAATAAAAAAAAAACTAAACCCTAATGCACATATATAAATACTTAAATATATCTCCCATACGTTCAACCCATCTTTCTCGGCCACCTATTACAGGAGGACAACGCAAGCTCTTTACAGACTTAAGGGATCCTATTCTTGCTTTGGAGGCAACCCAACTGAACAACACTGTATCGGAATCAACGGTACATTCTACTTCCTCTAGTTCTTTCAATGATTATACTGCTACTAACCTTGCAGGTGAGTCCGAGAACAATGAAGAGGTGGAAATTCCTATTACCCGAATTACTGTGAGTAAATCAAACACTAGCCACCGAGCTCCAACAAGAGGCGGGAGTATCGTTAGTCGCAGAACACGCCGTCAATGATTTTACGACCGGAATGTGAGAGGCCTCCGGAAGGCTCAAAAGCGATGCAATTGCGCACCATGTGTTCCATCATAAGCTTGATGCGATTGCGATGATTGAGACGAAGTCGCCTAAGTCAAGCTCAAGAATTTCATGGCCAAGCACTTTGTCCAAAGGGGTGTGCTCACAACTTTGACGAGGTTCTGGGGAAGGATTTTAATAATATGGAACCCAAAGAGGTTAAGAGTAGAGATCATTTGTCGGGAGAAACAGTGATCCATTCCAATTTACTTGCTTAATTACGAATTCCACCTTTGGATGTTCGATTGTTTATGGGTTCGGCAGTCACGATAGACGTGAACTGGGATTCCATGATCGTCAACATCGACCATTCGAAACCTTCTATCGTCGCGGGGGACTTCAACTGTATCCTTGACCCGGATGAGAGGATTGGAGGACGGGTTCCTTTAGAGCGAGAGTACAAGGACTTTGTTGATACTTGTGCTCTCGTGGGACTCGAGGATTCCCCCTCGACGGGATGCCACTTCACGTGGACGGATACGGTGAAATATTCTAAGATCGATAGGGTTTTGATTAATAATGCTTGGTTAGATGCTAACCTTTTTTGCAGGACAAACTTTCTGCCTAGAGGCACTGTGTCGGATCACTCATCGGCTCTCATCACTCTCTTTGGAGATGTGACTAGATACCACCGTTCCTTCAAGTTCTTTAACATGTGGATGAAGCATCCTGACTTCAAACGCCTGCTTGAAGAAAATTGGAGTGAACAAGTGAATGGACAGCCTCAGTGGGTCTTGGCAGCAAAGTTGAAGAGGATGCAACATGTGTTCAAGGAGTTCCACTTCAAGGAGTTCAGCCACCTGACAGAGAGGACGGGTATCTCAGAGTCGTGTTGCACTGCGCAACTAGCTCTTGATAGTGACCCTTAAATGGGGATCTGTTGAACAAGAACTTGGTCTTCGTAAGAAGACTAAGTTCTTGGAGGATGTTGAGCGAAGTTTCTTCAAGCAAAGAGCGAAGAACCCGCACATCAACCTCTCCGACGGATGCACTAAGTATTTTCATTCAATGGTCAAAAGAAACCACACGTAACACTATTTCCTTCTTGTGCAGGGAGACGGAGGAACCAACTTATGACATGGAGGAAATCATAGGCGATTTTGAAACCTTCTATACCGAGTTATTTGGTGTAAAGGTTCAGACGAGCGGTTTTGATCCTTCTGCTTTTGATGAGGGACCTCGGCTTGATACTGATGATCGGAGGACATGGTTATGGAGGTATCGCAGCAGGAGATTAAGAATGCTCTGTTCGACATTGCAAGTGATAAGGCACCGGGCCCAGATGGCTACCCTTCAACTTTCTTCAAGGAGAATTGGGATATCGTTGGGAACGATGTGATCTTGACGGTACGAGAGTTCTTTGAGAAGGGGGTATTGTTGAAGGAGCTTAACCACTCGGTGGTCACCCTTATCCATAAAGCATCACAATCCCATCGCTGTCGATTTCGCACCCATCTCTTGTACTAATGTCATATACAAGACCATCACAAAGATCCCGACCGAGAATGACGTCTTTGATGAACAAGATCATTAACCCGGCACAGTCTGGGTTCGTGAGAGGACGGAATATTTCAGACAACATATTCTTGGCACAGGAGATGCTTAGAGGTTATGAGAGGAAGCAGATCACACCGAGATGTATCTTCAAGATCGACCTTGAAGGCTTACGATTCCATTTCTTGGGCTTTCCTCAGAGCGGCTTTGGATGGTCTTGGTTTCCACCCTTGTTTTGTATATTGGATCATGACGTGCGTTACTTCGGCAACGTACACTTTAGCTATCAATGGAGGGACGCATGGTTTCATAACTGGGCAGCGGGGTCTTAGACAGGGTGACCCCATGTCGCCTACTCTTTTTCTCTGCTGCATGGAGTACCTCTCGCGGATGTTGAAGAAACGCACAAGGGAGTTGGATTTTCAATTTCATCCTAAGTGTAGTAGTCTTAACATTACGCATCTAGCATTCACGATGATTTGTTACTTTTGGCGGGGTGACGTTGCATCCATGGAGGTCTTAGTCGATACGCTCGGGGATTTCTCACGGGCGTCGGGTTAAGATTAATAATCACAAGTCCTCGATATTCATGGCGGAGTTCGACCTTTTGAGAAGCGGGCGATCTTGAGTCGCTCGGCTCCCAATGGGAGAACTCCCGACAAGATATCTGGCATTCCGCTATCTTCAAGGAAACTAGGAGTCACTCAAGATAGTGGACTAGTAGAAGATAGCGTCTTGTATTCACCATCGACTAATATGAATCTTTCTTCCGCAGGCGATTGGAGTCGATTCGATCCGCTCGCAGGAGTGGAGTGCTTCGTTACAAGTTCTACCTCCGCCACCACCGTAATTGATCGCATCAATTCGATGACTAGGAGGTTCTTGTGGGGATCGACACCTTTGTCCGGTTGCTTGAAAGTCGTTTGTTTACCTAAGGATGAAGGAGGACTTGGATTACGAGACCTCTCGACTTGGAACAAAGCTCTTCTTGCAAAGACCTTGTGGAACATCCATACCAAGAAGGACTCATTGTGGATCCAGTGGATACATGCTGAGTACCTGGCATCAAACACCATATGGGAGTATCCTTCTCACATACGTTTATCTCCTCTCCTTAAGAATATTCTCATCCTTCGTGATCGTTTTTTGCAGGATGCAGGAGGTGACCATGGCACATCTGCAGATCTTTTGGAGAGTTGTTTTGGATCCAGAGGGACGAGAGCTGCATATCACTATCTTCGAGAGAAGGGTGAGACACAGTTTTGGCATAAGGCAATCTGGAAGGAATTTATCCCGCCAAAGTTTTCAATTACCATGTGGCTTGCCATGAGGGGTAGACTTAAGACGGTGGATAGACTGCGCTACATGAATATCTCACAGGTATGTACCATTTGTAATAACCATTTGGAGACTCATGATCACTTGTTTTTAAGTGTAAGGGCACGTGTGATCCGGAATAAGATTAAAGAGTGGCTCATCCTCCCGGGAGGATGACTACCATTCTAGTGCTATCAAGCACATTAAGAGGAGAACGCGGGTCGAGAATCATCCTTCGTGCTGCAGATTGGCTAGCAATGACGGTCAATCACATTTGGTATGCTGCGTAACAAGTTGAATTTTGAAGACATCCCTACGATGTTAAGACCATTGTCAAGACCATCCAAGATGTATATATGCTTTATACTCAATGTATTCCTTTGATCTTGTGGTTTCCGTTTGAGTTGGCTTTGTAGTGAGTGAGTGATGTCTCGCTTTGTTCTTGGATCCACTTTTGGGATGCCATATCATGTACTTCACGCTTGATAGTGGTTTTGGGTGTGTGTGTTGAGGTCACAGGCCCAACCAAGCAAGCAGCCCTCACGAGCTGCATGTGTTCACATTCCCAATCCCCGCGTGCCCTACTGGTCTCACCATTGCAAGGGTCTCTTTCCCACCGGTCGTGGGGTTTTAATGAGGCCCGCCTTCTTCGTCATTAAGGGGTTCGCTTATGTGGTTTTGTGTCTTTACCGCTTTCCTCAGATTGAATGCGAGTCGCCTTTCTTTGGCTATGTGTTTTGGTTGTTAGGAGTTTTATCCTCCCCATGCCTCATTTCTTCGAAAACTAGGCTGTATCCCCCGTGACGCCGAGTAAAGTTTAATAGACGTGTCGCCTGCTTTTACGTTATTTCGCTCGTTTTGACCAAAAAAATAAATATATATGATATATTACTAAAAAAATTCTAACCCTATTACATGACTCCCTCTGCCGTCCGCCTACTGATTCTCAATTTCACGCCAATATCCAACCCTACAATTTGGGGGAAAAACAGGGCAACAGCGGCTGCCACTCGGCCTCCTAGCAATCGCCCCTCCTCACCGATTGCCGCCACTGTCGCCCCTCCTCGCCGATTGCCGCCACTGTCGCCCCTCCTCGCCAACATCGTCCCTCCCAACATCATCCCTCCTCGACAGCATCGTCCCTCCTCACAGTCGCTGCCAACGTCGCCCCTCCTCGCCGGTCGCTGCCAGTGATTCACGCCACTGCCGACAACTTTTACAAGTAAGTATTTGACTTCACTTATGAGTTATGGATTTGTGCGTGCGTGAGTTATGGATTCAACTTAAGAACGCAATAAAAGTTCAAAAATTACAGATTATGGATCTGTGTGTGACATTTTGCCTTTTATGTTCCCGTACCTAGATCAGGGTCAGGGCAATCCTGTTTTTGTGCGGTCGAATCACTTGCCGCACTTGCTAATTGAATCGTCTCCGGGTACTGCTGGTACCGGAGCAATGCCTGGCTGGTTAAAGGAATTACTGTTCCGTCTTCACACCAGCCAAAGGTACTTCAGTGTACTTTCTTTTGTTTCTATTGTTGTTATTGATAGGTATAGTTGAATGGGTTTCTTGTGAGCTTTGACTTGGTAATTTTGTATTCAACTGAGCTAGTTTAACCGTTTAAGTTTTGGATTTTTTCTGGAATAAAAGTAATCTGTGCAGTTTACAATAGAATAGTTTAAGTCCGTATGTAGTATATTTAAAAATTAGTGGTTTGCTAAGTTTAAAGCCGACTAGTATTTTCCACTGTATTGTGGAGCTGCATCCCGGTAATAGTCAGTGATGACTTGGAGCTTCCTTTTGAAGGAGTTCTTGATTACCGCAAGGTATATGCTTTTTTTCAAGGTTTCACCATACAAGTTATTCGCTCTATCTCCTTGAAAGATCAACTAATGTAATAAAAAAACGCATGCAAGGACTAAATCTGAGTTTTAGATTGTAAGCAGTGAAAAACACTTCTTGCATTTATGAGGTAGTTAGTGCCTTTCAAGCATGGATAAGGTTTATTGCTAACTCTGTCTTGATAAGCAATGTGCAGCACATGCTTAAAATCATGTTTTATTACCTAATTTACCTGTAACTACAATTTAATCTACTGCTTTTGGTGACGGAGGACCTTGTTCTATGACAGATAGCTGTATTTGTCTCTTCTAGCTATGCCATACAGCCAGGATTAGGGATGGCAATGGGCCGGATCTGGACCGGATCTGGCTAGGTCCAGATCCAGATCCGATTTTTTTTGGTTTGGTCCGGATCCGGTCCAGATCCAATGGGTCCAAAAAAATTAAATCCAGATCCAGATCCATAAGATCCACAGGGTCCAGGGTCTAGACCCGGATCCATATGTCTTCGCTTCTAAAATAAATTCTAAATCAACTATAATTCATAGTAACACCATAATAATCTAAATACACAATAATACTATATTAATTATTTAGAATTTTTATAATTATCACTATATTGAAAGACGTTAGTTACAAATTTATTATAAAGTAGGAAACAACAAACAACTAGATCGTCGGTGGTGTAAGTAGTGCGACTTGCCGTGAATACCGATTGATACATAATTGAGAGAATTTAAAATTAAATTGGGAGCATATTTGTTTTGAGAGAATTTGAAAAAGAAATTGAAGAGTTTTAAGTTGGGTTTAGATATTTAATTATAATAAAAAATAATATATATATATATATATATATATATATATATATATATATATATATAAATTAAATGGATCTGCGGGCCGGATCTGGACCGGAGCTGGGTCTCAAAAACTAAATCCCAGATCCAGATCCGAAATATGAGAGTAGGATCCAGATCCGGTCCAGATCCATCGGGTCCAATTTTTTGAGGATCCAGATCCTAAAAAATGGATCTGGATCAACGGATCTGGATCAGGTCCGGGATCCATTGCCATCTCTAGCCAGGATGGCTCTTATCCTATTTAGGAAATATTTCTCCCTCTCAAATAAGACAGAAACAAATAAATCTTGCTAAGGTATTTGAATCTTTATTTTTCAGTAATTATGTTTCTTGATTTTGGGAAAAGCAGTCATTATTTTCTCTTAATTATTACTTGACTGGAAGATACATTTTTCAGTTCTTATTTATAGTTACCAAATGTTTACTTATTTCAGTACTCAAGGCATTTTGTAGAATGCACCAATATTTAGCTAATTGAAGAATGCACCAATATTTAGCTAATTATTAGGTGTAGACTAATAAAATCTTGGAACTTTTTAATTGTGCTGTATTTGATTAATCTCGAGATATTTTCATACAATCTTTAAACAAAAATAATTATTCGCTTATTAGCAACACAAAAACGTGAAAAATCTCGCACTAACAAAGTCAATACAAGGATTTTCAGACAAGTTGCAATATCCAACACAAATAAATCTTTGAGGACTTAATATAGTAAATCTCAAATC
Source organism: Salvia rosmarinus (assembly GCA_036937905.1). Classification (NCBI taxonomy): domain Eukaryota; kingdom Viridiplantae; phylum Streptophyta; class Magnoliopsida; order Lamiales; family Lamiaceae; genus Salvia; species Salvia rosmarinus. The sequence goes on along the minus strand of CM072819.1, from coordinate 32,211,347 downwards.
TCAATAATAAATGAAGAGTTCAATAAACCAAAAGAATGACAAATAAAATAGTATTTAATGTAGAGCCAATTTACCTTAAAACAAAATGTAAGTGCTGAAGGCAAATAATAGATGAGTGGAGTAAATGTGCACCCTACATTCTAATTTTCTCCAGTATAAAGCAAAATATTTTATTTGAGTCGAGAAAGCAAAGATATTATTGAAAACAAAACAACCATTGAACTCCGTATTATTCCAAAATTGTGGTTTAAAGCAATTTACACAATAGTTAATTCCAAAAATGCCATATGGTTTTACCATTACTTTTGTGGAAAAAAATGTACTAACCCAATCATATCATTTTATTTTATTTTATTTTATTTGAGGGAATCATTTAATAAAAACACTTATTAGAGAAAAATAAGATAAGGAATTGAAGTGATAGTTTTATTACTCTATATTCGCTATCAAAAGCTTGAATTTAATTCTTTTTTAGAACTTTCACCAAAATATTGTATTTTATATTTTTGGAAATATCAATTATCCATAACCTACTATTTATTCACAAAAGATCGCACATAATCTACAATTTTTGCTCACACTATCTATTAATATATTTATTTATTTTATATTCATTATAATTATAATTTGTGATACCAAAAGTAATAAAATCTTTTGCTGGAACTAGAGAGTAATAAAACGAAGAAAGAAATATGTGTCTTTTTCGTCCGACATGATGTCCGTGACCAATCAGAATTAGAAAACGCATCACAACGAATCCACCTGGTTTTCCAAAACCAAACATTCTACATCTGAAACCGCTTACAGTATTTCCTGCTTTTACTCTGCGCACGCACCATATCACACACATATACTACACAGGGATAATTTAAGAATCAAAAACATCTCCCTCTCTCTTATATATATATGTGTGTGTTTGTGTGTCTGTAGATAAAGAGAGTGAGCAGCCGATCGATGTGAGTGGTGAGAAGAAGGACAGTGCGCATATGTACGAAAATGGCAAAAGCTCTCATTTTATAACGTATACATAAAAATGGTTCTCACGTTAACTCTCCCCTATATATAGTTATAGAAGAAGGTTCAAATAAAAATCTTATTTAAAGTGAGAACGTGAAAACCATTTTTAGCTATTAAATCATGAAGATTTACGACGATGCATCACTTTGTTGGAAAAATACATTGCGAAATAATGGAACGGAAATTCTAATAATTTTTTACTGCTTCAATTTTAATACAGAATGCATTATCTCACGTTTAGAAGATAATACAGCTTCCACCCCTCTATATATATATATGTATATACTTGCGTGTGTTTGTGTGTGTTTGAAGAGAGAGAAAGAGAGAGGGAGAGGAGATATGGGGAGGAGGAAAGTGGAGCTTAAGAGAATAGAGAACAAGGTGAACCAGCAGGTGACTTTTTCGAAGAGGAGATCGGGCTGCTGAAGAAAGCACACGAGATTTCCGTGCTTATGAGGCCGATGTCGGATTGATGATCTTCCACCAAAGGAAAACTCTCTGAATATGCTACCGATTCCTGGTAACTAAACCTTTTCTCTCTCCTCTCGCATTACGTGAAGCTTCACTGAAACGGATTAATTTTTCATTTTCTGGTTTTCTTGTCCGCTGACTCATGATGATTGGCCAAACTTTTATTTTTATTTTCATTTTCCCTTTGAGTTGCAGAAGTCGTTTCATTCCAAATTTGGTGAATTTTTGTTTCGCCATTTTTGTAAGTAAATCAGAAATAGGGTTTGTTTCTTGAGTAGCTTAATTTAGTACTAAAATAAATTTTCTTCTTCTTCTTCTATCTTCTTTTTCTTTTATTTTTGAAACGAGGAAAATAAATATCTAAAAGATGTCATTTGGGATGATTCCTCTCATAAATTTGTTGAAATCTTGGTTTTCAGCATAGAACTTTATGGGAGCTGTCTCTCTTTTCCCCATGATAGGATCATGTTACACTTTCACCCACTTTTATGGTTATATTATTCACACAAAAATAAATATCTCTCACTTTTGTAAACGTATACATAAATTTATCAAAATCAGCAAAAGAGTTGCTAAAATCTCAAATTGAATTTCATCATAAACATGTGATCATTCAAACAAGTTCAGTAAATTTGTTATTATAAATCTGAAAATGTAACTCTAAATCCCTAAATAAATATGGAACCTGAAGAAATTATGTTGTGCTTATTTTATTGTTGTTTTTTATGTAATGTCTTAAAATGAGTGGTCCTGTATTTCCCCCGACATGTTATGCGACTTTCTACAAATATATGTATAAGTGATTTTACTTACTGATTCTAATTGTTTCGAAGCATAAATAATTTTACTTAGCATTCAAACTTCTTAAATTATAAATAAAATCTATATATATAAAAAGAGAATCATTAATTCTTCATATTATTTTTCCGTCTAAACTTCCTATATTAATTACAATATTATTTATTAAAATTATGTTGATTTTTATATACATTTATCATTCAATAATTTCCTTTTCATCTCCATTTCTCTTTCTTATTCTTTAATTCTTTTATAAAATCATGGGATTTTGTTTATGAAAATTTATGCAATATACAATTTGAATTAAACATCTCATTAAGAGTTTTAGTTTGATACATATTATTTAAAAGATTTATATAATCTGAATAAGTTATAGTTATTTATTTTTTTAAATTAAATATATGATATATATATATATATATATATATATACACACACTATACATGTATACTATATATTTGAATACTTTATATATTATATGACTAATTCAATTATTTTGTTTTTATTTTCTAAATGTAGTTTTGATTACATAAATTAATTTTTAGTGCTGACATTTTATTTTAATTATAAAATTAACTTTTATTTTTATTTTTATTAATCAACACTACGAAGGAGTTGTGTACGAGAAGGAGAATAGAGGAGGGATAGGGAGATGCCATTGAAAAAAATTTACTTTATTTTATGTGTATGTTCTTTTTTATCAGCTTCTAGTGATACGTTAATTGGTCGAAAAATTTGAGTTGGACTGTTAAGTGAACACCAGAGATAAATACATGCTATGTATATATTTTTTTTTAAAAATTGACCAAAAAGTTACTGTGTGATCAAAGTTTATTCCTAAAACTTTTAGAATAATCTTTTATGTTTGATAGATTTGTTATATAAAGGGAGGAATGCTAGTATTCATAGACACAAAACCAAATAAATTTTAATTTATGTAAACATATTTTGTTTCGTATCCATTATATCTCAGAAAATGGAACTAAGTGTTTTTTACATTCGTGTGAAAAGAAAAATCATGTTATTCGAATGAGTTCATTTTATAATGAACTTGAAATAAACTTTTCACTTTTTATTTCCAAGCATTTCATTTTAAGATGGGGACTGTACACAGGAATGAAATGGAAATGAAATTGTGATTCCTGTTTTTATTCTTAATTCTATGTGGTAATAAATTTACAGCAGGAATCATCATTCTCGAACGAATGTTTATTCCCATAAATATAAGATTAATCATTCACCCTCTCTATGGAATTAGCTATTCCATAACATGAGATTAACCAAATTTATTTATTTTCTAACAAACAATTCTTATTTGTTTTTTATCTTATAATAATAATAATAATAATAATAATAATAATAATAATAATAATAATAATAATAAATATAATAAAATAATAGTATTTATAATAATAAATAAATAATGATTATTAACAAGAAATAAGTATAATATAATAAAAGTGATAAAATAATAGTAATAAATAATAATTAATATAATAAATATAATTAATAAATATATTAAAATAATAGTATTTATAATAACAAATAAATAATAATTATTAACAATAAAATTATAATATAATAAAAGTGATAAAATAATAGTTATTAATACATAATAAATAATAATTAATATAACAAATAATATACTAAAATAATAATAATATTAATAATTAATAATAAAAATAAAAAATAAAAATGATGAAAATAATTTTAAATAATAATAATAATAATAAAATAGTATTTATAATAATAAATAAAATAATAGTTATTAACATTAAATAATTATAATATAATAAAAGTGATAAAATAATATTAATAAATAATATTAACATATTAAATAATAAATGATAATTAATTATATTAAAATAATAATAATAATAATAATAATAATAATAATAATTAACAATAAAAAGTAAAAAAGCCAAAATGATGATGATGATAATAATAATTAATTAGTTAATTAATTAAATTATTATTAGTATTAACATAAAATGATAATTAATAGCAATAAACATTATATTAAAATAATAATCATAACAACAACAACAACAACAACAACAATAATAACAAAAACATCATCAACAACAACAACAACAACAACAACAACAACAACAATAATAATAATAATAATAATAATAATAATAATAATAATATTAATAATTAAATGTAGTTAAATATAATTATTATTACAGTAATAATAATGTAAGTTATAGAAAAGTAGTTATTCCGTTTATTTTATTTCATTCATATTCGTTCAATCATTGTACATATCAGTCATAAGAATCATAAATTTCATTCTATTCTATTTCATTTCTATCTAATTTTTTTCTTGCATAACAGTCATTACCTAAATGATTAAGATTGATTTTCGACGTATTCTTATTAAAAATTTTCATTGAGTCCTTGTTATCAAATTGAATCATTAATCTAATTTCAACCTAAGATTCAATGACAAAGTTGATTAATGTACATTTATATGGGGTGGTCTCGCGCGCGCGCACAGTGATACCCATCCCTAATTAATTTTAAATTAATGAATTATTAGAAAATTAATTCTAATTAAAATTAATTAATTTAATAAACCTTAATTGTAAATTAATACATTATAATTATGAATTAATAAATTATAATTTTGAATTAATAAATGATAATCATGAATTAATAAATCTTAATTTTAAATTAATAAACCATAATCATGAATTACTAAATATTAATTTTGAATTAATAAACCCTAATTGGAATTACTAAACCCTAATTTTGAATAATAAATCCTAATTTTAAATTAATAAACCCTAATTAGAGTTAATAAATTATAATTTTGAATTAATAAACCCTAATTGGAATTAATAAACCATAATTTTGAATAATAAATCATAATTGTAAAATTAATAAACCATAATTATGAATTAGTAAAATTTAATTATTAATTAATAAACTATAATTATGAATTTAATATAATTAAAATTTAATAAATGTAATTACAAATTAATAAAATCTAATTATTCTTACTTATCATAGTTAATATATAATTATTTTAACAAAAAACAAGGGTGATCTCACAGTGAAGCGGAGCTCACCCAAGTTTTTGTACATTTATATTCATCACATGAGTCTAAGAGGGTGTTTGACTAAGTTTATTTTAGAGAGTCTATAAGTCATAATAGGTTATAAGATGTAATGTCTCAAGATTTTATAAGTTATCAAAGTATGTGAATAGTTAAACTTATAAGCTAGAGAAAGAATCATGAATTAGAAAGAGAAAATTGAAGGATGTGAAGCTCATAGAGTAATGTTAGGAATAACGAATTATAGTAAGATTATTTTGGTAAATTCATATTTACTTATAAGCTTCTAAACAAATAAGTTGAGATTAAGTAACGTATTTCTTGAACAAACTATAAGTCGTTAGAACTTATTTTCATAGCTTATAAGCTATTTAGGAACTTATTTTACTAAATATTTATCGAATTGCTTATAAACTCCTAAACAACTTATAAACAGTTTTAAAGAGCTTATAAGCTCACCAAACATGTTCAAGTGAACCAAATTTTAGTGTTTTAGACATGCTTCTAAATATGTTGGTTGAATATGTAGCATGGAAAGAATCCTTGACCGTTATGAAAGATCTTCGATCATTGATGAGCGAAGGCACCGATCTTCAATCTCCGTACATATGCTTTAATAAATTTATATATACATGTTTTATTACATTTTGGTCAGTTTGGATCGTGCATGAAATTGGAACTATCTGTTTCCCTATATATAGTCGAATCCTTCAAATAATATGTTACATTGCCGCTATACTGTGGTTTCTAACTTTTATAGATTAGGACTAGTTTACTTGACAATATAAAATATAATATAATAAAATACAAGCATGATAGAGAATATAATCGCTTCCGTCCACTACGATCAATGTGCCCGAGCGATAGTAACTTTGGTTTATTGGGCTAAGAGATGCAAGGTTTGATACTTTTGACTGGCTAGAATTTCTTTTAGGATTTGTTTGCTGTTAATGATATATATATATATATACATGTATATAATATTATTTTTCTTTCTAGTCAAAGTTGGATAAACTAGGTTATGAAATTAGATAGTAGTCAATAAAATTAGAAAATTGTACCTTGAATTTGAAAAAAAAATTATATATGAATTAGATATGAGTAGTGTATTTGCTAAGATATGTGTGCTACTTCTATTCATATTGTAATATTATTTGCTGTCATGAAAAGAATTAAATTTGTAACTAACATCTTCTTGTATAGTGATGATTGTAGAAATTCTAAATAATTATTATAGTGTTATTGTATATTTAGATTATTATTATGATGTTACTATGAATTATAGTTGATTTAAAATTTATTTTAGAAGAGAAAATATGTGGATTCGGGTCTAGACTCTAGACCCTACGGATCTTATGGATCTGGATCTAATTTTATTTGGACCCAATGGATCTGGACCCAAGCAAAAAAATTTGGATCTGGGTCTGGACCTAACAAGGTCTGATCCATTGTCATCCCTACTCACAATATAAACCTCTTTATAAATTATGTGTTTCATATGTATTATTTAAATTTGTATGATTTTGTATACTACATCTCACGTGGATACATGATACCGAAGAAAATTATAACATATATTAACTTGTATACATCCAGTTGAATTATACATCCAAATAAACATGATATTGATATCAATATATATACAGTAAAAGACACCCTACTAAAACATATCTTATCTCATAGGTACAAATATTATGTTTATACTTAGATGTACTAAATGCCCGGTAATATATATGAACTATGGTAGAGGTTAAAATCATTATAGATAGTTATCATATGTATTATGTATCTCACCTAAACTAGAAGCTGGAATGCAGAACCACATATTTGGATAATAAATTAAATACAGAGGCCAATTAATTTTAGTTTTGTAACAAACAAAATATTATAAGTATGCTATATATATATATATATATATATATATATATATATATTACACTCTTATCATGCACGTGTGACAAACAAAACAAGCCCTAGAAATGGTCATTCACATTTCGATTCTCATTCCTATGTATGTGTTGATGTCGAGGAATCCCATTCCTAAAGAGGAGGGAATGGTCATTCCATCTACTCCAAATGAGTTTACTACATTTATTGAGCCCAGACAACTAATATATGATGTATTTAATTATCTTGCTAAAAGTTTTGATACTTATTATATATGAGTCATTAACTTAGGAAATTATGTTCAGTAAATCTAATTAATTTTCATATTACTTAAATAAATTTATATCTATTATTTAGATATAATTTTTATGAAATTTATTAGATAATACACACACACACACACACATATATATATATAATTTAGACATGTATAGGTAATTAGTATAGTACTTATAATAGTCACAACAAAGATAGATTATACAAAAAAGCTCAATTATAAATATAATATGAGATATAAAATTCCATTCCATTCCATTATTTATTCCACGTACAACTTAGTCATACAAAATATCATTTCAGCTATACATTTATCCAATTCCTAGATTTATTACATCCATATATAATTTCATTCATTCAAATATGTAGCAGTAAGTTCCTAAGTGATGCCTCAATTAAGTTAAGTCAACTCACTAACTCATGGCGCAAGCTTAGTGCAACTAATTTTGAAACTTTGTCTGTGAATTGTATTATTTTCAGGACTTCTAAACTATATAATATAATATAATATAATATAATATAATATAATATAATATAATATAATATAATATTATTATTTTATCAGTAATAAAACTTTGTTGTTTTATCAATAAATTTATTTTAAAATGAGGTTGTTGGTTTAGTTGTGTAAATTAAATAAACTTTGTTAAAAAGAATTCGGGGATTTTATAATATAAAAAATAAAAAGGTAATATTGTAATTACAGTATTTAAAAATCATCGAAAACTTAATTCAGATAAAATATTACGTTATTTCCAACAATTAAACTTATATTTAGTATTAATGTATTTGTGGAAATAAAACATGTTGAGTTTTGATAAAACAAACAATATTGGGCAGGGAAGCTGGAATGTAGAACTTGGTAAGCTTAAGACCAGATTGGAGGTTTTGCAAAAAAATCACAGGTATAGAGTTTTTCCCTTCTCCGTATCAAGCTAGCTAGTTTTTATTGTATTATTGTACAACATTTCTTATCAATAAAGCTAGTTTTTATCGCAAGAAAGTTTAAAAATTTACCAAATTTTTGCTAAAGAATTTTACGAAAATGATTAGATTTTGCATGTCAGAAAATATCAAGGATTTTCATAAACAAACAAATTTTTAAATTTCTCTTATTATGTGGTGATCGTTGGTAAACGCAATAAGAGATATTGCACAATGATGTAATAAATGATTTGGTTTGCCTTTGCTTTTCCTTACATTTGTTGTATTAAGCAGGAATTTATCGGGAGACAACTTAGAATGTCTGAGTACTACGGAGTTGCAAACCTTGGAGCATCAACTTGGTTCTTCTCTGAGAAAATTTAGGTCTCGGAAGGTAAGCTCTTGTAATTCCAAATTCTAGAGATCACATCACATTGCTTTTATGAATGTAAGTATTTGAAGTTGGAATTTCTTTCTTACAGAATCATCTCATGAATGAATCCATTTCAATGATGCAGAAGAAGGTGAGAACTTAATCACAAAGCAGAGTACTTAAGATAGTTGTAATCTAGGCTAATTAAGTTGGGGCCGGGGAGAAATTCAGATTAATTGTGATGCCATTAAGTTTACTTTGTTTAACCACTAAACTACTGTATAATATTCATGAATTTAATTCCCAAAAGTCCAAAGTAATTTAGAACTTTTTGAGTACAGAACTCGGACTCTTAAAAGGTTAGACTTGTGTATAAGTCTTTAATTTACTTATACATATACAAAAGTTTTGATAATAGATTAATAGAACTACAAATTTAAATAAAAATTTATGTTACTCCTATGCTCTATGGTGCATTGTTTGTGCCTCGATGCTGCTGTTAAATGTATAAGTTGATATAATTTTTTTAGTAATAGCATGTTTTGATGGTGTTGGTGATGTACCATTTTCATTTAATATAGGAACCCTATGTTATGTATAGTATCCATGTAAGAGGACTAGAATGGTCAACACAACAAAAGTAGATTCATTATGAAAATTTAAGAGTCAAGAGCTAGCAACTGCATATATATCATCACTTTACCATCATTGCTTACATCCACAAATGTCTGTGTCAGGGTAAGGCATTGCAGGAGCAAAATAACTTGCTTTCTACAAAGGTAACTTCTCCCAAACTTTATATATCCTCATGAAATAATATTACTCAAGAATCGACACACATATATAGTCACAATATATGGAAAATGGGCCATTTTGGATAGTTACTTTTTTTCCTCAACCAAAACTTAAAATGATTTCTTTCTGGTCATTTTTGAAAAATGACTAAAATAACCCTTCACTTGCCAAATAATAATAATAAATTGATACGTTATGTTGGTTGGAACTGATAATCAAGAGAAAAGAATTGGCAAGTCCCACGTTGAATGTGTATGGTGTGTTGTTTAAAACTGATTCCACGCAAACCCTAAGGTCGGAAGCATATATTGGGTTTGGCGTGTGTTTCTACTAAAAATGTCATCATCGAAAGTGGATAGAAATTAATTTGCCTTGTAATTATATTGGTGTAATTGTTGTTTTAGGCGAAAGAATTGGCCGAAGAAACGATTCCACCATGTGAAGGCCAAAATCACAACATGAATACTTTGTGTATTGATCTGGAGCAGAATCTTAGTTCTTTGAACACCAGGTTTCATTTTCTTTACTTTTTTAAGGAATTAGTGTCATTTAAACTATATAGTTGTTAAGCTTTTGAACTGCAATGTGATGTATATATGCAGTGACACATACGAGAACGAGGACGACGTTGGTCAGAGTGAACCTTGTAATAATAATGAGGCGTTCAGGGCGCCGCCGTGGATGCTACCCTACATGCAAGGGCAAAACGGGCAGATGTAATTACACAGTATTGTATCTATCTGTGTGTGTATATATAGTTACAAATTACTTATGCATTTTGCAGAAGAGAAAGAAGTGAAACGTAGTTTTGCTACGTAAACAATTTATAACAGGTAATGAATATTGTTGAAATATATATGTTTTTGAATATGAACCTGGTTATGGAATGATATATAATCGAGTTTTCTCTTCAACAGTATTTTGATGTCTTGTAATGTACATTTCAAATTTGTATGTGTGTAACAGTGTTGGTGCTTTTCAGAATCATTCTTCGTGTATATATATATATATATATATATTCATAAAAGAAATTGAAAATTGCTACTTAGAATAGTGATATTGTTAAAAAATTTGAGCCATCAACTTAAAAGGATATGAAGCTTTCCTCTACTCTACTGACAACTGATAAAAAGTTATTAAGAAAGTAAGAGAGGAAAAAAAGCAAGGAAGGAAAAGGAAGAAGAGAAAGGGATGTGGTGGTTAAGGAATTAATTAGGGTTTTTAATTTAAATGGCGAGTATTTTTGTCATTTTCCCCCAAATTAGCTACAAAAGCTTTGATGTAAAGCCATATTAGATAAAGGTTTGTTCGTCCTAGCATCATAACTGGATCATAATTACTAAATAAATCACAATATTTGCCATATTTTGAGAAATTCGACACCATTTTTAAAATATTTTGATTTTAATGATACCATAACTTTTGGTTTTTAGTAAAATAAGCAGCCCAAGTTTTTTGTTTCTTAAAATTCGTAATTTCAATGTAAACAAGATACCATTCAGTTTTAATGTTTAGAATGGAATAACTAAATATCACTAATCACATAAAGATAGTGTTGCCGACGTTAAGTCGGTGGGGCGCATCATCTTCTAAATTTTACCTGAGGAAATATACGGTGCAAATTAATCGGTTATATTTTTTATTTAAAATAATTTCAATTTGCAATTCTGATTTTTGTCAACATAACACTTTTATAATGTCATTAAATACAAGTTGCATTATGTGAATAATAGATCAAATACGACCTAGTAATATATTATTTTATGAATTTAAGGGATGTCAATTTAATTTTGAAAGCGAGGGCTTAGATATTTGTCTGTTGAGTTTCAGATATTTTCGTCTTTAGTAAAGCAAAACCAAATACATAATTTTTTATATAATATATGTTTTTAAAAAAAATAGAAATGAATTGAAGTTCTAAATTAAAGTCTGATCGAAATTGTACAAAAATTGATGGCCATCTGTAAAAATTGTTTCCATTTGAAATAATATACTAATGTATGTATTCGAATATATGATGTACGTAACGGCGAATTATTTAAGGAAACTCATATTACTAAATAATAATATGATTGTGTCCTAATAGGAAGATATTATTTTAAGTACTGGCTCAGTCATTTATTGCAGTATTTAATAAATAAAAGAACATACAACAATTAAGGTCAGAATATCAAGTTGTGAAAATCGTTTGTAATTAAGTAATACTAAAAACCAAATAATAAGTAAATATAGAGGAGGATCGATACACCACACACAATATGTAAACACCTAACATGAGTAATGATCATATTTTGTCCACATTGGCATTTTTCTTCTTCTTTTTGTTTTAATCTCTTATACCTAAAAAAATTATGACTGTGTTCATTAATTATTCAAATTACACGAAGCTTTAATTATCAATTATATTATCCTTTTTGAAGTTAATTAAAAAAACAAATAATTTTTTCTTTTATGTAATTTGTATATTTAATGATTATATTCACAATTTCCAAGATATATATAAAAGATTTTTTTAATTTTTTTAAAAATCATAACGCGGACAACACATAATTGTGTTCACGGTAGGTACAAGTGATGTACGACTCATCACTTCTACGTATTAAAGAGTAACATTTTTTTTATTTCCAAATAGTCACATTGAGGGACAAATTGCATATCAAAATAAGGCATACCTGATTTGAAAAAGGACAGAAAAACCCTAAGACAAATATCAGACTCCTTGATATTTTGTGTATACCAGCTGCTTTTGCTGTTGATTGGATAAAACTATCGAATGATTGTTCAACGCATGCTACTCGTGTCATTTTCACAATTAAATTATAGGACGGCTATTTTATTACACGACCACGACAATATAAAATGCCACGTGCCTTAATCTATATCGCCTATTTGTTTTTTGTTTTTTCGTATTGGTGATTATCTACCAATATAGGACCGTCAATCATGCCAAAGAAATTGCATGGGTCAGGTTTAGTTGTCATTCTTGGTCTTCTTCTAGATAAATTGTATTTCAAGATGATATATTATTACATCAGAATCAGAGTTGAAAAAAGACGAATGACAAATATTTTTGGTAGTCATATCATGAAATTAATTTGGATATTTTTATTTTCCATTTTTTACTCAAATAATTTTGGAAACAAATGATTAATTTGTATCTTAAAAATCATCACTATGGAAATATAAAATTGTATCAATTATACCATCATATAGATTTTATACATATATGGATACTTATTAATTCTAATGTATTTTAATTTGAAAACATTTATATTTTTATGTATATTATAATGTGTTAATTTTGAATTTAAGATATTATTCCAATGTAGGTTTATATCATAATTTTATTTTCATTGGTCAGTTTTAATATATTTCGAATTTTTATTTTGTAGTGTAAGATAAATAATATCAAGTTTATGTATTTTACTTGTTATAATACTAATTGTGTATCAAGTGACGAAGAACACGATGAAATCAAATTCCATAAATTTTTGGATGATGTGAATGTGTGAAGTTGAATATGAAATGAAATATATTATTTAATCAATAAATAAAATAATTATCCCTTCCTTGATTGGAATTACTATTATTCTAAAATGAACTCATTATCCCTAGTGTTAACATACACTAGTATTAATCATCATTTGACAATGTAGAAATATTAACAGTGTATTAATTAAATGTTGAATCTATGTAATATTAACACAATATTAAATATTGAACTAATAAGATCTTATATGTTGCTTTCCACTAAATTATAGAATAAAAATAAAACTAACGAAATTAATTCAATATATTTATGGGAAAAAATTCTTAGTCATTATGGAAAGATATAGAATTGGAAATTTGCTAAACTATTCCTAATTTCAAGTTAAGGGTATTAAAGTGAAATCATATTTTATTGAATTTGCATTGATTATGTCTTAATTACTAATCATGCATAATTACTAATCTATCCTATTATGTGTATACATATTATGTAAGAATAGCATTTCTCAAATATTTAATACATTAAAATTATACTATTATTTGATATTTGGTAACGTAATAATTATGATTGTACGAGGAGCTTCTACAACGCAGAATTGTCCAATAACATTTGTTTACATACAAAACAATAGTTAGGTCCTAGCGCTTCATTTATTATCAAAAAAAGTATTTAAATAAAAAATAATGTAAGCACGAAATAATAATTGTTTTTATGCCTAGTAGAAGACTGTACTTCAAAATAGTTAAATATACCATTTTCTTCCCCAGATAATGAAAACGGATTTTCAATATATATATATATATATATATATATGAGTAGTTATCGTGTGAGCACTCCTTATAGAGTAAACATAAAGATAAATATTAGCCAACATAGACGTTTCAGATTCAATACACAAATTATGACGCAGATGCACAAATATAAAATTATATATGTAGAAATATGTATATAACTAATTCAGATACACACTTAAAAATAATTAACTATTAGATTTCCAAACTAATGGACATGATTTGTTCTCATTTATGTATGTTAATGATTGTATGTATATGAACCAATTATATATATATATATATATATATATATATATATATATATATATGTGTGTGTGTGTGTGTGTGTGTGTGTGAATTGAATAAAATGAGAACTATATTTTTTATAACTCTGCGAATCTATGATAAGACGCGTAAAGATGGTGCATGTAATCGGTATAAAGTTGTGCTTGATAAAAGTTTCTAAAATTATTTTGTTGTGCAACAACTTTAGAATGTTTTCATTATGCACAACTTTATACATATGTGTATAGTTCTAAAGTTTTCAAAAGATGAGTTTTCACTATATTCAACATATGTAATATATATATATATATATATATATATATATATATAGTATTAGGCTATATAACACCTTACTCAAATGCAAAAAGAAGAAGAAAAAGTTACAAAATTAATTAGCTTGTTTTTTTTTTTGTCATAGGAACGAATAATTTCTAAGTTAAGTACCAAACATCATATATAATCTTGGGCAAAGGAAAATAGACGAAGATCGTTGTAAATCTTGGGACAATGCCCAACAGCTAAACATCATTTCTTTTTTAAATGTCTTATTATTTTCATTTTTTATTTAAATTGTTCTAGTTCATAATTTGAGAGATTATGATATATCTCTATTTAATACTTTTGAAATTTGATAATTGATTATATATATGTATATATCAGATAATTAATAAGATTACAAGAATAAATTTTTATATTTTCTTAATATGTGTAATTTGACTATTCCTGGAGAAATTTAAAAAGAATGGAACGAATAAAATTTATAACAAATTAAAAAGAAGTTGCCGACAGCGCCTATCTCTGTGTGTGTGTGAAGAAGGCAATTTTCAATAGTGTGATGACTAAGCCCATAATTATTTCCACCACCACTCAAGCGGCTTCATACAACACAGTTGAAATGATTCCCCAAGCTTTGGAAAGTAGGACCAATAAACGAAACTAATCAGTAATGGTTGTGGTTATTCTAATCACGAAGCTAAAGGTTCTCTTGAAAGGGACACTAATCAAAACAACATTATAATCTCTTTTACATCTTGCCAACAAAGGTACTTGCATGTATGATTCCCCTGCACCATAACATTGTCACTTTCTAGCTATCATAAGAAATGTTGCACAATTTTTTCAGATGGAAAAACTAAAGAGGTTATCAATCAAAGGTATGTTAGAATATGACGAGATACTATGTACGAAAGAACAAAAACACAAGGCAAAATATAGAGGAAACTTGTAAACTATGTAAAATTTTGATGAAGTATTGTTCACTATTCCATTTGATTCAAGTGGTATTTATAGGCTCTAAAATAAGATCTCCCATCCAATCTCAATCAAGGAAATCCTCAACTACTCTTCACCACTACACCCGACTATCCCACAATTAATCTTGTAACTCATACCCACTAAACATTACATTTAGGGGGTGACGAGCCCAAGTTTTGTGCTCTTTTTTCTGTGTCTTGTCTAGGTCTAGATCAAGTCTTTTGTGTATTTCTTGTTGTGTTTTGTGTCTGGGAGGACACACTGATCAGCAGGGGCAAAGCAGGGCGGAAATGGGCAATTACATCTCCGAGAGGCCAGCTAATGGGCAAGCGCAAGGGAAGAAGGAAGAAGAAGAGAGATGCTGGGCAAGATAAGACAGAGAGAGAGCTGATGGGCAAGATACGCAGGATCAGGGTGAATCTCGCTAAATCCGGAAAGAAGGCGCGCTAAGGCCGAATCCCATAAAATCCGGAGGAGATCACCTCAAATCCGTCTGGGCAAGGAAACAATGCTGATCAACAAGGAAACCCTAACGGATCGTCCAGCCCATGGGCCAACACCATCGTCAGCCTCTCTCGGCCTATATATATAGGATGAATGCGCGACTTGTGCGCATCATAGATCATAGCTCCGACTCTCGCATCTTCACATCTTAAAATCATCATTCAGCATTACCACCACCACATACATTAAGTCCCTTCGGGGCAAACACTTTTATATTTATTTTGCGTATGTTTTGCGGCGGCACTTTGGGCTCGCCGTTTATTACATTCAAGTAATAGTAAGTTGTTTTCGTTTCATGATGGTTTCAATTAACTGTTGCATGTTTGTTTATTTTATGTCTGGCTAAGTCTTTATTCGGTTTGGGCATGACTAAGTGAAGCATGATTAATATAACTCGAGAGGTCTAAGTAGGCATTACGATCTGCATGTGTGTGTTCAAAGCACTAGGTCTTGAGCAATATATAACTTTACCAAACTCGGTGTGTTAGTTGCAAATAACATAGTGGGTAAGGGAGGTTGCAAGTAATAATTGGATTAAGGTGTCGGTGTCCCGCACCCCAAATAGTAAGACTGGTGTGGGCGAGTTGGAGTAGTCCTAGCATTGCCTTTGCCAATACCGGTCCATCTAGATCATAACGCCTTGTAGGCTTGCATGTCTTGAGGTGTCCTCGTGCGTGGGCATTACAGTTAGATAGTTTGCATAGGGTGTCTCTTGCCTTTTACACGAAAGGATAGATTTGGAGGGGTGCGTCGTGGCGTGACACGTGACAATGTGGTCACGACGTATGTCTCTTATAACCGCTTGATGCATGTCATGTGAGAAAACCTTTGCACCTATGACCGAGTGTAAATCGTCTTCACGAAGTTGTTGCCCAAGCCAGACTCGTCTTATTATTTGATATTCCCTTTTAGTTTGTTTCAGGTTACTTTAGTCTACCTATAGTGATCAAGATAATTACACCACTCTCATTCCTTTTAAGTGACATCGTGACATCGAGATTGCTACACCAACTCCTCGTGGGATCGACCTATACTTATCGGCGGCTACGCCGTAATGGGCAATAGGTTATAAATTTATTTTGAACGCTAAACGACGCATGTCAAAATTGGCGCCGTTGTCGGGAGTTGCGCATTTCAAGAGTAATCTCTATTTCGTTATTATATTGCTTTCTTTGTTGTATGCTACGACCTAACCTTGCGGGAGAGCGGAGAACTTTTATGCGATCACGAGATCGAAAAGCACGCAAGGCGGAGGAAGCGGCGATGACGGAGGCACGACATGTCGCAAGGGCGGCTAATCCGAAGAGAACCCGGAGGCAATACGATGGGTGAACAACCGCAAGTAGAGCGAACATTGAGGGAAATGGTGTTCCCCAACAACCAGAACCTGAGGCCAACGGGCATCACTTTGCTCGCGATCAATGGCCACTGGGAGATGAAGCATTCCTTCATCCGCATCCTCCCGATTGATGACATGCCCGGGGAAGATCCACAAAGACATTTACAAGACTTGAGATGGCGTGTAGGACTATCCGCGCCAATGAAAACCTTGGAGAATATGTGAGATTAGTATCATTCCCCTTCTCTCTGCATGATGGAGTAAGAGAATGGCTCTACAGCTTGCCCACAGGAAGTATGACCACTTGGGCACAACTGCACCAGAAGTTCCTCGAGAAGTACTTTCCTGCCGCCCGCATTCAGAACATGAGGAAAATGATAAGCAGCATCAAAATGGGCACGGGGGAAACCTTTTATAATTATTGGGGAAGATTTAAACAGCTGCAAGCGAAATGCCCTCAACATCAAATTTCAAACCATGATCTAATCCAATATTTCATGGCTGGGTTAAGGGCATCTGAGAAAATTTGGGAGAATGCAGCTTGTGAAGGATCAATAATGAATAAAGTTCCCAGTGAGGCCTTTAGATTGTTGGGCGAGATGGCCAAGAAAACAAAGACGAAGGAGGAGAAGTTCGAGGTAAGCGCGCTACTTCTTCAACCGTGGAGACCAAGTGGATAAACTTTGCAACCTGTTCGACAAGTTCATAACCAACACAGGGCCAGGGCAAAAGAAAGCTAAAGTTTGCCAAATCTGCCCTGTCGTGATACATCACACGGATCAATGTCCTACACTGTTTGAAGAAGAAGAAGTCAATGCAGTGGGTCAAAATGGTAATGGGCAATACGAACAGAGGAGATATGATCCAAACTCCCAAACCTACAACCCAGGATGGAGGAACCACGGAAATTTTAGGTGGTCTAACAACCAAAGAAGAGGCGACAACAACAACAAAGATGACGGAGGGTAGGACAACAACAATGGTTCAGAATAATCGGCGATGATCACGGTGGACCATCGTTGGCCGAACTTGTGCATACTATGGCAAAAGAGAATGTGAAGGCTCAACAAGAGAACGAGAAATTCAAGGTCGAGACAAGGGAGCCTCCGAGCCTTGGGAACCAAGTTTCCCAATTGACGTCGTGTAACGCTGCCTTGAGAAGAAGAAGAAAATTTACCTCCACAAGTAGAGGTAACGAGCTAGCCCAACCGAACGTTGTAGCCTTGAGAAGCGGAAAGAAACTGCTAGAAAAAGTCTTCATGCCTAAGGACGATGCAGTCATACCTGAAGTAGAAGATCTCACAGATCAGATTGATCAAGACGAAGATGATCAGGAGAAGCCACCTAAGGAAAAAACGAAAAAAGAAGATGTGATCGTTGAGCCGACCTACGTCAAACCTAATCCTAAGGTTTTACCTCCCTTTCCAGGCAGATTGGCCAAGAACCGTAGAGAGGAAGAAATGAGTGAGATGTATCGCGTATTTCAGAAGGTGGAAATTAATATACCGCTCATCACTGCTCTGGGCACGATCCCGAAGTGGGAAAAGTTCATGAAAGAATTGTGCACGAGAAAGGTGAAATACAAAGATGATGCAAAATTCAAGTGGGAGAAAATGTATCCGCAATCCTACAATGAAATTGCCTTGAAGTGTGGAGATCCGGGGATGTTTTTTATTCCCTGCGTAATAGGCAATACGAGGATCGAAAGGGCCATGCTAGATTTGGGGGCATCTATAAACGTCATGCCCTTGTCAATGTTTAATGAGCTAAAAGTGGGAACCCTGAAGCCAACACGAGTGGTTATCCAATTAGCAGACAGGTCCAACGTCTATCTAGAAGGAATCATCGAAGACATATTGGTCAAAGTGGAGGAACTCATATTTCCTGCGGACTTCTACATTCTGGATATGGGCACGATGGGTAACAAATCCTCAGTTATGTTATTGGGTCGACCATTCATGAAGACAGCCAGAACCAGGATTGATTGCGACACGGGCAAGTTATCCTGTGAATTCGACGACGAGACGGTGACCTTCAACATCTTCAAGGCCATGGAGCATCCGATTGATATTGAAGTCGTGGAATTCATTGATCACATTGAACCCATGGTGGGAGACATCCTGCCCGAGATAGGTTTGCAAGACCCTCTGGATGCAGCCATTCAAAGTGGACTTAAGGATGAAGACACTCACGGAGAAACAGCTTACGGACAATGTTGGGAGACCCTGCTTTATTTGCAGAGCGAGCCCGAGGGACTCAAGTGGTCAATATACCAGAACATGCCCAAGATGAAGGAAGAAGAAAAACTCGTTCCATCCCTTATGAGAGCTCCCAAACTCGAGCTAAAGACTCTTCCTCACCACTTGAAATATATATTTCTAGGGAAGGACGACACCTTGCCGTGATCATCAATGCTAAACTTAGTCCGAATCAGAGGAAGTCGTGAAGAATGTTATTGGGCAATACAGGAAGCTATTGGATGGACATTGGTCGACATCAAGGGCATCAGCCCATCCATATGCGTTCACAATATTTTAATGGAAGAAGAAGCCAAATCGGTACGCGATCAACAAATGAAGTTGAACCCAGCTATGAAGGAGGTAGTCATGAAGGAGATCTTGAAGCTTCTCGACTTGGGCATCATATACCCGTGTCGATAAAGAATGGGTCAGCCCAGTACACGTCGTGCCCAAGAAGACAGGCATTCAGGTAGTGAAAACGAGAAAGGAGAGCTGATCCCAACGAGACTCCAAACAGGTTGGAGAATGTGTATTGACTATCGAAAGCTCAACAAGGTAACCCGAAAGGATCACTTCCCATTACCTTTCATTGACGAGATGCTGGAAAGGTTAGCTGGAAACAAATTCTTTTGTTTTTTAGACGGATACTCGGGCTACATACAGATCTGGATTGCCCAAGGCGATCTGGATAAAACCACTTTCACATGCCCATTCGGGACATTTGCCTACAGAAGAATACCTTTCGGCTTGTGTAATGCCCCGGGGACATTTCAGCGATGTATGATGAGCATCTTCTCGGACCTATTGGAGAAATGCATCGAGGTCTTTATGGACGACTTTACCGTCTATGGGGAATCATTCGATGAGTGCTTGACAAATTTGGAGGTAGTCCTACAGAGATGTGTCGAAAAGAATTTGATCCTCAATTATGAGAAATGTCATTTCATGGTACAAGA
Source organism: Salvia rosmarinus (assembly GCA_036937905.1). Classification (NCBI taxonomy): domain Eukaryota; kingdom Viridiplantae; phylum Streptophyta; class Magnoliopsida; order Lamiales; family Lamiaceae; genus Salvia; species Salvia rosmarinus. Next base: position 32,190,900 of record CM072819.1, on the reverse strand, counting down.
AGGGATTGTTCTTGGGCACGTGGTATCTGAAAGAGGGATAGAAGTAGATAGAGCTAAAGTTGAGATCATCGCCAAATTTCCCTATCCGGCTTCAAAGCAAGTCACGAGGTTTCCTTGGGCACTTTGGATTCTATGAAAGATTTGTGAAGGACTTTATGAAGATCGCCCACCCATGACACGACTACTCCAGAATGATGTACCATGGGAATTCAATGAAGAGTGTAAGATGGCTTTTGATACTCTGAAGAATAACTTAATCTCAACACCAATCATCCAGCCCCCTGATTGGGGCATGCCGTTTGAAGTTATGTGCGATGCAAGCGGGTACGCTGTGGGAGCCGTCTTGGGACAACGAAGAGGAAATGAAAGTCATGCTATATACTATGCCTCGAGAACTCTCAATGCCACCCATTGCAACTACAAGACAACCGAGAAGGAGCTCTTGGCGGTTGTCTTTGCTTATGAAAATTTCGATCATACCTAATCGGGGCAAAACAATCGCTCACACCGATCACACCGCCTAAGATACACGATGGCCAAGAAGGAGTCAAAGCCACGATCGATCGATGGATCTTGCTTCTCCAAGAGTTCGATGTAGAAATCAAAGACAAGTGGAGCACAAAACCTTGTGGCCGACCACTGAGTAGGATATTGAAGGGGAAGATCCGTGCCCATTGCAGAGACCTTCCTAAAGAACATCTGCTTTCATTCGGGCACGACGGAGTTCGAGCCATGGTATGCAACTTGGTGAATTACAAAACCACCGGAGAACTCCTGTTGGGCTCACTCGTACCAAAGAAACAAGATCAAGCGGTATCGTCGCACCTACATATGGGATGATCCCTACTTATGGAGAAAGTGCGACTAAGCCTGCGATGACGCGTGCGAATCGAGATCAAAGACATCACGAATCATTGCCACTCCAAAGAATGTGGAGGTCACTTTGGGCACAAGAGAGCAGCGAGGAAGGTGTCGAGAATGATTCTTCCGGCCCACGATATTCAAGGATGCTTATGAGCTATGTAAGCAATGTAAGTGTCAGCGGAAGGAAATATCACAAGGAGAAATGAGATGCCCATTATACCTATCATCCTCGCCGAAATCTTTGATGTTTGGGGATGGACTTTATGAGACCATTACCAAGCTCTAGGAGCAGCGCGTGCACATCCCGCTGCGGTGGACCACTATTGCGAAATTATTCGAAAAGTGCGGTGTAACCCATCGGTAACCTGACCTACCATCCGCAGCCAACGGGCGCGGAGTTGTCAACAGAATCATTAAGACCATATTGAGGAAGGCGGTTGGACCTACGGTGGGGCTGGAGCACTCGTCTTGACGATGCGCTATGGGCATCTGAGCGCATCTGAGACCCCTTGGGCATGTCACCATACCGAATTGTGTTTGGCAAGATGTGTCACTTACCAGTGGAACTAGAGCACAAAGCATTTTGGGCAATGAACAAGCTCAACTTCGATTGGGACCGTGATGGCCAAGCTAGAAAACTTCAACTTCAAGAGCTAGAGGAGATAAGGCTGAGGCTGTGATGATGCCATTCGTATAAAGAAAGATTAAAGAAGGCACACGACCGTCTTATCAAAACCAAGGCATTCGAGCGAGGGCAATTGGTGCGTTTATACGGTCTCGATTTAAATTGATGTCGGGCGAGTTAACAAGCAAGTGGTGCGGACCATATGAAGTCAAAATTCATTTCGAATGGAGCTATCGGTCGTAGACCAAGACAAGAAGACCTTCAAGGTCGATGGACGTCTCAAGGATTACTATGGGCATCACGAGATAGATACAGGGGAACTGCATCAGGTGCAAGCCCTCGATGAGGAAGAGTAATGAAGAGATCTGGTCGAGCCACGACGATAACAATATACCACCAGAGGCAACCTGGTATTTTATTTGATTTCTTTGTTTTTTTTTGTTTTTATTGGCTTTGCCCCCGTTTTGCGTGTGGTGTTGTGTTGGTAAATCTACAGGAACAGTTGTGATCATGATCGAAGAGGGCAAGTTGAGACGCTATATTTTCTCTGTGGGCAAGAGGGTAAGTTCTGGAACAAGTTGCAGGCGGTTGTCAGAAGAAAGGACGTAACGTCCCCTATATCTGGCCACTCCATCATTAACCCTCCCACGTCGCCTCAACTCTGTAACTTCCCCCTCTCTCTCACCTGACCCTTAAAGAAGAAACCCTCTTCCGTTTTCAAAATGAGCACCCGTAAAACTCGAGCCAAAAACACCACAAAAATTCTCGATTCCCCCTCCGAGCCAAAGAAAACCACCAAGCACGAAATGAAGATGGCGATCCCCTCTGAAACTCCTACCATCCCCAAGATGCCCAAGAGCCCCTCTCCAGTAAACTCTGAAGATTTGGAGAAGATAATCGGCGAGGCGGTGCCCGCACCCACAACGGAAATCTGGTGGAGTCACCGAGAGAGGTGGCCAAAGCCCAAGAAGAAGGCCAAGGCAATTAAGGAGAAGACCACCCAGTGACGGTAAGAGAGAGACTCCAGCGAGGCAGAGAGTCCACCTCGGACGAAGGCCGACGAATAGAGCCTCCTAAATAAAGATAAAGATGAGGGAAGAGAGAGACCCGGTGAGAAGGATTCGAAGGCACCACCACGCGAAAAGGAAGCCTCGTCGGAAGTTCCGGTACCATTGCGAAAGAGAACCCGCAGTGAGCTCGTCGAGATGATGACACCTCCTCCGCAGAGGGAAAGGTGCCACGACCATGGAGAGGCCACCCAAGTTCATCTCTTGGACCGCCAACGAGGGGCATTGTGAAGCCAAGACGCTGATATGCACCTCGGGATGAAAAATGAAGTGAGGAAGTACTTCACAAGGATTGGATGGGGGGCATTTTTGGAATGGCCAGGACGACTATACATCACGCTGGCAAGGGAGTTTATTCAAACTCTCTAAGTAAAAAACCTAGGCAAGGTGAAGCTGACCACGGATTGCATAAAATTTAGGGCGATGGGCAGTAGCTTCTCGTTCTCCCTGAACGATTTCAATTGCATCTTGGGCATGACAGAAGTTTTTGAGACGAAGATCATAGAGTACAAGGAAGCTTTCACCTTCATACCCGAGCACACCGGGAGGAATGGAATGAAAAATGGGCGACGATTGGTGCAGGCACAACATTCAGTTAGGATACATGAGGAAATGAATCAAGAACAACGCTGCGGATGTGCCATCGCCTCTTGTCCTACGCTTTTTTCGCAAGGTGGATGGCCAGAACTCCGCCTCCCAACAGGCTGTTCATTTGTGGTGCATGGAGCATGGCCACATGGTGAATTTTGCGATTCGCAATGCTAACTTCAAGGACATCCCGACTCGTCCCAAGCGAGAATCTCTCTCGCACACCGTGACCGTCTTGGCCACGGTGAAAGTCTTGGACGAAGAAAATACCGACACAGGCGAGCCCGAGTGTATATTGATATGGCTATCTTGGAGCGAATGAAGGACATCTACTATGACCGGACGGCACACCGCCTTCCGGAGCCGACCGATGACGACGACACACCTTGATCTCGATCGATCGAAGAGATTCAGAGATAGCGGGAGGAGGATGATGACATTAAAGCCCGTTTGACGGGATGGAGGAACAATGAAAGCGACCCATGATGCCCTCCTTTATTGCCCCTGTTGGATTCGTGTATCCGACTTCCTCGACCTTTTGTCCTCCTTTTTCTGCTTGTTTTTGTTTTTGTTTTTGTGTTTTGTTTTGTTTGTTGTTGGTGGTCAACCTTTTCACCCACTTTGCCCAAGGCAAAGTGTGTGAGTGGATGGGTCATGTCTGCTTTTCCTTTGTCTCGAGTTAAGAGTTGGTCCTCACTCACCCACTTTGCCCAAGGCAAAGTGTGTGAGTGGGGGGCGCCACCTTGCTCATATCGTTTCGTTGTTTGTTGTTTGTGTTCCCTTCTTGTTTACCCACTTTGCTCAACGCAGTGTGTGAGTGAGGAGGGTTTTCGTTTGTGTGTCGGTTGGCATATTAAAATTGGTGGGTTTGATTGGCTGTATTTGTTTTGTTTTGAATGAAGTTAGTAGTTTTAGAAATTCATTTTGAGCATGACCGTATGTAAATAAGGATGACGAATTGAATTTGAGCACACATGGTGAGATTTGAGCCTAAACTGTTGTATCTTGATCAACACGGTTCCTTTCTTGTGTGATAATTGACATCTTCACTAGGCTTTTGCTAGAACTTGTGTGCACTCTTATGTCGAGACCTTATTGACTTAGCTAAAACATTTAGATGACTTAGGCATTTTTTTTCTTTCAAATAGCCCATTGAGCCAAAAATGTCCTACCTATTGTTAATCCCTCGTTCAGCCCCCTTGAGCTTAATAATTTCGCTCACTCACTTAAATTAGCCTGGAAAAAGAAGCCTACCCGGTCAATTGGACTTATGAGCTAATAGAAGAGAAAGACGAACAAAAAGGGAAGAACAGTAGCCTCGTGATGGGCAAGAAACTAAGGGTTACCCAAATTTCAAAGAAATGGGCAAAATGCCCAATATAAAGAAGGTACCCGGAATTGAAAGAAAAATGAAGGACTTAAAATAAAAGAATATATATTGACGAAGTCCTAAGATGTTTGTGATGAGGCCCGTAAGAAGAAGGCGAAAGGAATTCCATGGAGGTCAAAACAATTTCCTCAATCCTAAGTTCATGACGACCCTAGCAGCGTTCAAAAATCTCACACCTATGTCTTAAGCCTCATTACTGACCCAAATGAAGACCTAGGATGAATGTTTAAAAGCTTTGTCTAAGCGGTGGAGATGGTAGAGACACATGCAAGCCTATGGTATAGTCGAAATGACAGTTGTCCTGAGCGCATACACTAGCCTATACACAAGAGTGCAGAGTGTTGGTGAGGAAAATGCCCAATATGCTCAAATTTTTATTTTGACTTGTTTGATGGTCGTTGCTTGAAATGAGTTCTCTTGAATCACTGGCTTGTTCCAATGAGCTTATATTGGTCGAGATAACCAGCTGGTAGAGATGTGCTAACCTTTTATGTTTTTTCGTTTTGTCTTTTCTTTCTTACATTGTCTCGAGCAAATTCGGCGTGCATGCTTGAGGACAAGCATGTTTAAAGTGTGTGCGTGTGACGAGCCCAAGTTTTGTGCTCTTTTTCCGGTCTTGTCAAGGTCTAGATCGAGTCTTTGTGTCTTTCTTGTTGTGTTTTGGGTCCGGAGGACATCTTGGTCGTGAGGGGCAAAGTCGGGCGGAAATGGGCAATTACATCTCAGGAGGCCGCTAATGGGAAAGCGCAAGGAAGAAGGAAGAAGAAGAGATCTTGGGCAAGATAAGACGAGAGAGGCGATGGGCAAGATCTGCAGATCGGTGTGAATCTCGCTAACCGGAAAGAAGGCGCTAAGGTCGAATCCCATAAAATTCGGAGGAGATCACCTCAAATCCGTCTGGGCAAGTACACAATGTTGATCAACAAGGAAACCCTAACGGATCGTCCAGCCCATGGACCAAAACCATCGTCAGCCTCTCTTGGCCTATATATATAGGATGAATGCGCGACTTGTGCGCATCATAGATCATAGCTCCGACTCTCGCATCTTCATATCGTAGAATCATCATTCAGCATTACCACCACCACATACATTAAGTCCCTTCGGGGCAAACATTTTTATATTTATTTTGCGTATGTTTTGCGGCGACACTTTGAGCTCGCCGTTTATTCCATTCAAGTAATAGTAAGTTGTTTCCGTTTCATGATGGTTTCAATTAACTGTTGCATGTTTGTTTATTTTATGTCTGGCTAAGTCTTTATTCTGGTTTGGGCATGACTAAGTGAAGCATGGTTAATATAACTCGAGAGGTCTAAGTAGGGCATTACGATCTGCATGTGTGTGTTCCCGAAGCACTAGGTCTTGAGCAATATATAACTTTACCAAACTCGGTGTGTTAGTTGCAAATAACATAGTGGGTAAGTGAGGGTTGCAAGTAATAATTGGATTAAGGTGTCGGGTGTCCCCTACCCCAAATAGTACGACTGGTGTGGGCGAGTTGGAGTAGTCCTAGCAGCTGCCTTTGCCAATACCGGGTCCATCTAGATCATAACGCTGCCTGTAGGCTTGCATGTACTGAGGTGTCCTTGTGCGTGGCATTACGGGTTAGATAGTTTGCATAGGGTGTCCCTTGCCTTCTTTACACAGAAAGGATAGATTTGGAGGGGTGCGTCGTGGGCGTGACGCGTGACAACGGGTCACGACGTATGTCTCTTATAACCGGTTGATCGTGTCATGTAGAAAACCTTTGCACCTATGACCGAGTGTAAATCGTCTTCACGGTTGTTGCCCAAGCCGACTCGTCTTATTATTTGATATTCCTTTTAGTTTGTTTCGAGTTACTTTAGTCTACCTATAGTGATCAAGATAATTACACCACTCTCATTCCTTTTAAGTGACATCGTGACATCGTAGATTGCTACACCAACTCCTCGTGGGATCGACCTTATACTTATCGCCGCCTACCGTGATGGGCAATAGGTTATAAATTTATTTTGAGCGCTAAACGACGTGTCAAAATTGGCGCCGTTCTTGGGAGTTACGCATTCGGTAGTAATCTCTATTTCTTGTTATTATATTGCTTTCTTTATTGTAGCACGACCTAACCTTGCGGGAGAGAACGGAGAACTTTGTACGATCCCGAGATCGAAAAACACGCAAGGCGGAGGAGAGCGGTTTTACGGAGGCACGACAGTTCGCAAGGGCGGCTAATCCGAGAGAACCCGTAGGCAATACGATGGGTGAACAACCGCAAGTAGAGCGAACATTGAGGAAATTGTTGGATTTGTATCTTGAAAGCGGTTTGGTTGAGCTTGTATACAATGTTTCTGTTACCACTATTACAATCTCCTATCGATTGAATACTTGATTGCATATATCTGTGTCCCTTATCTCATATATAAGTTAGATCATACGATGTGTAGAAGATCACGTGTCTCGTATGATTGGTCGAAGCTTAATGAGATATAAAAAGTTTCACGGTGAGGGACGACTTAAGGACGAGTTGTCGGTTTAGCCGCAGATATAGATAAGTGACTTGACTTAGTTGCTTGTCTATCTTTGATGCGTCTACGGCGTATTGAAGGATCACGATGAGATGAGTTCTTCTTTCGACCGTCGTGAAGAACCAAGATCTCGGTGACTTACGATGATCTAAACCTCGATAAGGTATTAGGTGAGTATGAGTTCTTGACCATCACTTTGACTTGTTATGAGTGAGGTTATATGTTCTAACCAAGATTCTCCGCATCTTGGGTGGTGGCGATCTTGTATGTCACGCTAGTTATCTCATTAGTCACCGTATCCGTTTAGGATGATGACGTCCCCTTAAGGAGCTCAAAGGTTTATTGTACTAAACCTGCAGTTGAGTTAGCTCAAGTACAATAATAAGGTTGAGTGGTACTACTTAAGGAAATGAAGTTATTAATCGTTTTAAGCGATCGATTGCTATAAATGATTAATGGACGTTCGATATCTTAAATGACGGATTCAGAATGTCTAAGTGCAAGCCCGACTCAACTTCGGTAATAAAGGGGTAAGTCAACATTCTTTCTCTAGTGGAATGATCGAATGTTTATAAATTAATTTATGTTCGGGTGAACATAAGATAATTAATTTATTTGAGGCCCATCTTTATTCCTCAGATTTGATCCTGGTGGCCCATCCAGCCCGTAGCTCTTGGAAGAAATCGCGCCCCTCATCTTCTCTCAAAGGAAAGATTTTATTCTCTTTATCCCACAGGATATAATTATATTTATGGTATATGCATAGATCCTTTCCATATAAGATTATGGTAATAATCTTGAGAGTATGGAAATAATCCTAAGAGTATGGAAATAATCCTAGGAGTATGGTAATATTCCATATAGGATTATGGTAATATTCCATAAAGGATTATGGTAACATTCATATAGGATTAAGGTAGTGCATTATAAATATAAGGTATGAGATAAAGTCTAGACACACAAAACAAAAAGACGATTTTCGGTCATCTCTTAATTGTAAGAGAGAAAATTTTCGAGAGTTTTAATTGTGAGAGGAAAATAAATGATTAATGGACGTTCGATATCTTAAATCACGGGATTCGTAATGTCAAGTGCAAGCCCGACTCAACTTCGGTAATAAAGGGTAAGTCGACATTCTTTCTCTAGTGGAATGATCGAATGTTTATAAATTAATTTATGTTACAAATTTGAACATAAGATAATTAATTTATTTGAGGCCCATCTTTATTCCTTGCATTTGATCCTCTGGCTGGCCCATCCAGTCCGTAGCTCTTTGGAAGAAATCGGCGCCCCTCTGCTCTCAAAGGAAAGATTTTATTCTCTTTATCCCACAAGGATATAATTATATTTATGGTATATGCATAGATCCTTTCCATATAAGATTATGGTAATAATCTTGAGAGTATGGAAATAATCTAAGAGTATGGAAATAATCCTGGAGTATGGTAATATTCCATATAGGATTATGGTAATATTCCATAAAGGATTATGGTAACATTCCATATAGGATTAAGGTAGTGCATTATAAATATAAGGTATGAGATAAAGTCTAGACACACAAAACAAAAAGACAATTTTCGGTCATCTCTTAATTGTAAGAGAGGAAAATTTTCGAGAGTTTTAATTGTGAGAGAGCTTTGGGTGATTTTCCGTAGCATTCTCCATAGATCGTCCTCACTCGACGTTGGAGATTGGGCAACCGGGATACAGTCCAGAAGGTCAAAGCACGAGTCTCGACCGTTCGATCCGTTCATCCCGTTCGATCCACCTCGGCGCATCCAAAGGTAAACACGAAAACCCCAACGTGTTGCTTTTAATTATATAGACGCATGCTAGGATTATAATCAATGTATGGTGAATTAAACACCCAAGATGGATCCTCGGGGCGAGGGTTAACAAATGTCTTCCTACATTGGTATCGAGCACGGGATCGAATCTTGGCTCGCTGGATTAATTCACGTTTGATTATTACGCGCGTTTTTATAATTGTGGTTTGTCGTTCATCGTGGCTCGCTTGTTTTGTTGGTTTTGTTTTACACCACGAGAAAATCCGTGGTTAGATTAGATTTTATTATGTAAATCTTATGCGTAAAGAAAACGAAGCGAGCGAGCGAAGAACCAAACGACGGAAAAACAGGTTCTCGGCAGACTTGGTGGTTTCAGGGCGAGTCTCGCGGTCGCTAGGGCGATCGCGAGGGCTGCGGCGGCGGCGGCGTTCTCGCGGGATCCTGGCGCTTAGCGAAAGCGAATTCATGATCGCGAGGATTACCCGCGAAGCCGCGGCCGCGCGTCGCGAGCTAGCGGGACGGCAGGCGCGTTCGCGAGAAACCCGGCGCCGGCGGCGGACTCGCGGTCGCGGTATGGCCGGGCGGCAATGTCTCGGCGGGCGTTCGGCTGGGCGTGGCCGCGACGTGTGCTCGATGGGTCGCGGTCGCGTTAGCGACCGCGAGGCGCTCGAGGCCCAGCGGCGGCGGCGCGCGCTGGGCGGCGGCGGGCTTTGCCCTGGCGGACGGCCAGCTCTTTTGGGCCGACCACGCCCGGATCCGTTTTCAGTTTTTCCGCCCGTGCCCGCACGCGAGGCCCAATTGTTGAATCCGGTCCGTGCGGGTACGCGCGAGGCCCGTTTGAAGTTTAATTTACATTTTGTAAATCTATGTAATAGATTAGATTTAATTGTACGAGGTTTCACGATTGGGCGCGATGAGCGTTTTATTTTATTTTTATCGTTCATATGCATGTCGTGGATGTTTAAATTATGCGATAGCATGCTATGTATGTTTATATTACGTTGACAAACCTTTAAGTGTTTTACGTAATTGGATGCGCATAGTAAGCATGCTAGGTTTATCGCGTTTATCAAGCATATTTTAGAATTCTGCGAGCATGTTTTACATGTTGAGTTCTATAGAAAAGCATGCTGGGATTACGTGATTCGCATGGACAAACCTTTTGAATAAAAGACTAAGCAAGCAACCCGACAAATTAATTTTTCAAATTAAAATGTCAAGACCTCCACTTTTTGATCTCTAAACAAAGTGAGGCGATTGTGAGTAAACGTCCACACGCGTGGCTTGCTTGCACCGCTTATCATAAGTTTGTTAGATGAGATTTCTAAATAAAACATTTTAAATCTATTGAAAGTGGGAGTTTCATGTGTAAACGCCCACACGCTGTGGCTTGCGTGTGCGATTTTCATAAGTTCTCTAGAGATAGATATAAAATGAGATAACAAAAGAATTTGAATTGGAGCGGTATGGTCCGAGTGAGTATACCAATTCTAAGAATTCATCTTCTTTGTTAAAATTGTGGTCATTGCTTAGACATCACCTCAGTACAACTTCCGCCAAGTCCTTTCTTGCGATAGTGATGTGGTCTAGTAAGGTCCAATCATTAATTTCATTTGTCATAAGGATAAGTTGACATGGATTGAAATTAAGCGACTAAAAGGTATATTTTAGTCCGGTCGAGGGGTTCATGTGTAAACGCCCACACGCGTGGCTTGCATGTGGGATTCCTTGGGCGATTGGAGGTTTCATTAATATTGTTTTATCAAAAGGTTACAATATTATTATTACGAATTATATGCGATCGTATGCTTATGTGTTTACATTATCGTTTCGATATGTCTCTTACGATTATCAATATGCTCGCACAAAATCCGTTATCCGGTCCAAATTTTATCGAGTGGAAGCGAAACATGGAATATGTTCTTATCGTTGAAGAACACATGTTTGTTCTCACTACTCCTAAACCCGATGCCCTTATCGACGATCGACTAATGGCAATGAGAGTCAAGGACTTTGGAATAAGTCAAACAATATGGCTAAATGCTATATGATGACTACGATGTCCAAAGGCTTGCAGTGCAGATCGATCGATGGTAGACGCGATCGATATTTGGTCAAGTCTCGAGGTAAGTTTGGGCGATCGGATCGACCACGCCTCCACACAATGAGAGAGATCTTGGCGTGTAAGATGGAAGAAGGAAGTTCATCCATGAACATGTCTCCCACATGACTCGTCTCATGGATAGTCTTGATCGGTTGGGAGGAGGTATTGACGGCGGCCAAGGTCGATATCATCCTCAATACACCGCCAAGTCTTTTGAGAACTTTCGTGAATGCGATCATGAGCAAGACCGAGTTTACACTTAGTCGGCTTGCTTAATGATCTCGTTCTTTGGAAGGAGTTATGGAAAAGGAGCACATGCTCTTGCTAGCACATCTAAGGGCCCAAAATTTCCGTTGCAAAATGGAAATAGAAAAAGGGTGCCAAAGGTGGTAAAGGCGAAGAAATGTGGGAGTAATGGGAGCGAGAACATGGTTGCCACCGGAGGCAAGAAGCGAGGAGAAGGCAAGTGCTTCAAGTCTGCAAGATCGGGCATTGGAGGCCAAGTGCCCTATGCTCAAGGCTCAAGGCACGCTGCTTGCTTTAGTAACGAAACATGTTTAGCGACTTGTTCTACCCATTCTTGGGTAGTAGATCTGGCGAATCGATCATGTTTGTTACACCTGCAGGGGTTCTCGCGACAAGGGAGCTGTTTGATGGCGAGATAACGATCTCCATGGGCAGCGCGCGAAAGTCGGGTTGTTGCAGTTGGAGATGTTTCTTTATGTTTTGGGACAACAGTTTTAGTTTTGAAAGACGTTTTATATGTGCGGATTTTCGGTGGAACCTTGTTTGCATTTGAAATTATTTACTCATGGATATTCTGTTATTTTTGATAGTGGTGTTTCTATCATAAGAAATGACGAAGTTATCCGTGTTGGCACTTTATATAATTAAGCTTTATCTATTTCCGCAAAACATAATACCTATAACTATGTTGCATCTTCATCAAACCCTAAAAGAAAAGTTTTCTTCAAGAAGATGACTCTACTTTTCTCGGCATCTTAGATTAGGTCACATCAATCTAAATAGGATCCAAAGACGGCTAAGAATGGAGCGTTGGGTGATCTCACGGTTACAGGTTCCCCAATCTGCGAATCCTGTATAGAAGGTAAGATGTCGACCCGACCTTCAAGGCGAAGGGTTATAGAGCCACGTAAATGTTGGAGTTAGTCCATTCGACTGTGGACCGATGTCCACACAAGCTCGTGGAGAATGCGAGTATTTTGTCACTTTCATTGACGATTACTAAGGTGCGGATACGTATACCGCTTCACCGCAAGTCCGAATGCTTTGAGAAATTCAAAGAGTTTAAGGCGGAAGTGGAGACGAAGCTAGGTAAAGTATCAAGTCATCATGCGTTACGATCGCGGTGGCGAATACCTCAAGAACGAGTTTATGGACTATCTAGTGAAGTGTGGGATTACATCGGTAACAAGACTTCAACGGGCACACCACAAAGAAATGGTGTGTCGAGCGAAGAAATAGGACTCTTTGGAAATGGTTAGATCTATGATGAGTTATGCTACATTGCTTATTTCCGATTACGGGGTATGCTTGAGAGGCGGCATACTTGCTAAATCTAGTACCGTCCAAGTCGATCGAAAAGACCCTTCGAGTTGTGGTTTGGTATGAGCCCGCTTAAGCCACATAAGGATATGGGGCGATCCGACACATGTCTTTGAACAAGAAGGCGACAAGTTGGAGGCTAGATCCGACGCAGCGCTGCTTATCGCTATCCTAGAGGAGCGAAGGTGGTTTATTCTATAGTCCTAAGGATCGAAGGTCATTATTAGCACTAATGCTCGATTCTTAGAAGAGGACTACATGAAAATCATAAGTCCAAAGTTGAAATCATTCTTGAAGAATTAGAAGATGATCGTATTCCACCACCGATTAGACGAAAGTGCGAGATGTCGAGTCTAGTGGGAGGATCGACACCGATACTTCAAGAAATTGAAGTGGGTCGAGTTCCACCGGAGATACCGACAAGTGCAGTGGTACCTACACAAGAAGTTGTGCAAGTTAGAGAACCACAAGTGTCTGCCCACCGTTGCCATTGTGCTGTGAGAACCTCGTCGTGAGTGGGAGGGTTGTTCGTCAACCGAGCGATTTATGTTCGTGGGTGAATCTTGGTTTGGTCCCGGCAGACGAACATGCAATAATCGACCCATGGACATACAAGGAGGCGATACAAGATATTGATGCAAGATGGCACAGCACGCTATGGACTTAGAAATGGAGTCCATGCTGGCTATGGATGTATATGAAAGACACCTCTACCGGATGGCAAAGAAGCCATAGGTAGTAAGTGGATATACAAGAGGAAGAGAGATTCCGATGGAGAGGTTTCGACTTTTAAAGCCGTGCTTGTGGCGAAAGGGTACACTTTCATTGAGGGCATCGATTTCGATGAGACCTTTTACAGAAAGCAATGCTCTCAAGTCCATCGAATTCTTCTAGCCATAGCACCCACTGAACCCAGAGGTTTGGCAAATGGATGTTAAAACCGCTTTTCTAAGCGGTTACCTTGAGGAAGGTAGAGACATCTATATGCAACAAACTTTGGGTTATGTGGTAAGGGTGAAGAGCATCTAGTATGGAAGCTTAAGAAATCCATTTATGGACTTAAGCGAGCCTCCGATCATGGAACTTACGCTTTGACGGTGGTAAAATCTATGGATTTACCCAGCTTGCCTAGCGAGAGTTGTGTGTATCGGTTAGATGTCAACGGTGATGTGGTATTTCTTGCACTTTATGTAGATGACATCCTTCTAGTTGGCAACAACGTGAAGTCATTATCGAGGCGTAAAGAGTTGGCTATCCGATCGGTTTCAAATGAAAGACTTAGGAGATGCAGGCGTACATTCTTGGGATCAAGGTTTACCGAGATCGCAAGAAGAAAATGCTGAGCTTATCTCAGGCGTCTTACATTGATCTTGTGATTACTCGTTTTAGTATGCGCACCGCCAAGAAAGGATTGCTACCTTTCGGACATGGCGCCTTTATCTAAAACGCAGATCACCTATGACCAAAGGAGATAGAGAAATGAGACAAGTTCACTTCGCTTCCCGTAGGGAAGTCTCATGTACGCAATGCTATGCACGAGGCCCGATATACGCTATCTGCGGTGAGCATAGTAGCTAGATATCGATCTAACCCCAGACAAGCTCATTGAATTGCGATGAAGCATATACTCAAGTACACGAAAAGGACTCGAGATTATAGGCTGGTTACCATGAGATAGTCTAATGCCTTTGGGTTACTCTGAGACTCGGTTTTCCAAGTGACCGTGATGAGAAAAAGTCACCTCGGGCTATGTGTTTACCTGGGGAGGTGGAGCCGTATCTGGCGGAGTGCAAAGCGATGCATTGCGGACTCTACCATGGAAGCGAATATGTAGCCGCGAGGCTTCTAAGGAGCTGTATGGTTGAAACTACCTCATGGATCTAGGTGTGGTACCGGTTTGCCCAAGAGTATCATAGTTTCTTCGTGATAACTCGGTGCGATGTGCTTCGAAGGAACCACGGACCCACAAGCGACTAAACACATAGAGAGAAAGTACCATGTCATACGAAATCGTTAGAGCGGTGACGTGCTGATTGAAAAGATTGATCTGACGGAAAATCTAGCGAGATCCATTCACGAAGTGCACGCCGCAAAAAGTCTACGATGGACACGTTAGAGGACTTGGTTAAACTTGATGGCACCCACTTAGAAAGGAAACTTTTGTATAAGTGGGAGAAGCAAAGTGATGGTTGTTTGTAATAGCTAGTAAAAGACACATTGTATACTAAAGTTTGCTTTAGTATAAGTGGGAGATTGTTGGTTTGTATCTTTGAAAGCGGTTTGGTTGAGCTTGTATAATGTTTCTGTTACCACTATTACAATCTCTATCCGATTTGAATACTTGATTGCATATATCATGTCCCCTTATCTCATATATAAGTTAGATCATACGATGTGTAGAAGATCACGAAGTGCAGTATGATTGGTCGCTTAATGAGATATAAAAGTTTCACACCGAGGCGACTTAAGGACGAGTTGTCGGTTTAGGCCGCAGATAGATAAGTGACTTGACTTAGTTGCTTGTCATCTTTGATGCGTCTCGGCGTATTGAAGGATCACGGTGAGATGAGTTCTTCTTCGACCGTCGTGAAGAACCAAGATCTCGGTGACTTACGATGATCTAAACCTCGATAAGGTATTAGGTGAGTATGAGTTCTTGACCATCACTTTGACTTGTTATGAGTGAGGGTTATATGTTCTAACCAAGATTCTCCGCGTCTTGGGTGGTGGCGATCTTGTATGTCACGCTAGTTATCTGTATTGAGTCACCGTATCCGTTTAGGATGATGACGTCCCCTTAAGGAGCTCAAAAGGTTTATTGTACTAAACCCTGCAGGTTGAGTTAGCTCAAGTACAATAATAAGGTTGAGTGGTACTACTTAAGGAAATGAAGTTATTAATCGTTTTAAGCAGTCAGATTGCTATAAATGATTAATGGACGTTCGATATCTTAAATACGGGGATTCGTAATGTCTAAGTGCAAGCCCGACTCAACTTCGGTAATAAAGGGGTAAGTCAACATTCTTTCTCTAGTGGAATGATCGAATGTTTATAAATTAATTTATGTTACGGGTGAACATAAGATAATTAATTTATTTGAGGCCCATCTTTATTCCTTGCATTTGATCCTCGGGCAGCCCGTCGGGCCGTAGCTCTTGGAAGAAATCGGCCCCCTACGCTCTCAAAGGAAAGATTTTATTCTCTTTATCCCACAAGGATATAATTATATTTATGGTATATCATAGATCCTTTCCATATAAGATTATGGTAATAATCTTGAGTATGGAAATAATCTAAGAGTATGGAAATAATCCCAGAGTATGGTAATATTCCATATAGGATTATGGTAATATTCCATAAAGGATTATGGTAACATTCCATATAGGATTAAGGTAGTGCATTATAAATATAAGGTATGAGATAAAGTCTGAGACACACAAAACAAAAAGACAATTTTAGGTCATCTCTTAATTGTAAGAGAGGAAAATTTTCGAGTTTTAATTGTGAGAGAGCTTTGGGTGATTTTCCGTAGCATTCTCCATAGATCGTCCTCACTCGGCGTTGGAGATTGGGCAACCGGGATACAGTCGAGGAAGGTCAAAGCACGCAGTCTCGGCCGTTCGATCCGTTCATCCCGTTCGATCCACCTCGGCGGATCCAAAGGTAAACACGAAAACCCCAGCGTGTTGCTTTTAATTATATAGACGCATGCTAGGATTATAATCAATGTATGGTGAATTAAACACCAAGATGGATCCTCGGCGAGGGTTAACAAATGTCTTCCTACGTGAATGGTGTCCCCAACAACTGAACACGAGGCCAGCGGGCATCACTTTGCCCGCGATCAATGGCCACGGGAGATGAAGCATTCCTTCGTCGGATCCTTCCCGATTCGGTGACATGCGGGAAGATCCACAAACACATTTACAAGACTTTGAGATGGCGTGTGGGACTATCGCGCCAATGAAAACCTTGGAGAATATGTGAGATTAGTTTCGTTCCCTTCTCTCTGCATGATGGAGCAAGAGAATGGCTCTACACCTTGCCCGCGAGGTGTGACCACTTGGGCACAACTCGCACCGAAGTTCCTCGAGAAGTACTTTCCTACCGCGCGTTGAACATGAGGAAAGGATAAGCGGCATCAAAATGGGCGGGGAAACCTTTTATGATTCTTGGGAAGATTTAAGCATTTATGGTGAAATGCCCTCAACATCAAATTCAGGACCATGATCTAATCGATATTTCATGGCGGGTTAAGGGCATCTGAGAAAATTTGGGTGAATGCAGATTGTTGAGGATCAATAATGAATAAAGTTCCCAGTGAGGCCTTTAGATTGTTGGTGAGATGGTAGAAGAAAACAAAGACGAAGGAGGAGAGTTCCGGGAGCAAGCCGCTACTTCTTCACTGTGCAGTGGAGACCAAGTGGATAAACTTTGCAACCTGTTCGACAAGTTCATAACCAACATTGGGCGGGGCAAAAGAAAGCTAAGTTTGCCAAATCTGCCTTTGCCGTGATACATCACACGGATCGATGTCCCACACCGAAGAAGAAGAAGTCGATGCGGTGGTGAAAATGGTAATGGGCAATCTGAGCAGAGGAGATATGATCCAACTCCCAAACCTACAACCGGGATGGAGGAACCACGAAAATTTAAGGTGGTCTAACAACCAACAAGGCGGGACAACAACAACCGCAAAGATGCGGAGGCGGGGCAACAACAACAGCGGTTCGGGAATAATCGGTGATCACGGTGGACCATCGTTGGCCGAACTTGTGCATACTATGGCGAGAGAATGTGAATGCTCAACAAGAGAGGCAGAAATTCAAGGTCGAGACAAGGGGAGCCCTCCGAGCCTTGGGAACCAAGTTTCCCAATTGGCCGGTGCCGTGGCGTCTTGAGAAGAAGCATGGAAATTTACCTCCACAAGTAGAGGTAAGCAGGCTAGCCCAACTGAGCGTTGTAGCCTTGAAAGTGGAAAGAAAGCGCCGTAAAAAGTCTTCATACTGGGACGATACGGTCATACACGAAGTAGAAGATCTCACGAGATCACATTAATCAAGGCGAAGATGATCGGGAGAAGCCACCCAGGAAAAATCGAGAAAGAAGATGTGATCGTTGAGCCGACCTCGTCGAACCTAATCCTGGGTTTTACCTCCCTTTCCGGCGGATTGGCGAGAACAGAGAGAGGAAGAAATGAGTGAGATGTATCGCGTGTTTGAAAGGTGAAAATTAATATACCGCTCATCACACTCACGGGCACGATCTTAGAAGTGGGAAAAGTTCATGAAAGATTGTGCGAGAAGGTGAAATACAAAGATGATGCAAAATTCCAGTGGGAGAAATGTATCCATGATCCTACAAATGAAAGTGCAGAAGTGTGGAGATCGAGGATGTTTTTATTCCTCTGCGTAATAAATACTGAGGACCGAAAGGGCCATCTTTGGAGTTGAGGGCATCTATGAGCGTCATGCCACCTTGTCAATGTTTAACGAGTTAAAGTGGGAACCACAGAAGCCAACACGAGTGGTTATCGATTAGCGAGCCAGGGTCCAGCGTCTATCCGAAGGAATCATCGAGGCGTTTTGGTCAAAGAGGAACTCATATTTCCAAATGGACTCTACGTTACGGATATGGGCACGATGGGTAACAAATCCTCGATTATGTTATTGGGTTGACCATTCATGAAGACGACCATAACGAGTTGATTGCGACACGGCAAGTTATCTCGTGAATTGGCGACGAGACGGTGACCTTCAACATCTTCAAGGCCATGGAGCATCCGATTGATATTGAAGTCGTGGAATTCATTGATCACATTGAACCCGTGGTGGGAGACATCACCCCGAGATAGGTTTGCAAGACCCTCGGATGCAACCATTCAAAGTGGACATAAGGAGGAAGACACTCACGGAGAAGCAGCTCGGACAATGTCGGGAGGCCTGCTTTATTGGAGGCGAGCAGAGGGACTCAAGTGGTCAATATACGAGAACATGCCCAAGCGAAGGAAGAAGAAAACTCGTTCCATCCCTTATGAGAGATCCCAAACTCGAGCTAAAGACTCTTCCTCACCACTTGAAATATATATTTCTAGGGAAGGACGACACCTTGCCCGTGATCATCAATGCTAAACTTAGTCCGAATCAAGAGGAAGCTGTGAAGAATGTTATTGGAAAATACAAGGAAGCTATTGGATGGACATTGGCCGACATCAAGGGCATCAGCCCATCCATATGCGTTCACAATATTTTAATGGAAGAAGAAGCCAAACCGGTACGCGATTAACAAATGAAGTTGAACCCAGCTATGAAGGAGGTAGTCATGAAGGAGATCTTGAAGCTTCTCGACTTGGGCATCATATACCCGTGTCAGACGGTAAATGGGTTAGCCCAAGTACATCGTGCCCAAGAAGTCGCATTCATGTAATGAAAAATGAAAAGGAGGCTGATCCCAGCGAGACTCAAACAAGTTGGAGAATGTGTATTGACTATCGAAGCTCAACACGGTAACCCGAAAAGATCACTTCCATTTACCTTTCATTGACGAGATCTTTGAAAGGTTAGTTGAAACAAATTCTTTGTTTTTGGACGGATACTGGGCTACATGCAGATCTGGGTTGCCAAGCGATCGGGATAAAACCACTTTCACATGCCATTCGGGACATTTGCATATGAAGAATGCCTTTAGAACGTGTAATGCCTCGAGGACATTTCAATGATGTATGATTAGCATCTTCTCGGACCTATTGGAGAAATGCATCGAGGTCTTTATGGACGACTTTACCGTCTATGGGAATCATTCGATGAGTGCTTGACAAATTTGGAGGTAGTCCTACTGATGTGTCGAAAATAATTTGATCCTCAATTATGAGAAATGTCGTTTCATGGTACAAGAAGAGATTGTTCTTGGGCACGTGGTATCTGAAAGAGGATAGAAGTAGATAGAGCTAAAGTTGAGATCATCGCCAAATTTCCTATCCGACTTGATCAAAGCAAGTACGAGGTTTCCTTGGGCACTTATTTGATTCTCTGAAGATTTGTGAAGGACTTTCGAAGATCGCCCGACCCATGACATGACTACTCGAATGATGTACCATAGGAATTCAATGAAGAGTGTAAGATGGCTTTTGATACTCGAAGAATAACTTAATCTCGGCACCAATCATCCATTATTTCGATTGGGGCATGCAGTTGAAAGTTATGTGCGATGCAGCGGATGCTGTGGGAGCCGTCTTGGGACAACGAAGAGGAAAGGAAAGTCATGCTATATACTATGCCTCGAGAACTCTCAATGCCGCCCAGACTACAGCACAACCGAAGAGCTCTTGGCGGTCGTCTTTGCCGCTGAAAAATTTCGATCATACCTAATCGGGGCCAAAACAATCATCTACACCGATCACATTGCCTAAGATACACGATGGCGAAGGAGTCAAAGCCGTGATCGATCGATGGATCTTGCTTCTCCAAGAGTTCGATGTAGAAATCAAAGACAAGAGTGGAGCACAAAACCTTGGCCGACCACTGAGCGGGATATTGAAGGAAGATCCGTGCCCATTGCAGAGACCTTCCACAGAAGAACATCTCACTTCATTTAGGGCACGACGGAGTTCGAGCCATGGTATGCGAACTTGGTGAATTACAAAACCACCGAGAACTCCCCCGCTGGGCTCACTACGTACCAAAGAAACAAGATCAAGGCGGGGCATCGCACCTACATATGGGATGATCCCTACTTATGGAGAAAGTGCACACCAAGTCCTCTATGACAGTGCGTGCGGCGAGATCAAAGACATCACGAATCATTGCCACTCCAAAGAATGTGGAGGTCACTTTGGGCGCGAGAGAGCGGTGAGGAAGGTGTCGACAGTGGATTCTTCCGGCCCACGATATTCAAGGATGCTTATGAGCTATGTAAGCAATGTAAGGGTGTCAGTGAGGAAGGAAATATCACAGGAGAAATGAGATGCCCATGATACCTATCCTCCTCATCGAAATCTTTGATGTATGGCGGATGGACTTTATGGGACCATTACCAAGCTCTGGGGCAACGCGTACATCCCCGCTTGCCGTGGACTATGTTTGAAATGGGTTGAGGCGAGGCAAGTGCCACCAATGACTCAATGGTGGTTTCGACTTTTCTCAAAGCTAATATATTCAACAGTTCGGTGTGCCCAAGGCAATTATCAGCGATCAAAGAACGCATTCGCAACACCACTATTGCGAAATTATTCGAAAATGCGGTGTAACCCATCGGGTAACCACATCCTACCATCTGCGAGCCATGGGCAAGCGGAGTTGTCCAGCAGAATCATTAAGACCATCTTGAGGAAGGCGGTGGGACCTGCTGTGTAAGGATCGAGCACTCGTCTCGACGACGCGCTATGGGCATACTGAATGCATTCAAGACCTCTTGGGCATGTCACCATACCGAATGTGTTTGGCAAGATGTCTCACTTACCGGTGGAACTAGAGCACAAAGCATTTTGGACGGTGAACAAGCTCAACTTCGATTGGGACCGTGATGGCCAAGCTAGAAAACTTCAACTTCAAGAGCTGGGAGATAAGGCTGAGGCTCATGTGATGCCATTCTGTGCGAAGAAAGATTAAAGGCACACGACCGTCTTATCAAAACCAAGGCATTCGAGCAATGGCAATTGGTGCTTTTATACCGCCTCGATTTAAATTGATATCGGCGAGTTAACAAGCAAGTGGTGCGGACCATATGAAGTCAAAATTCAATTTCGAATGGAGTAGCAGAGTCGTAGACCAAGATAAGGAAGACCTTCAAGGTCGATGGACGTCTCAAGGCTTACTATGGGCATCACGAGATAGATATGGGGAATCGTGCATCGGTGCAAGCCCTCGGCGAGGAAGAGTAATGAAGAGGTGCAGTGTCGAGCCACGGCGATAACTATGCACCACCGGGAGGCAACCCGGTATTTTATTTGCTTTCTTTGTTGTTTTCTTTTTTGTTTTTAATGGCTTTGCCCTCGTTTTGCGTGTGGTGTTGTGTTGGTAAATCTACAGGAACAGTTGTGATCATGACCGAAGAGGGCAAGTTGAGACGCTATATTTTCTATGTGGGCGAGAGGGTAAGTTCCGGAACAAGTTGCGCGGTTGTCGAAGAAGAAAGGACGAACGTCCCATATCTCGCCACTCCATCATTAACCCCCACGCCGCCTCAACTCTCAGAACTTCCCTCTCTCTCTCCTTGACCCTTAAAGAAGAAACCTCTTCCGTTTTCAAAATGAGCACCGTGAAACTCGAGCTAAAAACACCACAAAATTCTCGATTCCTCCGAGCGAAATAAACCACCAAGCTCGAAACGAAGATGACGACCCAGAAACTCCTACCATTCCCGAGATGCCCAAGCCCCTCTCCAAGTAAACTCAAGATTTGGAGAAGATAATCGAGAGACGTGCCCGCGCCACAACGGAAATCTGGGAAGAACCACCGGAGAGGTGACACCCAGGCCCGAGAAGAAGAAGGCGAAGGCGATTAGGGAGAAGACCACCCGGTGACGGTAGAGAGGAGACTCCATGGAGGAGAGGAGTCCATCTCGACAAAGTCGACGAACGAGCCCTCCGGAGATAAAGATAAAGATGAGGGAAGAGAAGAGACCGGTGAGAAGGATTCGAAGGCACCACCACCGGCGAAAAGAAGCCTCGTCGGAAGTTCCGGCACCATCATGAAAGAGAACCATGAGTGAGCTCACCAAGATGATGACACCTCCTCCGCAAAGGAAAAGGTGCCGATCAGCGGAGAGGCCACCAGTTCATCTACTTGGACCGCCAACGAGGGCATTGTGAAGCCAAGCCGCTTGATATGGAGGTGTTGGGCAGGGTGAAAAAATGAAGTGAGGAAGTGCCACAAGGATTTGATGGGGCGTTTTGGAATGGCAAGACGACTATACATCACGCCGGCAAGTGAGTTTATTCAACTCTCAAGTAAAAACCAGGCAAGGTGAAGGCGACCACCGGATTGCATAAAATTTAGGGCGATGGGCGGTGAGCTCTCGATTCTCTGAGCGATTTCAATCAGATCTTGGGCATGAGAAAGTTTTTGAGGCGAAGACCACAGTACAGCGAGGCTTTCACCTTCATACCCGAGCACACCTTGGGAGGAATGGAATGAAAATGGGCGACGATTGGTGCGGGCACTACATTCAAGTCGGGATACGCAAGGGAAATGTCTTGAAGAACAACGATGGCAGCTGGATGTGCCATCGCCTCTTGTCCTCTGATTTTTCGGCAAGGTGGACAAAGACAACTCCGCCTCCCAAGCGAGGTGTTCATTTTGTGGTGCATGGAGCATGGCCACATGGTGAATTTTGCCGCGTTCGCAATGCCCACTTCAAGGACATCCCGACTCGTCCCAATGAGAATCTCTCGCCCACAGGTGACCGCTCTTGGCCACGAGTTGAAAGTCTTGGGCCGAAGCAAATACCGACCACAGAGCGGTTTTCGAATACTGTATATTGATATGGCTATCTTTGGAGCGAATGAAGGACATCTACTATGACCAGGGACTACGAGACCGCATCTTCACGGAACCCGACTGATGACGACATACCGCCGCCTCTCGATCGATCGGGAAGATTCGAGAGATAGCCGAGAGGAGGATGATGACATTAAAGCCCGTTTGACCGGGATGGAGGAACAACGAAGCGACCCATGATGCCCTCGTCATTTATTTGCTTGCCTGGATTGGTATCGAGTTTACCTCGAACCTTTGTCCTCCTTTTTACATTTGTTTTTGTTTTTTATTTTTATGTTTTGTTTTGTTTGTTGTTGGTGGTCAACCCCCTTTCCTCACCCACTTTGCCCAAGGAAAAGTGTGTGAGTGGAGGGTTGCGCTTGTTTGCTTTGTCTCGAGTTAAGAGTTGGTCCTCACTCGACCCACTTTGCCCAAGGCAAAGTGTGTGAGTGGGGCCGCTTCCTTGCTCATGTCGTTCGTTGTTTGTTGTTTGTGTTCCTCCTTGTTTACCCACTTTGCTCAGCATGCAAGTGTGTGAGTGAGGGAGGGTTTCGTTTGTGCTGTACGGTTGGCATATTAAAATTGGTGGGTTTGATTGGCCTTTATTTGTTTTGTTTTGAATGAAGTTAGTAGTTTTAGGAATTACTGCTTTAAGCATGACCGTATGTAAATAAGGATGATGAATTGAATTTGAGCACACATGGTGAGATTTGATCCTAAGCTGTTGTATCTTGATCAACACGTTTCCTTTCTTGTGTGATAATTGACATCTTCACTAGGCTTTTGCTAGAACTTGCGTGCACTCATGTCGAGACCTTATTGACTTAGCTAAAACATTTAGATGACTTAGGCATTTTTTTCTTCAAATAGCCCATCGAGCCAAAAATGTCCTACCTATTGTTAATCCCTCGTTCACCCCCTTGAAGCTTAATAATTTTGTTCACTCACTTAAATTAGCACGGAAAAAGAAGCACCCGGTCAATTGGACTTAGGAGCTAATAGAAGAAAGACGAACAAAAAGGAAGAAACGTAGCCTCGTGATGGCAAGAAACTAAGGTTACCCAAATTTCAAAGAAATGGGCAAAATGCCCAATATAAAGAAGGTACCTTAATTGAAAGAAAAATGAAGGACTTAAAATAAAAGAATATATATTGACGAAGTCCTAAGATGTTTGTCTTTGAGGCCCATAAGAAGAAGCGAAAGGAAATCCATGGAGGTCAAAACAATTTCCTCAATCCTAAGTTCATGATGACCCTAGCCTCGTTCCAAAAATCTTCCACCTATGTCTTAAGCCTCATTACAGCCAAATGAAAGACCTAAGGATGAATGTTTAAAAGCTTTGTCTAAACGGTGGAGATGGTAGAGACACATAAACTTCATGGCATAGTCGAAATGACAGTTGTCCTGAGCGCATACACTAGCCTATACACAAGAGTACAGAGTGTTGGTGAGGAAAATGCCAAATATGCTCAAATTTGTATTTTGACTTGTTTGATGGTCGTTGCTTGAAATGAGTTCTCTTGAATCACCGGCTTGTTCCAATGAGCTTATATTGGTCGAGATAACTTTCTTTGGTAGAGATGTGCTAACCTTTTGTGTTTTTTTCGTTTGTCTTTCTTTCTTTCATTGTCTTAGGCAAATTACGGCATGTTTGAGGACAAGCATGTTTAAAGTGTGTCGTGTGGCGTGCCCAAGTTTTGTGCTCTTTTTGTCGTCTCTGCTCTAGGTCTAGATCGAGTCTTTGTGTGTCTTTCTTGTTGTGTTTTGTGTGCGGGAGGACACACCGTCGGCGAGGGCAAAGAGGAAATGGGCCATTACATCTCCGAGAGGCCAGCTAATGGCAAGCAAGGAAGAAGGTGTAAGAAGAGATGTTGGGCAAGATAAGACGAGAGAGGCGATGGGCAAGATACACGGATCGGGGTGAATCTCGCTAAATCCGGAAAAAGCGCTGGGCCGAATCCCATAAAATCGGAGAGATCACCTCAAATCCGTGCAGGCAAGGAAACAATCTCGATCAACAAGGAAACCCTAACGGATCGTCCAGCCCATGGGCCAACACCATCGTCGACCTCTCGGCTTATATATATGGATGAATGCGCGACTTGCGCGCATCATAGATCATAGCTCCAACTCGTGCATCTTCACATCTTAGAATCATCATTCAAAGATTACCACCACCACATACATTAAGTCCCTTCGGGTAAACACTTTTATATTTATTTTGCGTATGTTTTTGCGACGGCACTTTGGGCTCGCCGTTTATTCCATTCAAGTAATAGTAAGTTGTTTCGTTTCATGATGGTTTCAATTAACTCATTGCATGTTTGTTTATTTTATATCGGCTAAGTCTTTATTCGGTTTGGGCATGACTAAGTGAAGCATGATTAATATAACTCGAGAGGTCTAAGTAGGGCATTACGATCTCGCATGTGTGTGTTCAAGCACTAGGTCTTGAAAGCAATATATAACTTTACCAAACTCGGTGTGTTTAGTTGCAAATAACATAGTGGGTAAGTGAGGGTTGCAAGTAATAATTGGATTAAGGTGTCGGTGTCCACACCCCAAATAATACGGTATTGCGGGCGAGTTGGAGTAGTCCTAGCAGTTGCCTTTGCCAATACCGGTCCATCTAGATCATACTTATTTGTAGTGCTTGCATGTCTTGAGGTGTCCTCGTGCGTGGCATTACGGGTTAGATAGTTTGCATAGGGTGTCCCTCGCTTTTACACGTAAATGATAGATTTGGAGGGGTGCGTGGGTGGCGCGTGACAACAACGAGGTCACGACGTATGTCTCTTATAACCGATTGATGCATGTCATATGAGAAAACCTTTGCACCTATGACCTAGTGTAAATCGTCTTCACGGTTGTTGCCCAAGCAGGACTCGTCTTATTATTTGATATTCCCTTTTAGTTTGTTTCGTGTTACTTTAGTCTACCTATAGTGATCAAGATAATTACACCACTCTCGTTCCTTTTAAGTGACATCGTGACATCGAGATTGCTACACCAACTCCCGTCGGATCGAATTATGCTTATCGTTGGCTACTGCGTGATGGGCAATAGGTTATAAATTTATTTTGAGCGCTAAACGACGAGCGATGTCGGGGTGTTTGGCTAAGCTTATTTTAGAGGCTTATAAGCTCCAAGAGCTTATAAGATGTTTCAAGAGGTTATTAGAGGTAATGTCTCAAGTGCTTATAAGTTGTTAAAGTGTTTGGATAATTGATCTTATATGCTAGAGAAAGAATCGCGAGTTAGAGAGAGAAAATCATAGTTAGAGATAAAAATTGACAGAGGTGAAGTTGATAGTGTATGTGTAGCAAATAACGAACTATAATAAGGTTATTTTGGTAAATTCATGGTTGCTTATAAGTTTATGAAAAAATAAGTTAGGGTTGACCAACTTATTTTTAGAGGAGCTTATAAGCTGTTGAGCTTATTTTCATAGCTTATAAGTTGTTTATGAGTTTATTTTGCCAAACATTTTGCAACATCTTATAAGCTCCAAACAGCTTATAAGTTGTTTTAAAGAGCTTATAAGCTCGACCAAACACCCTCTTATTCTAGTTAGTAACTTATACTCCACTTATTCTAATACATGAATTTAGATAAATGCATAACATAAATTTCTAAATTATATTATTATTTCAACACTCCCTTAATTTGAAATTTCTTTCATGACTACAAGCAATTTTCTCAATCTTTGAAAGTCTTCAAACTTCAATGGTTTTGTGAAGATATCCGCTACTTGATCATGACTCTACACATAATTAAGCTCAATTTCTTTCTTGGATATGTGTTCTCGAATAAAATGATACCTAGATCAATGTGTTTGCTTCTATCATGAAAAACCGAATTATTGGCCAAAGCAATAGCGAACTTATTATCAACATATATCTCCGTTGGACCTTCTTGTGAAAAATTAAGTTTTTCGAACAAACTTCTCAACCACATAGCATCACAAACACAAGAGGTGGCTGTAACGAACTCTGCTTCACATGCAGATAAAGTCACAATAGGTTACTTCTTTAAGTTCCAAGTAAATGCCGAATTTCGCACAAAAAATACAAATCCGGTTGTACTCTTTCGACTTTCAATGTCACTGGCCCAATCACTATCACAATATCCAACAAGCTTGAAATCATCAATATGAGAATATAAAATTCCATAATCAATTTTATCTTTGATGTACCGAAGAATTCTTTTGGCCACTTTGATATGAAAAACGGTAGGAGCTTTCATGTATTGGCTAGCAATTCCAACACTAAAAAGAATATCTAGTCGATTTTCAACAAGACTCTTGAAGAATGTTGGACTAACTTTCTCACCATCTCGATCGATATGAATCTTGACACCACACTCCACAAGTGTACCAACAACGTTGCAATCTTCCATTTCAAACTTATTGAAGATTTCTTCGGCATACCTTTCTTGAGAGATAAAAATTCCATCTTCTCTTTGTTTCACTTCAATTCCAAGATAATAGGACATCAAACCAATGTCCGTCATCTCAAATTCTTCACATCGCACTCTTAAAATCATCGAACATCTTGGGGTTGTTGCTTGTAAAATAAAGTCATCAATACGATTATTCCAATCACGAGGAGCTTGTTAACTGAGAGATAGTCTCTTGATCTTTCAATGTAACCCAATGGTTGCTCAACGTAGACTTCTTTTTGAAGCAACCATATAGGAATGTGGATTTCACATTCATTTGATGAATTTTTCATTGATTTTGGACGACAATAGAAATAATCAAACAAATTGTCTCAAGGCGAGCAACGCGTGCAAATACCTCATTGTAGTCAATGTGGGCCTTTGCTTG
This sequence comes from Salvia rosmarinus, assembly GCA_036937905.1. Lineage (NCBI taxonomy): Eukaryota > Viridiplantae > Streptophyta > Magnoliopsida > Lamiales > Lamiaceae > Salvia > Salvia rosmarinus. Next base: position 32,163,101 of record CM072819.1, on the reverse strand, counting down.
TAACCTTTCACAACCAATCTTGCTTTGAACTTCTCAACCTCAACTTTAGCATTTCTCTTTATTCTATACACCTTTTCACACCAATTGTACTTTTACCGGTGGTAGCGTAGTTAGCTCCCAAGTGTTATTCTTCTTGATTGCTTTTATTTCTTTATCCTGACATTTCTCCATTTCTCATCACAAGAGGCATCATCATATCCTATAGGCTCGGTTTGACAAACAAACGAAATTGAGTAAAATCACTCAAATTTGTTACCTATTCGGTAACATCATACAAATATTGTAGTGTTCTTGTTAGGTCGAGGTCCTTCACTTGAAATCGCCTCACTAACTTGACTATCTTGTGGTTCTGTGTTAACGTTGTGATCAGCTCTCCCATCTTCTTCTCCATCAATAAGAAATGGATTATAATTGTTTATTTTATTTTCAACAATATATTCTCATGCATTTTCTTCATCAAATTCAACATCTCTACTCACAATAATTTTTTTATTTCTGGATTATATAATTTATAATCTTTTAAGTGTTGATCATATCCAATGAAAACATACCTCACTTTTATCATTAAGCTTATTTTCATCGGGGACATGTATGCGTAGATTATGCTTACAAAAGTTCTCAAATGAGAGACACTTTGTAAACACTCCAAGCTCCTCGTTGTTATTTCACCAACACTCTTTGTGGTAGTAGCAGCTCATCAAGTAGAGTAAACACGAAATAGCTTTAGCCTAAACACATTCGGCATGTTCTTACTTTTCAACATACCCTCGCCATGTTGAGAATTGTTCGATTCTTTCTTTCTCCCTCCATTTTGTTGTCGTGAATATGGAGTCGCCATCGATCATGAATGTCATTCTTCTCACAAAATCTTTGAATTGATTTGAGGTATATTCACCACCCTATCGGATCGAAATGTCTTGATTTGATAGTCACTATGTTTCTCCATCATTGCTTTAAACTTCTTGAAAGTCTCAAGCATCTCCGACTTATTCTTTAAACAATACACCAAGTTTTGCAGAATAATCATCAATAAAAGTTAAGAAATAATTATTCTCCTGGTGACGATGGCTTGATTGGACCACATACATCTAAGTGAATCAACTCAATGGATGTTGAGCTCAATCCATTTACGTCATTTACTCATTCGGAAGCTTTTCGTGCTTGCTTCTAAAAAGACATCCTTTTCCTTCAACTTCGATCTTTTAAGGAATCTTCAAAAGTGATATCTCCTCCAATGGAATCATCAAATTCCATAAAAGATTTCTCTTTCCATAAATGTGACTACTTGCATCGAATTAAGGTACCATCAACTCTCCTCCTCTCGATTAGTTTTACATGCAAGAAGCAAAGTGAGTTCCCATCATCTTTTTGTTCTCCTCATCGCTCTCCATGAAATTGTTTGTCTCTCCACATTGTTCCAACATTCCCGAGCAAAATGACCAAAACCATGACAATTATACATTCAATATTTGATTTGTTATACCTTGCTTGGTTTCTAAAACTTCCTTCTTGGTCTCTACCTTGTCCATGACTTCTTCCCTTGATTAGATCTACCTCTTTGAGACGTGTTGGGACTTGTCTCATTCTCTTTCAAAGAAAGCTTTTGCTTTAAAGCTTGTTCATCCGATTCTTGCACCGCTTCATCAACTTTTCTTCATGAGCTTTTAACGAACCCGCAAGTTCATCAATCGACAAGGCGCCAAGTCTTTGGACTGTTCTATGGCAATAACAACATAGTTAAATTTTGGATCTAAAGATATCAAAATTTTTCCAACGATACGATCATCTTTTAGATCGTCCCCATATCTCTTCATTTGGATTGTAATGGGCAACATTCTTGATATATATGAAACTGTTTCTGATTCTTTCATACGTAGAGATTTCTTAACGCTTAGAGACGCATCCTTCTTTACTCTATCAACCCTTTGAAAGAGGCTTGAAGAATTTCTCATGCTTCTTCGGAAGTGGATGCTCTGACAACTTTCTCGAACATCTTTTCATCCAAACTTTGATGGATGAGTGTGAGCACCTTTTGATCCTTCTTTCTTTCGGCTGCATCGGTAGCATCAATGTCATTCTCAATGGCATCCTATACTTCATAGGCTCCAAGCAAAACCTTCATTCTTATACACGAATTTTTATAATGTTCTTTGGTGAATGGTGGAACTACAAAAGGTGTTCCATTCGATATTTTTCAAGTCTTTCTATCTCCAAACACTCTAGCTCTGATACTACTTTGTTAGAATATGGAGAGCTACTATATATGAAAGGAACAAAACTACAAGAAAAAATGTGGAGAAAACTTGTAAACTATGTAAAATTTTGGTGGAGTATTGTTCACCATTCATTCCATTTGATTCAAGTGGTATTTATAGACTCCAAAATGTGACCTTTCATCTGATCTCAATTAAGGAGACTCTCCACTACTCTTCACCACTACACCCTACTAACACACAATTAATCTTGTAACTCATACCCACTAACACATTACGTTTATTCTAGCTAGTAACTTATACTCCACTAATTCTAATTCTAATTCTAATACATTAATTTAAATAACTGAATTACATAAATTTCTAAATTATATTATTATTTCAATAAGGTATACCATCTACTTCAAGCCACTAAAGATACGTGCCAACTAAGAAGTCCTGAGGTGAGTAGAAAGTCATATATATATATATATATATATATATATATATATATGAAAAGTTAAATAAAACCTATTTTTCAGAAACCTAAAACCAACGTATTTTACGTTACAAAGTTAACGCACTTTATGTTTAAAGCTATCGCACTCGCTAAATATTGATGAATAGATTGCCTTTACCGTAACTCAAATGTGCATTAGTTTTATACATAAATGCATTAACTTTATACATAAAGTGCATTTGTTTTGGTTTATACGAAAAATAGTGCTTATTATAACTCAACCCTATATATATAGTTTTCAGACATATAATTAAATGTGTGCTAAACCAATTTACATTTCAAGTATATCGAGGGTTCTCGTCATTATATTTACCATGAAATAGGTGTGTTGATATTGTAATTCAAGAAGGGAATGAGAAGGAGCCATAATTATTGAAGCAGCGGATCAATTGAGGGTCTCGCTGCTCATTTTGGAGCAACGGAACTGACCATTTTGTGGATTCGGATTGCATGATAGTTACAGAGAGAAAACAGGAAATGTGGAGGATATCTAGTGACCACAAGCGTCACAAGAACTTTGGCTTCTGGCTTAAGAAGAGAGTAATCCTATGAACGTAACTAGAGAAATCATAATATAATGATATATTTATGAAGGCTATAAGTTCAGTGTAAAGCATGAAAGACACAATTAGTTTAGTGTTTAATATTCTATTTCGAACTCATGAAATCTTCTAGGAGGCTGAAGCAACTCGAAAAGTCGGGTCCTCGTAGCTTATATCCAGCAAGGTGTATCCTGATAGCCAAGATACGGCAAGAGCAAATCAATCATAGATTAGAATAGCAGCAGTCAGGATTAAAGTTAGGTAAAGCAAATTGAAACGTGGAAATAACTATAACTATTCTTGTGTACATTATTTTTTCAGACATTAGTAAATTCCTATAAAAAATATTGTGACAAGAGGGTTACCAATACAGAAGCAAAGAGAGAAGCAGCAGAAATAATACACTTCTTGGTTCTTTGTGTCGTCAAACCCTGAGACCCAATGGATAATCAAATTATCACAAACATGAAGTATCAAATATCGAGCTAGACCTCTCGACATGGCATAGGAGATAATCAATAATAATTATTAAGCATTTGCAGTAAAGGATACAGAGCATGCCAACTCTCCTCTATATGTTTTATTCTTTTATGCACGAACAGATTACTGAAGCTAAGTACCAATAACTGCATAGATCAGTTGAATCAGTAAAGTAAAGCTATATGAGATGCACCAAGTTCAATGAATCTTTTCCTCGAGCTCCCATGACCTTCAACATTTTGTACTCATCTTCAGCATTTTCTTTCTGCAGTCCAAACTCCGATGCATAGGCCTAAATCCTCTTCTAAGAGTTTTCAACAAACATTGACCACCGTTCATTTGGTAATGATTAGAATTGAGAAACAGATAAAGCATGCCTGGAGTTATGATACTTCACCGCCACCGGTTGTCCAGAGGTCAACTTCATCCTCCCTGAAGACCCTCTTGAAGCAATAACCAAAACCCATTTATGGCCTTTGTAGCTGTCCACCCTCTTAGCTCTCCTTGATTCTGCAACAAAAGCTCCACCCCATGATGGAATCAACATAAAATTCTCAAGTTGTGTCACCATTTTGGTACTTCCTTTTCCTCTCTAGTCCTGCACAAGCTATCTCAAGCAACATATACATCTTCAACAACTCCAAGGCAGGTTTCAACTTTCAACGATAGTCAACTCACTGAACAGCTAGAATCTGTCTTGTGGAACAACGGTGTTCACAGATGGAGGTCATACCAGCTCATATTTACAATCCCAAAAGTTATCAACCGTGACGGCTATGGCTACAGCACCACACCCAGAACTAAAACTAATACCAATTTCTTACTTCTCACTCAGTGAGTCCTCCAACTTCTCTGAATCCCATTTCCTAATTCTTAAACAACTCCCTACCTCTGCAAATTCTCCACTAAAACCCCAGGCATTGTTCCAGAATTCTCAGATTAGTCACTTGATTACATGTAAAGAAACTCAAGTATTAATAAAAGAGGTTTTAATCCTTAACCAACCAGAAACCCAGAAAATTATGGAACAGACAGAAGGGGCCTTCCCATTTCGAGTA
>CM072819.1:31983730-32158209 GCA_036937905.1 Salvia rosmarinus | reverse complement strand
TTCAACACGTACATCAAACCAATTATTTCAAAAGGATCATATGACCGAAAGATATGGGCAAGTGAACAATTGGTGGGTAGGTTTAGGAAATGGTGATTCGATCACTTAGTTGGTTGGGAAACTAGGATCCAAGTCTAACATGAGTTTGCACCATGTGGCTCCCGATAGATTATAAGCCCCATTCTTTCAAGATCATGAGCTCGATTTTTATGAATGGAAGGAAAATTTGTTTTTCCTTTTCGGACTTTGCACGTGACATGTTTGAGTTTTGCACGCCATCTTTCGATCGTAAAACCGAGTAAGATCCGCAACATGTTGAGGTTTACCAAAGGTTTGTTGGTGACGGAGGACTAGTCAGAGAATCTAGGTGTGAGATTCTTCGATACACACCGCCTAGTTGATGATGAAGATAGTAATCTATACCCACGGTGGCCCACGCCTTAGTTCTCTAAGTATTCGCGCTTGAAATCGACTTGTCACGACCTTTGGATCCGTGGATTTTGACCTTAATTGATGATTTGGACGCGTTTGCAGATTTCCACGGGTTACCTATGCATATAAGATTCTCCATCCGCATGTTCAATATGAAAACCAAGGCAAAATACCACTTCTACGGACCGTCATCGACACTATATATTTAGTCACTACGATCATTCTCGATCCGGTAGCGACGGTTGTGAAATATATCCCAAGGTATGCGTATCCCAAATGCATGAGGTGAAAGTTCACGAAGAAGATTGAGGAGAATACACAACCCCATTCGATTGTGATGTATTATTATTGTTCAATAAGTTTTTATTTATTTATTATAAAATATTTTTTATTGAAACATATAATAATATGTCTTGGTTTATTATAGGGACAACTATTTATAGAGATCATTCCAAACCACTATGAGAGGAGCCCATCGTACTATACATCCTCTCTATATCACAGTGCGCTAGACGTGAATTACATGAACGCCACTACCATTTGTATGACCGGGAACAACTTCCGATCCACATTAGAGCACAACCCCAGCTTCGCTCTAGAGCGAGCCTTGTCCGATCACGGTAGTTAGTCATGGCATCCACGCAAAGACGAGGGCATATACCTTTATTGTTGATAAGGATAATTAAAATAAAACTAATTAACAATTAAATAATAAAAATTTAAATTTTATTAAAATAATTAAAATAATAATTAAAATGGTGGTTCTAGGATTTTTAATTAATTAATTAATTATAACTATTATAATAATTAAAAATAAAAATAATTTTCAGATTGAATCGATCATTATCGGTTTAACCGAAAATTGAAAAAAAAATTAACTTTGGAATCGAACACCGAACCGATAATCAAACATTTGATTTTGTTTTAGGTTCTAGCCGAGAACCAAACATCATTTATACAATCCTAGGTATAAATTACTAGATTAAATGTCATGTATTAGTATAGAAATCTCCTTCATTGAGATTAGACGAAACCTTTCATTTTGGACCAATAAATACCACATGAATCATAGAAGATGATTGTACTTCAAATCCACAAAAGCTTTTACATAGAATTACAAGTTTCCACTTTCTAACAATATAGAGACATGTATATAGAAGTCTTGTTATAGTTAAAATAGCAAGTTAGTGGTAATTCATTACACTTTCTCATCCTCAACGCTTCACACAAGTGGATCGAAAAGCAAAAGTAAAAATCATTGTATAAGTCTCTAAACAAAATGAAATGATCTAGCAATAGTGTCCATTGCGGCATCTAAGTGCACCGGCGCTGCGCGTGAGTCTTCCGACGAATGATCCCGGCCTGTACTTGATCAAATTCTCCCCAGTCAATGGACTCTTTGTATGTTTCAACGGCGGGCCCGACTCTCTAAAGTAGGCCCCGTTTGTAAACAAATCTCCCTCCGACCGCCACTGCCATTTCATCCACTCGCTCTCCTGAGCGTAGTCCCTCTTAGTTACCTGCAAGCAGTGACGGGCCCAGAAAATTTTAGCAAACAATTTTTTTTTGTATATATAGTTTGTAGGACAGTCGTTACCTCTTTAGTGTAACGGTAGTTGGAGGCTCTGAAGCGGTTGCCCTGACTGATAATGGTGGGTGAGCGCTGCCGCCAATGGCGTAGAGCTCCCAGTGGGAGTAGTCATTGTTGACGACGTGGACGAAGCCCCACCGTACCCTGGGCATGCGCTGGATGAGCCCGATGCCGAATCGGTTGAAAGCGACCGTCACTTGCATGATCACATCTTTGGAGCTAAGGTCGTTTGCCCCCAACAGCATCACCTGTGATGGTGGAGAAAATAATTACTTCCTCCGTCCATGATAAGTGTTTCAAAATCGCTTTATTCATATTCGTAAAAATGATCACTTTTCTTTTTGAAACACTATTCATTATTGTTCAACCTCGCAATTATCCATTATTTACCAAAACCATTTTACACATAATGGGAGCAACTCTACCAACAATTTTATTAAAACTCGTCCCATCAACCAGGGATATATTTATGGTGAATGGATGGAGAATATTTTGATATACCTATAATATCCTTACTTATTTTTATTTTATTTTACTTTGACCTTTTTTGGTAGGGATGGGGCAAGTTTCTACTTACATCGTTGTGGTGGTTGAATTTGCAGTTAGAGATAGTGACGGCAGTGGAGCCCTCAATCACATCAATGAGGCCGTCAGTGGCCTTGGAAAGAGAGATGGTCGAGCCATACATTGCTGGAGCTGAACACGGTGATGGCGTCGCCGTCGCTCTGCGTCCGCAGCCCGACGTGGTCCACCGCGTCTCTAATCGTGCCGCCGCTGGCGGGGACGATGTTGTGGATCCAAATGTTGTGGATGATGACATTCTGGACGAACTGGAGCGTGAGGCCTGCTCCGTAGGCGATGTGGACTTGCACGCCCCGACCGTCGATGGTCTTGTGGCTACTTATGATTAGCTCTTGGTTGAGCTTGATCACCATACTGTGGGCGAAGATGATCCACAACGGTTCACTCTGCGTGACAGCATGACGCAAGGTGCCAGGTTTGGGATTGACCATATCGCCATCTGACGGATCGTGCACCAAATAGTATCTCCTTCTTTTCCTCCGGTTGTTCGGTACCGAACCCGGCACCACAATCAGCTAGCCTCTTTCTGTGCTTATTCCAGTTGGGGTCGCACCGCCAACAACGATCGATGGGGTTGGTCGCCTTGCACCCTTCTTCATTAATTAGATTTCTCCTTGTTGCATTATTCATACCAATCAAGGTCCTGCATGCACGATTTAAGTCTAGAATTTAGACACAAACAATTTCAATACTACTTTTGGGGATAATATCATACATGCTATTTGTAAGTAAGTCATCTATAAAAAACAAGCAAAATGATATTGCTTATAGATTATTATGTCTAATATTATTTAGCTAGGAAAATATGCAAACAAGACAATTTTGTAATATTATATATATAATTCTAACAAAGCACTTACGATCGATCTTGGGCGATCGTATCTCCACAATTAGCATCGAATTTACTTAATTAACCCAAAAATTAACGAACTTACTTGCCAACTAGCATATTGAAATCATCGGTCACACCCTCGGGTTGGAATTGAAGGACTTCAAGGATTCCTCATACGAATCTGCAGCCCTCTTTGCAAATATTCGTCGAAATCGGCTATTTTAGCATAAGCTGTGATGGGCACCAGGATGCACAAAAGGAATATAGATAATTTATAACTTGTGAGCGCCATTGAGTTGTCATTTTAACGTGTTTTTTTTTTGGAAATATTTTTTTTATATCATTATTTTCTCAGTAGCGAACCACTGGAAAAAGTTCGCACCAGTGATTCGCCTTGCTGCTTATCGCTGTCGGAGACAACAATGAAGATTTACAAAGGAAATGGTTGGCTATTTATAAGTAGATGTTTTTGAAAAATATAAAAGATAGATAAATAATTTTAGACCACAGAAGGAAAGTGAAGAGTTGAGAATGATTTTGGCCCGAATAATGTGCATTTATGTTGAGAAGTTTAAGGTTGTTTGTTCGTTGCCATCAAATTTTGACTGTACTATTCTTAAATCTAGGAGTATGCTAAAATGAATGTGGTATGTTTGTTTTGTGCTTTATTTTAATAATTAATTGTTTGCGTATATATCGATAAAAATAGTATTTTGGAGTATTCCTTTTTTTGTTTCTGTTGTATCTAATGTTTAGTTTGATGACGTTGATTTTGTGTAAATTTATCATAGAGGTATGACTAAAATGTTTTAATAAGTTAAAAGTTACATCCTGAAGTATGTATGCAATAGGATACCATGATTGTTTGAAATTAACCCATATATTTGGATGGATATTCAATCTTAGTTTAAAAATTTATATGGTGATTTATTATTGTCAAGATAAATGCCATTAACTTATGCATTCACATACATATTAATTTTTTGAGTTGGGGATGATATTGAGATTTATATCATAGTCTATCACTCTTATAAAGGTAAAGAACATAATTTAGCTATGATGTCCGTGGTTCATGTTGGGAAAATTATGTCTTAACTGTATGTTTTGATTACATCCCAAAATTCTGCTGATGTTTGCCCTGTTGATGTAACTTATGTTATTCACTTGTTTTGAAGTTAGCCGTTTTTGTTGAAGGTTTCAGTAGAAGAACTATCAGCTTAGATAGACCTAAGATTGAAGGAGTTCAAGCAGTACTGAAGTTATTCATACTGATAGGGCTATCAGACCCAGCGCCACTGATAGAAGCTCAACTGAAGGATCACGTACTGAAGATTTAAGATTGAAGTCAGGACAACTGATGTCTGAAGGCTAAAGTAATCACTGATGAACATAACTACTAGAATAAAGTCGAAGATTGAAAATTGAAGTCGAGAAGACTCGATGGTCTTTGGAAGCATGAAGTCGAGTTATGACTAAGTGTACCGTACCGGTGACTATCCTAATTGGGAAGCAAAGTTGGTGACTAGAAGTCGAATGTGGTGATTGGAAGTCGTCGGCTACCATAAGTCAAAGTGCTATCCATAGTCGAAGCTTGTGATAAATAGTCAAAGTCGAGGATATCAAGTCAAATTGCTGATGAAAAGTCAAAATTAACTATCTATACGTCAAATTTGAAAGAGACATACTGACTCAGGTTCCCAAATTGACAAAAGAAGGAGTCCACCCTCGATAAAAGATGGAGCAGCCTCTCGTGCCCAACTCAAGTCAACGTACTGATAAAATACGGAGTCAGTTCAACTAGAAAAACACGGAGATTTTTTAGCCTTGAGTGTTTGACTCTGCCACGTTTCGTAGTGTATACATAGAAAACCCCGACATGTTAGAAGACCTTTTTAGAATTGTAGAGCTACAGTGTATGATGATGCAGACTTGACAGCGACGTACGAGGATTCAAACGGGAAGAATTCAAGCGACAAATATAAGGATGTGATTGGTGCTCCCTCCAATGATACTATTTATCGTCTTCTTTATAAATACGTACAAAATCCAACATTTGGAGTTATCGAAACAATGCACATTCTTATTCAAAACTCAAGAACTATCATACATCGATTTTGAAGAAGAAATTTACTGATGTGTTATCGATAAACCTTCGAGCTCAAATATTTTTATCATTTCGAGGTTTGATATGCCTTTCTTTAAGTCTAGGATACTACTTTGTAGATCTTAAACTAGACATACTAAGTTTGTCGCGTGATAGTTCGAGTTTTATTGGTAATGAATGAATCTTACAGTTTTCTAATAATATTTTTCTTCTTACTTTAGTTTTAAGCGTAAAGCAAGCGTTAATGGCCATGAAGAAGGCACGATGTTTGAAGAATATTTGAATGTTGATCACTAAAATCCTAGCAATATAATATAAGTAACTAAATGGTGTCTATTGTAGTCAAATAGTAAGAAGAATGTCGTATTCTCAAGGATATCACAATAATACAACAAATAATAACACACACGCATCACATTATCACGGTAAACAAATAGGTGTATGAAGTTTTGATAAAAGCGAGAAAGTAAAATGATAAAAGAATAAATAGATATGAAAAATAATAAGATAAAAGACTGATCCTATGGTATGTAATAAATTAACAAAAATTCAAACAATCAATCTATAGCACTATTAACCAAAATTAAGTCAATTCACATGAAGAATCATACAGATAACTACAGTATCTTGGATCGGGCAACATATAATAGTAGATTAATGTATATCATATCTTCACTTGACTCAAGAACACATAAAAACTCCAAAAAACATATAAGATTTGTTCTCCTACAATTAATTCTAAAACCGTCAAGTTTTTAGATTAATTATATTATGAATTCTTGAGTTCGATTACCCAATTAAAACCGCTATATCTTTAATCAGGAAGTTAGCTTGCATCAATAGTAATCAGGTAAATAGGCTACATAGATCAATCATATAATTACTACTAAATCATACAAATCCTAGAATCAATATGGATTTAGTTACTCATGATAACAAATAAACAAGAAGAAAGAAAGAAAAATATAATTAAAATAAATAAATAAAAACTCATGTAGATATTCTACAATGAAGATCTTAAAGACAAAACTTGAAAATAAATTTCTAGATTATTTCAAGAAACTCTAAAATAAAGAAAAACACTAATAAATATGAAAAAGAATGAGGATCCCATATAATATCAAGACGGGGTATTTATAGGTGAATGAGGCTCCTTGAACCAAAAAATGAAAATAAATCCTAGATAGGCTAAAAAATACAAGGAAAAGTGGAAAAATCATAAAAATGGCAAAACTAGAAAAAAAGATTAAAAATTCTCGCACTATTTCATGCAGATCATGTCCTCGGCATTGCACGATTTTGTTTTGGCTCTTTTCTCTCGTCCGAACTCAGTTACGATCCATACGCACCTCTGAGACTCCTCAAACTATAATTTAATCCTATCAACTTTTAACTCTTCAATTCATTATCCATTTATCCTGAAAAATGACAAAAGTTGTTTAAAAATATCATTTGTCACGATACATTATAAACTAAGCAAATACTTATTTCAAACATGATTTCTACCATCAAAATAAGCCACAAATAGTCGATGCTCGAAATAGTATTGAGCACTATTATACTATTGATTGTGAGGTACATGATTCAAAATATTGCTTTTATGTTGTTCTTGTTCATGTTTCTCGCTCATTTAATAAATGATTTTATGTTTTATTGTTCCTAAACCTAACATTTTTTTTTTCAATAAATGATTACTTTTAGAATATCTCTTCATGGTTCAGGTTATTTTTTTTTGTCTCGTCTCTCTATATATCTCTTTCTTTCTAACTCCCATTTTAAATTTGAATTATTTAGTTTATTATATAAAGCACGGTTGCCCTATACAAGAAGAAGAGATATGATGAAGAATAGTGAAAGATGCAATAGCATAATTGAAAGAGAAGAAGGATAGGTGCGATTAGAGATGTCGATAGGCGGATTTTACTCGAATCGAGCGAATAAATAAGTATTGGTTACGGTTCTAGAATGGACCCATCGATACCGGATCGGGACGGACTCGGAGCATCGAGCTATAGGTCAGGCGGTCCGGATCTCGATGGTCTGGAACCATAACCGGACGAGAACCAAAACAAAACCGAAATCGTTGCTTTAGAATTTAATGGGTTATGAGTTATTCCAAATTGATATGGATAAAATCGACTCACTAACAAGCCTACTTAAGCTTAGCTTGTCGATATATAGAAGGATTGTACTCGGATCAGAACCAATAAATAAGTATCGATTTTGGTTCTAGAACAGAACCAAGAAATCGAACCATCAAACTATGGATCTAAGCGATCCGGTCTAAAGCGAGTCTAGAACCTAGCTGGAACCATTGTTTTAAAATTTAATAGCCTATGAGCGATTTCGGATCGTTATGTATAACCCACTCATTGACATCCCTAAGTGCACTATCGAAGAAAAGAAGAGAAGTTACCAATTTCTAGTTATTATAATGTTGTCATTCCTTATGGAAGCTACTCTTTTGTTTCTAACTTTCTTTCTTCAAAATCTCACACTTCTTCAAAGATGTAAAAAGTGTTGATTCAATTCTATGTATTTGTTGTAGATTTTATTTTGCAGTTTTAATAAAATGTGGGATTGCATTTGTACTAATCTTTGGGGTTTATTTTATGTTTCATTCTTCTACTTTGGATAATTGAGATTTTTTTGTATAAATTTTAAAATTAAAAAACTATAAAAAAACAAAAGTGATGCGACAAATTATCAAAGAAATTTTTCGAAGCTAAAAAAACTAAATAAAATAAATAAAACTTTAAAAAAATTAACAAAATATTTTTCATCGCTAAGTTTAGACAAAAAATCAACGATGTCAAGTTAGCTACGGGTGTTTAAGTCGGCAGTCTATCGCTAAATCTATGACAAAGTCTGTTTCCATCATTAAATTTTATAGCGACCAATGATTTAGATTGGAAATCTGTCCCCTGTGATTATGTCTCTAATTTAGTTTAGTGACGGTATTTCATAATTTAGCGAAGACAAAATCCGTTGCTGATCGATCATTTTTTTTATAGTGTAACCTTTGATATTTTTCCAAAGTTGTGTAGCTAATTGACTATTTACAATCCAAGTAATACCGAAAATTTTGAAATAAGGCCAAGTTGAAGGAGCAAAATTGTTTTCTTATTATAGCTAGTGTGCAAACCATCGAGTTTTGAATGGAAATAACATTACATTATGTTTATTGTCATAGTAAATGATAATTTCTTTATATCAGGACAATATTTCTGAATCTGATATGTATCAGTTATACTCCGACGAATTTTGAGGAAAAATAATTTTATGTTGTAATTGATTAATAGAAATTTTAAAAACAACATTATATTTGGTTAGAGTTCAATCACCACGAACTATTGATCTTGATGGAGCATGGCGATGAATCGAAACAATGAGGCTAGAATTCACCATCCAAATTATTGATCGTGTGGGCGTACAATGATGAACCAAAATAATGAGAATATGATTCAGCCATAAGAACCCATCTAAAATGTTAAAAAAAAATTGGTAACTTTTGTAACTTCTTTTATGTATATGAAAGATTTTTATCTTGATTTGTTACATTTTCTTCCCGTTAACACACTCCCAAGTGTATAATTTTGTTCCACGAATTCTTTCATAATGTGTTCATTTTCGCAATACATTTATTATTGATTTCTTCATCATATAATTTTTCTCTTACACATTGAAGGATTTAGACAATTTGAAGAAATAAAACATTATATTTTGATAGAATATGTAATTCAATTTGCTCAAGCAAAAATGTAGCAAGTGCAAACATGTCTATTGGGGCGCTGAACGAGGGTGTGAAGTGTATGGGGGGATCTGATTGAATTTTTTTCTAGCTTTTTCAACCTTATCGACATCATGAATGAATTGAGGCGTCGAACTCTCGATGACAAGAACTACCAATTAACGAGATGTAGCTTTAGACTTAATGTGTTTGTGAATGAAATGTGGTGAAACATAATGAATTTCTCGTTTAGATACTTAGAAATATTAAAATAACTCTAGGCATAAGCAGGATGCATGCAAAGTCACATTGTTGTGGGTGCCCCACATTAAGTCTGAGTTTACCCTTATATGTTGAAGTTAACATATGTGAGATAAGGAACAGTGAGCAGTATAGAAACATAAATGATACAAGGATTTAACGTAGTTGGAAGAAACTCCTCATATATCACGAACGAAGAAAATGTGAATCTCAATTAAACTTATGAATTCTTTGTTTTATACTTCAAAGAGAAATGACTGTGGATCTTAGTAACTGTTGATATCGCCAGTTCTTAGGTTATCAGGTTATGATTTCTCACATTTGTGTTCACCAAGTTCATCTTAGGGTTACTTGCTTACTGCCTCACCCAAACACATTTGCTTTCAGATAGCAACACCTTTCTGCTTACTCACGACTTCATCATAACTTCTACCTTGTCTACAAGATATATCAATATTTGCTCCAACATTTGATATAGTTAAGTCGGATATTACTATAGGTTTGGACCCGAACAAGTAAAATCACTTTGAAATCGGATTTGAGACAAGTTTGAGTATATAATTATAAATAGGTCCGATCATTAATCTACATGCCCACATGATTTTCTTCTACTTTTTAATATTTTGTTATTTATACTATTTATTATTAATGTTTACTTGGTAATATTAAGCTTATTGAGACGAATAAGCAATTATTGTAGAATTTTACATTTATGAATTTAAATGAGTTCGGATAATTAATCAGGTTTGGAAGGGGTATGAATATATACATTTTAGACAAGTCCACGTGGCTAAAATAATTCTCATAATTTTTATTTATCCTCACGCTCCGCCGCGATCAATCATTGTGAAGGGCTGAACCATAGCCTCATCAAGTTTCGTGTCATTAGTGTGTTTTGCATGATCAACAAGCTAAATGTGATCGAACCCTAGTCAAATATAAAGTGTCTTATAAATTTATTCTTATATATTATTACTCTAATCAAGTATAAAATGTCTTATAAATTCTACATATAAATAAGAATTCTTCGTTAGAACTCGACCTCATAGAACTTATAAAGAAAATCCAAAAGATATTATTTCCTTTAAGGACAGATCTAGGATAAATAAATAAATAAATAAAATCTATTACAACATAACATGATGTTTTGTCGAAATTCAAATAAGAATGAAAATTCTATTGGAAATTCTTGACCTCATCTAATGATACGCAATAAAAATACAAATAAGAAACAGATCTAGATCTACAATTAAACATGCGATGAGCCCTATGAACACGTTAGATAGAGAACTTACGATTTGCAACGCCCAAGCTTCCAATGAATCTCGCAAGGTTGTCTCTACAACTATGGTATCCACGTGTATGCAAATCCGATGCAGGAACAATTCTTCGGTATAAATTCAGGCAGAGAAAGCCAAGAAATCTCTGAATGAATTAACGGTAGTTCTCTAAGATTATGTTTCTGTGTTTACGTCTAACGTCTAAACTTATGTGACCTAAAGAATGAATTCTCTCTATTTATATTAAATAGAGCAGCCCATTAAAGCCCTAGGTTATATGGGCTTATATTCTTTAGTCTGCTTTAATTAATTAATAGTCAAACCATTAATTAACTAAAGCCCATATATCTAATTTAGCCCATAATCTTTCAATCTTCCACTTGGACTAATATTAGATAACTTACCGTGCACTATGCATACCCTTGAGAGGATTAAACAATACACTTGATAGTGTGACCCAATAGGCCCCATTACCGACGATGATCTAATTAAAGTCTGCACAAAACTCCTGGACTGCGTTGTGCAGCGAACTCGATATATGACGGACGTTTACGTGGAAAACAGTAAACAAACCTTTACATGAAGTTTATGCAATATCCTTTCATTCATGACACACTCGATTGAGCCTAGAATTTTGCTATGTGTCTATCCCAATAGCTCAATCATTTTTCTCATCTTTATTATAAGACCCATATGATCATATTCAATTACTTTAATTGAATATATCTCTTGCATTGGCCAATGACTTTATGGTCGAATAATATAGAAAATAAGTGCTCGTCGAAATTTCAATCGATGAATGAATCTCATTCTTGGTCGAACTACCATTTTATTTGCCTCATGATGCACCCAATCCAAGTCGTGTCTTGCTACTTGCAAGCGTTGTCATTGGTCAAAGTGCAGACTCAACAAACAAATGTGTAATGACCTCAAGTCTAAGGACTATTACATACCCACACACTAAGAAATTGTAGACATCTAACAAACGATTTAATAGTAGGGTATACCAATACTCTTCAAAGTATTCATGTGTCCATAACGAATATCAAATATCACGAGTTGCGAGAACCACTACATTCTCTAAGAATGTGATGCACTACATGCTAACCTATGACATATCATCAATATCCCATTCTTGATGATCATTGGTTAGGCTATTTTAGAATTATACTTTATCACCGATGTCTCACAACAAAATGCAATGATAATTCAATGGAACATATAAGAGAACAACGATAAACATCCAAATAATTATTCCATTAAATGCACAAAACTCATAGATAAAAACATTATCTTCGACAGATCAAAAGTAAGTATGTCTCAACAAAAGAGTTTCTAAAACATACAAACTTTAAACTCCCACCTAATCAAAGCTAACATCCCACATGTCTAATGTAGGGAAAACTAGGTTTAGCCCTCTCCGAGGATGTATCTTCGATATTTAATTCACCATACATTGATTATATACCTAGTATGCACCTATAAAATTAATTGCAACACGTAGGGGTTTTCGTGTTTACCTTTGGATCCGCCGAGGCGGAATGGATCGAGACTCGTGCTTTGACCTTCCGGATCAGATCCCGTCGCCCAATCTCCAACGCCGAGTGAGGACGATCTATGGAGAATGCCAAAATCACCTCTTTCTCTCGCACAATTTTCGAGAACCTCACCCTCTTTCTCTTGGTGATGGACGAAAATATTGAGGTTGATTATTAATCATCTCACCGATTTAATCTCTTACCTCATATTTATAATGCACTACCTTAATCCCATAAGGAAATTACCATAATCCCATATGGAAATTACCATAATCCCATATGGAAATTACCATAATCCTTTATGGAAATTACCATAATCCCATATGGAAATTACCATAATCCTATATGGAAAGGATTATTACCATAATCCTATATGAAAATGATCTATGCATATCCCATAAATATAATTATATCCTTGTAGGATAAAGAGAATCAAATCCTTGCCATGTAGAGAAAGTAGACGATATTTTCCTTCCAAGCTACGGGCCTGGATGGGCCAAATTCAGGATCAAATGCAAGGAATAAAGATGGGCCTCAAATAAATTAATTATCTTATATTCAGCCCAGAACATAAATTAATTTATAAACATTTATTCATGTCACTAGAGAATAAATGTCGACTTACCCTTTATTACCGAAGTTGAGTCGGCTTGCACTTAGACATTACGAATCCCGTATTTAAGATATCGAACGTCCATTAATTATTTAGAGCATTCGATCGCTTAAAATAATTAATATCTTTAATTCCTTAAGTAGTACCACTCAACCTTATTATTGTACTTGAGCTAACTCAACCTGCGGGGTTTAGTACAATAAACCTTTGAGCTCCTTAAGGGACGCCATCATCCTAAACGGATACGTGACTGACACGTATAACTAGCATGACATACAAGCACCGCCACCACCCAAGATGCGGAGAATATTGGGTTAGAACATATAACCCTCATCCATAACAAGTCAAAGTGATGGTCAGCAACTCATACTCACCTAATACCTTATCGAGGTTTAGATCATCGTAAGTCACCGAGATCTTGGTTCTTCACGATGGTCGATAGAAGAACACATCTCACCGTGATCCTTCAATACGCCCGAGACGCACCCGGCATAGACAAGCAACCAAGTCAAGTCACTTCTTATCTATACCGAGCCTATACCGACAACTCGTCCTCAAGTTGTCTCGGTGTGAAACTTTTATATCTCATTAAGCTTCGACCAATCATACGTACTTCGTGATCTTCTACACAATCGTATGATCTAACTTATATATGAGATAAGGGGACACGTATATATGCAATCAAGTATTCAATTCGGATAGGAGATTGTAATAGTGGTAACAGGAAACATTGTATACAAGCTCAACCAAACTGCTTTCAAGATATAAATCCAACATCTAACACACAAGCTCTTACAACGACTTGGTAAAAGGGTCAACTAAGATATCGCTGGGTACTCTTTCTAATTTTACATTGTCCATTTCTATTATTTCTCTAATCGATGATATCGCTCGAACATGTTTGTTTCTATTTGAGGCTAGCATCGTGTACCCGATCACCGATAGCTCTGCCGCCCACCATAGACTAAGAAGTATTCTTTAGTCCTTCTAAGGTACTTAAGAATAATCTTAACATTTTCAATGCTCCTCACCGAAGTTTGTCGAATCGTCCATCATGCTAGCGCGATAGGCCACATTTCGCCTAGTGCATATCATGGCATACATGATCGATCCTATAGCGTAAGCATATGGGATCTTTTCATGCAAACTTCTTTGTCATTAGAAGGACAATCCTTCTTAGACAACTTGATGCCATGTCCCATGTGAAGATTTCCATCGAGAAATGCCGTAGCAATTTGTTCAGGTAAGTGGATTGTGATAGCCCCAACAATCTATTAGGTCTATCCCAATAGATCTTGATCCCAAGGATGTAGGAGGCCTCACCGAGATCCTTCATCATAAAGGATTTAGACAGTCAGTCTTTCACGGATTGCATCATGGATCGGTCGCTCCCCATGATCGTAATGTCATCGACATATATGACCGGTGACAACGCTTCCATTCTCGCTTACTATAAACGCAAGGGTCCTATTTGCTTCGACAAAGTCAAACAATTTGATAGCTCACAAAACAAATATTCCAACTCCTCGATGCTTGCTAAGTCCATAAATGGTTGTCCTCGATGCATCGAGCCACATCTTTGAATCGATGCCAATCACCGCTCAAGATAGGTCTTAGGGTCATCATCATCCGACTCGACTTCATCATCTAGGTTCTCAACCATTAGATTCAGTCTTTGAGGTGCACGACGAGTCCTCGTGGCCTATTGAGTCGGGTTGTTTTTGCGCAGTTCATGCTGCTCATTTTGAACATGAGTAGCTCCTCCGTGTTGATTTCCTCAACATTTGGAGATTCTCAAAATTTTCTCATGAATTTTTGAGGTGGAGATGGCACAACTATTGTGTCATCTTGTATTTGATGAGTCTCATTGTCTTCGAGGTGGCCTCAAGAGTCATTTCCTCCTAATAGATCGTCAAATACTCCCATCAATTCTTGTTCACACCATTGAACAATCTTTCGTCCTCGTGTTGTTTTGTGGTTCTTGAATTTCTTCAAGATCTACCTCATTGTGACCTTGTTCCTTGAAACATAGGAGTCTTCGAGAAACGTCACATTCTAGAGATGATCACCATGTGATCTCCAGTGAGTAGAATTCATATCCTCTAGTTTCTTAGATATTCCACAAGATAACATTTCTCACTTTTCGATTCCAACTTATCACCAAGATTTTCTTAACAAAAGCAGACAACCCCTGTGTCCGCAAATAGTTAAGATTTGCTCTTTCCTATACCATATCTCATGTGGTGTTTTCTCGATCGATTTGGAAGGAACCCTATTCAAAATATAAACGGCGCTTAGTAAGACATGGCCCCAAAGGAATAAAGGGAGACTAGCGAAACTCATCATGGATCGAACCATGTCTAATAAGGTTCGATTTCTTCTCTCGGATACACCATTCAACTGTGGTGCTCCCGGAGGTATCCGATCTCACCGGATTAAATGTGATTTTAAGTAATCAAGAAATTCTCGGCTTAAGTATTTCCCTCTTCAATCTAATCGAAGATTCTTAATACTTTTACCAAGTTGTTTCTCGACTTCTAACTTAAACTCCTTAAATTTATCAAGAGCCTCAGATTTGTGTTTCATCAGATACACATACCCATCAGTAAAAGTTATGAAGTACGAATATCCACCTTTTGCTTGAGTTGAAAACGGTCCACACACATATGAGTGGATCAACTCTAGCAATTCTTTGGCACGTAACCCTTTCCCAGAAAATGCTTTCTTAGTCATTTTCCCTTTGAGACATGATTCACAAGCACCATATGATTCAAAATCAAATGGTGTGAGATAATCTAATTTTCTCAATCTTGCTATCATTTTCTCATTGATATGACCAAGTCTATAATGCCAAAGATAAGTAGCATTATTCATATTACTTAGCTTAGGTCGTTTGTTTTACATTGAGAATATTTCGCTCACATT
Organism: Salvia rosmarinus; assembly: GCA_036937905.1. Taxonomy (NCBI): domain Eukaryota; kingdom Viridiplantae; phylum Streptophyta; class Magnoliopsida; order Lamiales; family Lamiaceae; genus Salvia; species Salvia rosmarinus. The sequence goes on along the minus strand of CM072819.1, from coordinate 32,142,321 downwards.
CAAGCATACATAAACCATTCGAAAGAAAGGCATTTCCATAAACGCTCCATTAAGAGAAGCGTGCAACAAGCTGTTTCCAAAATGGAAGGAAAAACCTTCAATGTCTAACATAGGAATGGAAATAATATTCTTTGAAATAGAAGGAACAAAATAACAATCATGTAAATATAATCTATATCCCGAAGGAAGATCTAATCTATAAGTCCCCACGCTGTCAAAGAAGAACTTGCTCCATTTTCCACGCCAGCAGTCGACCTCCCTGTGATTCACTTTCTTGTTGTCACTTAGCCCCTGACATTATTACAAATGTGTGAGCCACAACCGTATCTAATACCCAAGAATGTGAATTATTTATGACATATTTATCTCAATGACAAACATACATGAGCTACTACCCATTGCACCTTGTGCCTTGAATTTTGGGCAATCTCTCTTCCAGTGCCCCTTCTCATGACAGAATAGGCACTTATCCTTTGTCAATGTCGGCTTCTTCTTATGAGCCCCTCCACTCTTCTTAGGCTCAAAGACATCTGATGTCTTCTTCTTGTTTTTCTTTTGCTTTTTCTTCCCTTTGGAAGATTGAGCAGAAGAGCTCACCATGAGCACAGATTTGCCATCAGAAGTAGAGGACTCGAAAGTCTTCAACATGTTGTGAAGATCAGTCAATCCCACATTTGTGTTATTCATATTGAAATTCACTATGAAATTCGCAAATGAACCAGGTAGCGATTGCAAAACCAGGTTTGTTGAGACATTGGCTGGTAGAGTCGTTCCAATCGACGCCAGCCTCTCAATCAATCCTATCATCTTCAATACATGTTCAGAGATCTTGTTCCTATCATGAAGCGTGCACTTGAAGAGATCCCGGAGTATCTCAAACTCTAATGTTTGTGCTTGTGAGGCAAACAAACTCTTCAAGTGCTGAATCATTTCATAGGGTAGCATGTATTCATGTTGCCTTTGGAGTTCCAAACTCATAGAAGTCAACATAATACCCTGAGCCGACATAGCATCCTCAATGTGCTTCTTATGAGCAACCTTGTCAAACGAGGCATACTTAGGAGAACGCTCATCGGGGATGATACTGATTGGTTTGTCCAAGACATACTCAATCTTATCCGTCCTTAATACCAAGCGCAGGCAACGTAGCCAATCCGGATAGTTTGACCCAGTCAACAAATTTGTTTCTACCAAACATTTATATAACATAGTCGACATCAGAATCGAACGAAACTAAAGAAATAATTAAAACAAAGTAAACACAGATCACAATCGTATCACTAATCAAACAAGGGTTTATTGTTTTGATTAACTCCCACTAATTTTAACATATATTGCACCCCAAATGTAATATACTGGATTTATACTAAATATAAATCTTAGTGGTACAAGATCCAAGTCAATATTATTGTAGCCTCTCGCGAGGACCGATGACTACAAATAATATCACCAAGAGGCCTCAAAGCCAATTGCAATGACAGATTTGCATTGATTAAGTTCAGATCATTGCAGCTCATGAGGGTGATGACCACAATAATGACACTTGGTCGGTTTTGAATCCGAATGCAACAACGGTCCTCAACTCTTGGTTTATTAATCCAATTAATAAGTGTCCACTAATTATCTTGATCATGAGGGCAATACAAAATAATTAAGCGTCAACCCCATCACACGATGCTTCTATGCATCTATGAGTGAGTCTCGCCTTGAGATTTGGGAGTAAACACGAGGTGTAAAACTCTAGGACGAAAAGGTTATTGGCCTCACACAATTATGATGGATTTACACGCTTTGTTTCAAAGAAACAAGACTTGTATTTAGTGGGGATAAAACATGTGATACTAATTGTTTATTTTAATATCCAATATTAAATCAAAACAATTACTGGGTGCCGCCTACCCAGGCATGAAAAGCGGATCATACATATTGGGCGCCGCCTACCCAAACATAGTACCACAGACTACAAGTATTGGGCGCCGCCTACCCAAACATAAAAACGGTCTCTAACTACTATAGTTAAAATATAAGCATAAACTCAAATAGCATGTTTATCACAGAATAACAGCAAATAGGGCTCAACGAATAAATTCATCAATCTAATTAATAATTTAATTCTCTAATTAAAAGTTGATGTAGGCATTTATATTAATTCCAAATTAATATAAGTATTCATTTAGTATTATTATTTCTAAAATAATAATCAAATAAGATTTATTAATCTAATTAATAAATCAATTCTTTAATTTATGAACATTAGTAAATTATATTAATTCTAAATTAATATAAAATCAAACTTTATACTATTATTTCAAAATAATAATAAAGTCAAAATTTATTAATCTAATTAATAAATTAATGTTCAAATTGTGATTAGATTTATTAATTCTAAATTAATAAAATCAATCAATGTACACTAGTAAATTATATTAATTCTAAATTAATATAAAATCAAACCTTATATTATTATTTCAAAATAATAATAAAGTTTAAAAATTTATTAATCTAATTAATAAATTAATTTCTAAAATTGTGATTAAATATATTAATTCTAAATTAATAAATTAAATCCATGTACATAAGTGATTGTATTAATTCTAAATTAATACAAAATCGAAATTAATCTTATTATTTCAAAATAATAATATTAAACAAGACTTATTAATCCAATTAATAAATTTATTTGTGTAATTGGAAATTGAATTTTATTAATTCAAAATCAATAAAACGTTTTTTTAATTGTAATGACCACGATGGTCGGGTCACTTTAAAACAAAACGCCCAAAACGAAGGCCCGTAATCCGCGCCAGCTGAAGCCTCACGGCCCGCAGCAGCCGCCCAGTGACGAAAACGCCCAACAGATAATGGAGGCCCACCACACACCGACCACAACCACCGCCACACCGGATTAGCCCAACCCTTTAGGGTTTCTGGGCGCACGACATCGCGCCGCCATCTGCATTTCGCCGTGCCGCGTTCCGCCGTCTACGACTCCACCAACGCCGCGGACCCCAGCCGCGCGTTTCCCTTTCATCCTCCTCCTCCGCCCGTCGCCGACGACGAGGAGAGACGTACAAAGCAAAGCGATCAGCGGCGACGATTTAGCGCGCCTCGCGCACTGGCTGCCGACCGCCGCCTCGAGAAAGGCCGGAAGGTCGCAAAGAAAGGCTGACGGCGGCGACGAGCGCGAGCCCTCGCTGCGGTCGGCTGGCCGTCCGTGAGAGAAAGAACCGCCGTGAAGATGGAGTCCCGGCGTCAACCGGCGTGGACCCGTGAACCCAATTCAACTTCAATTTCCAGATTTTAATTCAGATTTTCGATTTTCTTTTTCATTCGTTCTTTTCCCTTTTTTTTGATAAAAACAGATTAATAAAAAAAACGAAATAAAAATAAAAAAATACGAAATTCAAAATTTCGATAAATCCACAATTAATTAGAACATGAATTAATTATAAATCGAGCCAGGGCTCGATACCATCGTTGAAAATTCTTGACCTCATCTAATGATACGTAGCGGAAAATACAACAAGAAAGTGATCTAGATCTACAATTAAACATGCGATGAGCCCTATGAACACGTTAGATAGAGAACTTAGAATTTGTAACGCTTCCAAGCTTCCAATGAATCCTGCAAGGTTGTCTCCACAACTATGGTATCCACGTGTATGCAAATCCGATGCAGAACAATTCCTCAGTATAAATTCAGCAGAAAGCCAAGAAATCTCCGAATGAATTAACTGTAGTTCTCTAAGATTATGTTTCGTGTTTACGCCTAACGCCTAAACTTATGTGATCTAAAGAATGAATTCTCTATTTATATTAAATAGAGCACTCATTAAAGCCCCAGTTATATGAGTTTATATTCTTTAGTCTCGCTTTTAATTAATTAATAGTCAAACCATTAATTAACTAAAGCCCATATATCTAATTTAGCCCATGATCTTTCAAATTCATGGAAATTGATAAAGGAATGATGCATTTTGCTCCATAATCATATATAAAAAAGATTGAGGAGACAAAATAACCAAAACTTTATACGTTTAGACGATTAATTAGTTTAAACTAAAACTGAAGTGACTAATTAAACAATTGAATTGAACTAGTACATGCGGCCACATATGCAGTTTTTGCTTAATTTATTTACTTATATATTATGGGGTGGTCTCCTGTGTGTGCCCGCGCACAGTGCCACCCTTATTAGTTAATTAGTAAATTAAGTTTAATTAATTAATTAAGTTTAATTAATTAATTAATTAATTTGATTCTAATTAAAATTAATTAGTTTAAAATTTTAATTTTAAATTAATAAATAATAAATTTTGAATTAATATATCTTATTTTGAATTAATAACTCTAATTATGAATTAATTAACCCTAATCATGAATTAATTAACCCTAATTTTAAATAATAAACCCTAATTATGAGTTAATAAACTCAAATTTTAAATTAATAAACCCTATTTGGAATTAATAAACCTTAATTTTGAATAATAAACCCTAATTATGAATTAATAAACCCTAATTGGAAATAATAAACCCTAATTTTGAATAATAAACCCTAATTGTGAATTAATAAACCCTAACTTTGAATTAATAAACTCTAAGTGTGAATTAAAACCTAAGTATAAATTAATAAACCATAATTATGAATTAATAAACCATAATTTATAATTAAATTATAATTAAAAATTAATAAATTTAATTATAAATTAACAAAATCTAATTATCCTTACTTATCATAATTAATATATAATTATTTTAACAAAAACAAGGGTGAGCTCACGCTGATGATGTGAGCTCACCCAAGTTTTTGTCATATATTATATATATACACTAAATTATGCCAAAACTTGCAGCCTCCAATATTTGTACCTTGACATAGGAATGTCAATGGGTGAATTTTACGGACCGATCCGAACTGCTCAAAATCCATTAAATTTTAAAGCGGCGGTTCTCGGTTCGGTTCCGTTCCAGCCCGATTCGGATCCGCTTTAGACCGGACCGCTTAGATCCATAGTTTGATGGTCCTATCCGTCCGGATCGGTTCGTTCTCAACCGTAACCAATACTTATTTATTGGTTACGGTTCGAGTAAACCCGTCTATCGACGAGCCTAAGTTTAAATAGACTTGTCAATGAGCTAGTTTTATCCATATCGATTCAAAATCACTCATAACACATTAAATTATAAAGCAACGATTTCGATTCTAGTTCGGTTCTTATCCTGCTCAGTGCGGTTCGGTTCCGGATCCGCCGAGATCCGGACCGCTTAAGATCCATAGTTGATGATCCTGGTCTAGTCCGGATCCAGTCTCTAATGGGTCGGATCGAACTGTAACCGTAACCATTACTTATTTACCTGGTTCGGTCGGGATAAAAGTTTCACTCATCGACATCCCTACCTTGACAAGAGAATAAATATAAAATGGAAGACTTTAATTGTTTATTTAAATATTTTTATTATTTAAGTGTAGCTCTTGCTCCAATTTAAAGTGTTTAACAATCTGCATATTTTGAGTCTTGACGCGACAAATTAGGATCAGAAAATTGCATAGCTTGTCCCACGAAGCCAATACTGAAAGGATAACAGAAACCATACACATATACACAGACTCTCTCTCTCTCTCTCTCTCTCTCTCTCTGCATTCCCCCTGAAAACACAGCTAGAAGAAAATGGTTTATGTCAAGGGTCCAGGCCTGTACTCCGACATTGGCAAGATAGCCAGAGGCAAGCTATTTTCTTTTTTTTTGGGCGTCATTTGCATTTTGAATGAATTCTCTGTTTATTCCTTTTATTTACCCAATTTTCGTGGATTTATGTGACTGTTTTGTGGGTTTAATCTTTTCCAGATCTTCTTTACAAGGATTATCAGGGCGATCGGAAGTTCACTCTCAGTACTTTGACTTCAAATGGTGTGGTTAGTATTATATAAAAATCTTTTTCCAATATTAATATCTAACGGTTATGTCACGAAAAATGTATCTTGATTGAATGGCATGCAATCAAACAATGAATCGTATGTTTTAATGGAATTGATGAAACAATAGTTAGCTGTTGGGATTTGAAATGTGTGTGTGTGTGCTGAATTTTGCAGCACATAGCATTTCTTTCACTTGTCACATTCTCTATGAAGAAAATCTTCATTATTATCTTCTTTAAAAATAAATAAATCTTGGACAATTTTTAGTTAACTATTTGATATAATGCATGCATCCTTCTAAGAAGCTTGAGTTTGTGGCATGGCTCTGAGACGACTGTAACTATGATATAGTATATTACTATAAACATAAATGTAAATGTAAAATGTAATCAGTAGCTTTTGTTGAGAAATATAGGTGAGAGCACAATGAAAAGATATTGTTGCCAGTGAGTGCATTGGAGTTTTGTTGTATAGATTGTAGACTGTATTTGCAAAATCAGTATGATAAAAGGAATTTTGAGACTATGAATAAATATAATGGTTTTGGATGAAGCAACAATGTTTCAAGTAGGTTCGGGTGAAAAGGTTGATTTTTCTAATCTTGAATATAGAGATTCCATTTATCCAGAGTAGACATGTTATTGATTAACTCCTGTAGGTAAAAAAAGTTACCGAATTATTTGGGATTACATTAAGTATGATTCCAAAATTATATATATATATATATATATATATATATATATATATATAATTGATATTTAATTATGTGGATTTATGGTATAATCAAATGTTACCATATGTCAAATTCTACATAAAAAAGAAATGAATCAAGAAGATCATGCACTAGGCCCAAAATCTATGAGCTTAAGCCTAAAAGCTCATTCCTAAACTTCCTAATTAAGTTTTCATACAACTATAAATATGGGGTTTAGGAGGCTCATAGGAGAACAAAATTAATTGAAGAGGTCAAGCATTGGAGGAATTATCTACAAAGTCTCTCCAACATTTAAGAAGTTCTTCAATATTCAAAGCATTCTACTTCCAAAATACGGCGTTCAATCCGGAAACAAAGTGAAAACCCTCCATATCGACGTTCAAATTTGAAGATCTTCACGGCGTTCTTCAAGATATCAAATCAAAATTCAACAAACAAATCTGAAAACAAGACGAAGGTCCTTCGATTGATATCGAGAAATCATAAACCTTGAAGAATATTCAAGATCGCTCAACAAATCAAATCAAGAGTAGAATCGGAGGAGACAATAGAGATCGGATTCACACAATTGTACTTTGATCCAAAAATATTGATTTTGTATATAATTTCGTGTTTATAAAATTACATACGAAAATTTGTGTTACAAATTTCTGGCACGCCCGGTGGGAGCTCTCATCTCTACTCTCCACCAAAGCTAACGATGGCCACCTCCAGAATTTCTTCGGAGAGCATTGGTGTCCTCACAAGCAAAGCTAAACAAATTCAAGAAGCTTCTAAATCAGCCATTGCCAGGAAAAGGAGCAACACCTTACCACCATAAAAGAAAAGAGCACTGGAAGAGACTTCGCTTCCACTGCTCCATATTCCATCACAAGTTACTCATTTGATGCTCCTGTTATGATGACAAACACATCCACTGTGGAAGAACAACTTGCGAATCTCGCGAAGTTGGTTGAATCTTTGAACAAACATATCCAAGAGCAAGATGCACAGATTGCAAAGCTCAAAGGAGAAAAGGCAGAGTCAAGTCACATAAATGATGAAAGAAGTGAAAGGAATGATGAGGATGAAGAGATCCACGAGAGGCAACAAGAAAGAAAATCAATTGGAAAAAACCTTCAAGTTTCATCCGATGGTTTCATTCCGATAGATCAACTAAAGGAATTCATCGAGGTAACTATGAAGAATCAATTCGATGGAAGCTCCAAGCCATCTTTAATCTACTCTAAGCCGTACACTCAAAGGATCGACAACTTAAGAATGCCTCATGGTTACCAACCACCCAAATTCAAACAATTTGATGGAAAAGGCAATCCAAGGCAACATGTAGCTCACTTTGTTGAAACATGTAACAAAGCTGGCACTTTTGGAGATCATCTAGTCAAGCAATTTATTCGTTCACTTAAAGGAAATGCCTTCGACTGGTTGCAAACTCTTTCTATAACTGGGAACAACTGGAGCATTAGTTCCTCAATCGTTTTTATAGCACGAGAAGGACGGTTAACATGGTGGAACTTACAAGTTCTCGCCAATTTAAAAAAGAGTTAGTGATCGACTACATCAATAGATGGAGAAACTTATGTCTTAATTGCTAGGATCGATTATCTGAATCATCTGCTATCGAGATGTGTATTCAAGGGATGCACTGGGGCCTACAATACATTCTACGAGGAATTCAGCCCAGAACATTTGAAGAGTTGGCAACGAGAGCTCACGATATGGAGCTAAGTATGGCAGCCAGTGAAATCGAAGAGCCTCCAATCCATGAACCTCGCAGGCTCAAGGAGAAGCCAGAATTCAAAAGAGGGGCAAAACCATTTGACAAGGCACCAAAGAAAGAATCAATGGTGGTGAAGGCAACGGCTGTAAAGTTTTTAAAGAAAGATTCTGATCAAGGCAACAATCAAAATACTTCTCAAGAAATAAGTCAAAGAAAGTTGAGATTAAAAGAAATGCAACAAAAACAATACCCTTTCTTGGACTCTAATGTCACTGGAATCTTCGACGACTTGCTCAAAGAATGACTCATCGAGCTACCTGAGATGAAGCGGCCAAATGAGGCGGGACGAACTGAAGACCCGAAGTACTGTAAATACCATCGATTGGTTGGATACCCCATACATGACTGCTTCATATTCAAGGATAGAGTCATGCGCTTAGCTCGAGATGGAAAAATATCACTTGAAGAAGATAGTGTCGCCGTAAATGTTCTCACCACCGAATTTAGTGACATAATTGAAGGTGTTGCGGCTCTTTACGACACGACAAATCATGTAAGAGAGCAGTTCAAATCAAATGCTCTGAACGGTGAAAATGTCCTGGCAATCAAATTCTCCGGCAAAGATTTGCAGCTTGGGTCTGAGCCTCATAATAGACCACTATTTGTGAGTTGCTTCACCTACGAGCAAAAAGTCAATAGGGTTCTTATCGATGGAGGGTCGGCAGTCAATATCTTGCCTTTAAGAACATTGAAAGAATTAGGAATTGAAGAGAATGAGTTATCCAACAGTCAATTGATGATTCAAGGATTCAACCATGAAGGACAGAGAGCTCTTGGCACCATAAGATTGAACTTGTTAATAGATGACATGAGTTCAAGTGTATTGCTCACGTAATTGATGCAAGACCTCTTACAACATGCTTCTTGGCCGACCATGGCTTCATGAAAATGGTGTTGTCCCTTCCACGTTGCATCAATGCTTCAAGTATCATCAAAATGGTTCTGTGAGAATAGTGGTCGGTGATCAAAAACCTTTCACGGAGGTTGAATCATACTTCGTTGATGCAAAGTATTATATGGTGAAGACAAAGACTGCAATGGTGGAAAATGATGAACGAAATAAAGAATCTGAATCCATTCACAAGGCAAAGAACGAAGTACCTTCCCCAAAGATAGAGGGATTGGTTATGCCTTTAACAAAGATTGATGCCAAGAAGCCGGTTCCCCAACCTCTTGGAGGATTTGTCCGACCAAAACAAGGTAGTGCTACTAAACATGGAGAATTTTCAAGTAACGAAATCACTAAACATTTTGGTCCGAAAGCATACAAGCTTCTTGTCGGTGCTGGATACAATCCTCATGAGAGCTCGATGTCCAAACCACTCTTGAAAAAGAATGATCACACTACACAAAACTCCAAGGTAGGTTTGGGATTTGTCACACATAGTCCTATTCGTATCACCATCAAAAGGGCTACTACTAACTATGTATGCGAAGAGGGAACCGATGAATCCTCAATTCGAAGAAAAACTCAAAGAGTATCCGTTTTCAAAAGGATAGGTAAAAATGAGGTCCGACGAGTGTCTGTCTTCAAAAGACTTAGCAAAGGCAAGGATTTAAAGCGCAACATAACCAAATACAACAATGAACCACAAATGATTTCAAAGCTAAGGAGTTTGATTCCTTCTTGCATGAAAAGATGTACTACATTACTTGTTTCATGTGATAAAGAATTGAAAGCTAAGATGAAGATTGCCGTCTTCACACAAGTCGCTAAAGATGAAGAAGATAGAGAGAGTGTGGGTTCGTCTTACTATACCACCAATAGTGAACAAAGAAACGATGATTTTGTCATATCAAATCACATAACCTCATGTGAAGAAGTGATCATCGAAGAAGAAGATGCTGAAATAGCTCCTCAACAATTTGAGGAAGGAGTCAAGTCTAATGTCGACGAGTTGAAGGAAATTAACTTGGGCTCTATTGATGATCCACGAACCACTTATATCAGCGCATTATTGACTGATGACGAAGAATGCTTATATATTGAACTGCTTAAAGAGTTTAAAGACATATTTGCATGGTCATATAAGGAGATGCCAGGATTGAATCCACATATAGCAGTTCATCATTTAGCCATCAGAAAGGAAACGCGACCCATTAAGCAAGCTCAACGTCGATTTCGACCAGAATTGAATACGTTGATTGAGACCGAAGTAAATAAACTCATTGATATTGGATTTATTCGAAGTCAAGTATCCGACATGGATTTCAAGCATTGTTCCAAATGAGAAAGAAAATGGATGATTGGCGATATGTGGACTTGTGGATCCGAATGAAGCATGTCCTAAGGATGACTTCCTCCGCCTATCGCCGAATTAATGATCGATCCTACAACCGGGCATGAAGCATTGTCTTTCATGGATGGATCATCCGATATAACCAAATCAGTATGTCGCCAAGAAATGAAGAATTGACGCGTTTTGTACTCAAAAGGTATATCTTGCTACAAAGTGATGCTATTTGGATTAAAAATGTTGGCGCCACTTATCAGAGAGCCATGCAGAAAATCTTCGATGATATGTTTCACAAGGACATTGAGTGTTATGTGGATGATTTGGTGGTAAAGACCAAACAACGGGATGATCATTTGCAAGACTTGAGAGTAATCTTCGAGCGACTCCGAAAGTATCAATTGAAGATGAATCCGCTCAAATGTGCATTTGGGGTCAAGTCTTGCAAATTTCTTAGGTTCATCGTTCGTCATCAAGGGATAGAAATCGAACAAGCAAAGATTGATGCCATATTGAAGATGCTTAAGCCTTGGAACATCCACGACTTGAAAAGCTTGCAAGGAAAGTTAGCATACCTGCGAAGGTTCATTTCAAATTTAGCTGGAAGATGTCAACCATTTAGCAGAATCATGAAGAAGGGTATACAATTCAAGTGGGACGAGTTATGTAACAACGCTTTCAAAAGTATCAAATCTTACTTGATGAGACCTTCCGTTTTAGTGGCACCAGTAGCAGGCCATCCCTTGATTTTGTATATTGCTGCTCAAGAACGTTCTATGGGGGCATCACTTGTAGAAGAAAATGAAAATGGGAAAGAAAATGCGCTATACTACTTGAGCAGAACAATGAAGCCAAATGAGTTGAAGTATTCCCCAATTGAGAAGCTATGTTTGACCTTGATATTCTCCATCGAGAAGCTTCAGCATTACTTCCAAGTTCATAGGTGCGATTGATCTCCAAAGCAAACCCCTTTGAAATATGTGATATCAAGGCCCGTCTTGTCAGACAGACTTGCACGATGGTATCTCCAGTTGCAACAATTTGAAATTATATATGTTCCTCAAAGAGCAGTCAAATGATAAGTATTGGCTGATTTCTTAGCAGATCATCCAATCCCAGTCGAGTGTGAATTGAACGATGATCTCCCAGATGAAGATGCACTCCCAATAGAAATTTGCCCTCCTTGGGTGATGTTTTTTGATGGATCATCTCGTAGAGAGGGAGCTAGTGTTGGTGTCGTGTTTGTGTCACCTGAACGACAAGTTTTGCCATATTCCTTCACTTTGACTAATAATTGCTCTAATAATGTAGCAGAATATCAAGTGTTTGTCCTTGGTTTAGAAATGACGATGGATACAAAACGGCTACACCTCAAAGTATATGGAGATTCCAAATTGGTGGTGAACCAAATACTTGGTGTATATGAAGTCAAAAAACTTGAGTTACTTCCATATGTCAAGTATGCCCAAAAACTCATTGGATGGTTGGGGGACGTTGAAATTGAACATGTCCAAAGAAGTGAAAACAAGCAAGCAGATGCATTGGCTAAACTCGCGTCCACAATAACCATGTCCGAAGGAGAAATCCATATACCAATATGTCAAAGTTGGGTTGTACCACCTATATTTGACGAAGGAAATTGCAAAGATAGTGAAAGCAATATTGTTGAAGTCTTTGAAATTGAAGAAGATGATTGGCGCCAATTTTTGGTTGACTATTTGAAATATGATAAGTTGCCAAGTGACCCACATCGAAGAATCGACATTCGGTGGTGCGCCAACCGCTTTATATTTTTCAAAGGCACACTTTATAGACGATCATTTGATGGAGTCTTTTTGAGATGCTTAAATAATGAAGAAGCTGTCAAAGCCATGGAAGAAGAGCATTCTGGAGTGTGTGGCGCCCATCAATCTGGACCAAAGTTACACTTTTGAATCAAAAGAATGGGTTATTACTGGCCAACAATGGTGAAAGATTGCATGGATTATGCACAAAGGTGTCAAGTTTGCCAATTTCACGCAAATCTCATTCACCAGCCGCCCGAGCCACTTCATCCTACAATTGCTTCTTGGCCCTTCGATGCTTGGGGCATGGATGTCGTAGGACATTTGACGAAATCATCAGGGGGGCATCTCTATATCTTGGCAGCAACCGAATACTTCTCTAAATGGGCAGAAGCTCTTCCCTTAAGAGAAGTAAAGAAAGAAACTGTTGTTGATTTCATCAAAGCCCACATCATCTATCGTTATGGGATTCCATGATATATCGTCACTGATAATGGAACACCTTTCAGCAATACTTTGATGAATAAACTCTATGAAAAGTTTGGATTCAAGCAAAGAAAATCATCCATGTACAATGCGCCCTCTAATGGATTAGCTGAAGCCTTCAATAAGACTCTGTGCAACTTGTTGAAAAAGGTCGTGGCCAAATCAAAGCGTGATTGGTATGAGCGAATTGGAGAAGCATTGTGGACATACCGAACAACCCATAGAACTCCTACGCAAGCAACTCCATATTCTTTGGTATATGGAGTGGAAGTCGTGATTCCACTGAGCAAAGAAATTCCATCACTAAGAATTGCTATCCAAGAAGGCTTGGCGAAGAAGAAGAACGCTGTCTGCGCCTTGAAGAACCGGAAGCTTTAGACGAGAAAAGGCCGTAAGCCCAACAAATATTAGAATGCTATCAAGCCCGCTCTTCAAAAGCTTACAACAAAAAGTGCGAATACGTTCTTTCCAAGTTGGAGACTTAGTGCTCATTGTGGGAATGTCGATTATTACCTTGCATCGTGGGGAACAAGTTCATATCAAGATGGGATGGTCCGTATGTCGTTAAGGAAGTCTACACCAATGGGGCATATAAGTTGATTTCGAAAGACAATGTGAGAATTGAGCTAATCAAAGTGCTATTATCCCTGAAAATTAGCAGTGAAGCATGTATGTATACAAAAAAAAAATCTTAAAAAAAAAGAAAAAAAAGAAAAAAAAAAAAGCAAGACAGCTCCAAGACGCACGAGCCTAAACTGCATGTTACTCCTGACCCGCATGAGTATAAATTGTGCACGATGACCACCAAAGAAAGTGTATGTGGTTAAACTAATAAACTTCTCCCACCAAAAGGTAAACTTATGTGGTTAAACTATTAGATACCCCACTTTGTCTGTATAGTGGTTAAAGAAATAGTCGCTCCTGGCACGCAAGAGTTTAGACTGTGTACGGCTCCCCCATCTCTTCAAAATATAAGTTGATCTTTTGAACTACGTTTTGACTTGATCCCTCTTAAAAGGGTACGTAGGGAACTTAGATTTTTCTAAGTTCGGTCATGATTTATGTTCATGTTTGGTGTAGTGATTATGGTTCGTTGTTTGGATCAATCTGTTTAAAAAATAAAAATATTCAAGATGAAATGCGTAAACTTTGAGAGAAATCATGAGTAAAGTAAAGTACCAAATATTTTATTGCACGAGTGTCTACTACAAAGAAACAAGCAAAGGATAAGTAAAATAAAAAAAAAAAAAACTAAGCTAAGCAAATGGGTCTTGATCTTCCAAGGACTTTTGAGAAACTTCCAAGAGATGTTCTGAATTCTTCAAGTTCTCCAACACTTCAGCATCAAGAAGAGGGGCACTTTTGAACTTATCAATCTCTCATTTGAAGCCCTTGATTTCACTTTGAGTCATTTGAAGTGATGTATGGTGTCTCTTTAAAGACATAGTCAACTCATTCTTCTGTTTGTCAAGCTCTGCAAGCTCCTTTTTGATAAGTTCAACTTGGGAGATCTCTTCTTTCTCCTTAACTCGAGCATTACGAAGGCAAGCTTTAACTTGCTGGAGTCGTTACTCAGAATGCTCCCCAACGTTACGAGATTCTGATCTTGCCTTATCATAAGCAGAAGCCTTGACAAAAAGTGTTTTGATACTCGCTTCAAGATGAGAAAGATCAAAATCTTGTTGAAAGCCCTTTATACGAGACATGCCATCTCGTATCTCATCTTCAATTGATGACAAGAATTACAACGATGTCCTTGTTATCTTGCTACGAAGAACACCCCAAATGTTTTTCAGACATATCCTAAACTATGTATCAAAGATGTTCTTACTATTCAATTCAGATACAGCCCCTGCTCTTGGTACTGGCTTAGCACTTGCTTTCACATCATGGTTGGACATCTCATTTAAGTGGTCGACTCAGCGGACTCACGGTCGGCTTGCGAACTTTCTTCGTCATTAGTTCCAAGAACCTCGATTGTACCTAACAAGAAAGAAGGTCAATTTAGAGATAAAAAAATATCAGCAAATGAACAACGAAAGATTTGAAGAATACCTCATCCGTAAAGACATTTAGGTTTTGGTGGTCGCTTTGGTCATGTTCCTCAATAGGTTCTGGAGACTTAGTATGTTTCTTCTTCTTCTAATGCCATTCAACACCGCTGCTCATAGAATCATCTAAATGAATCAAGTTGCTTTACGTTTTTCCTTAGAAGAACCCGCTTCTTCAATGACTTTCTCAACAATATCTTCAACTCTGTCATGACCTTTGGAAATGCCAATTGTCTTTAGTTGAGCAAGTTAAGATGTTTTCCTCAAATGAGCTTCTATACACTTGATCCCACCAGTTTTGTAATCAACGCTGAGAATTTCTTCGCTTGAAGTCAAACATGGAAAGAAAGCCTTTGATGCAGATCTACGCAGCACGCATGCACGCTAATACTTAAGGCCATCTTTCAAAGTAACTTCTCGAATATTTTGAGTAAGAACGCTTGGAATAACTTGATAGTACCCAAACTGGCGGCCAAAGCGATGTGGGCTATATGGCTCAATGATAAAGCAATCGTCCAATCTCCCAGCTAGGTAGTTGGAACGAATATCCATGAAGAAACAATGATCAGACTCCTTTGCATTATCGCCATCAATATATGTGATGTCTTTGTTCTTCGTGAACATTGCGCAACTCCATGCGATTTGATCCCATTTGTGATTTCGCCTCCGAGCTTCGATATGGTCGTAGTATCTCGCCCCTCCTTCACTAGAATATTGAATCATCTTCGGAACATAAGAATTTCGCTCAAGTGGGAAATGAGTCTTGAAGTAGTCGCCATCCAAGCATAAACAAAGTGGACAGTGAATGTTGTTCGAACTCGAGAAGGCTCCACAGAATTTGCAATTTTGTTTAGGCCTCTAAATATGCTAGTCAGAACTGGAACCGTAAGAACCACCCTCTGTTGATTTGCCATCATGCTTGCCATTTTGAATGTGTTGAGCCTAATCAATGTAGCATCCCGATCGGGAAGAACAAAAGCACACAATGAACAAGCAATATAGGCAGCTAAGTGTGTCTCATCCCAATACCTCTCCTTGATGCCGAGCTTTATAAATAAACCCTTCTCGACAGAAGTCCATGGCTCATGAGCCTTGAATTCGCATGTAGGATTGTGAGTAAGTTTGTAACGAGCTGATTTCTTCTCTTTGCGCGGAGGGGGTTGTTGGTACCTTCTTGACCAGAACTTGATCCATTCTTCAATCTTAACTGAGCATCTTGGACTCTTACCATCCTTGTTCCCAAGAAGATGATAAGCATGGAATAAATGTCGGCTTGTAGGAACATATTGTTTTCTTCTCGATCCACACCAACGAGCTCTCTGCAAGGTATCACCGTCATAAAATTTCCCCATTCTTTGGAAGTCCGGACAAAGTTGCAAATCCCACAATGAAATAGATAGCTCGCTTGTTGAAGTTAGCAAGGTATTTGTTGATGGACACCATGCTTCACAAAACGCTTTAATTACTTGATGTTTCGATCATAGGTGAAAAGGAAGCATATCTTGGATCATAAATTCCAAAGATTGCGAAGCTCGCCCAAACCGACTAAGGACATCCTCGCCCATTCCCAATATCCTTTGAAATAATGAAATTCTCCAAGAAACTCCATATTTTCTCCCAATTGGCATTTTCTTTGGTAATTCGGCGACCCAAAGTCAACAATGGGTTAATCTATTTAGTTGGTCGATGATGAGCTGATTCTAATGTCCACGCCACAGATGTTTTGGTCACATTAGTCTCTTTGGTCCACACCGGTTTATGAAGAGGACTTGTGAACCAAGCTAGATTCTTGGGTGAAGGGCCAATTAGTGGATCGTATGTTTTGAGATGTGTTCCTTTGTCGGTAGGTTTTCCTTGTTGTCCAAGATCACCAAATAATTTTGTCGAGAGACAAGAATATCTTTCAAGTAAACCATGTTATGACCGCAAAAAAAAAAACATGGGAATTGATGTGGTTTATGGATACGATGTCATGAGACATAAAATGCATGCTCGACTATAGTGCTTGAGTTGTCAAGTTCAATTGGTTTCTCAAAAATGGATTTTTTGAAGTTATTCAGGTATACCCTCAAGTAGTGATCAAGAAAGATCATCGAGAAGTGATTAAGGTAGACCCTCAAGTAGTAATCGAGAAAGATTCTCGAGAAGTTATTGAGGTAGACCCTCAAGTAGTAGTCGAGAAAGATCCTCGAGTAGTGGTTGAGGTAGACCCCTAAGTAGTTTTAAAAGAAAGGTCCTCATTTGAATGCGACAGATCAAGATTTGAAAGTATGATGAAGATAAAAATAAAAATGAAGACATTCAGTTGTGCATATTAAAAAAATAAAGCTTTAGTTGATGAACTAAATAAAGCTTGACAAAGAGTGGTTACTTGGAAGCAATATGATCGGGGCAACGACGACTGCAAGAGATTCCTTTCAAATCAAGCTCATACTCAACCAAGTGAATTCTGCAAGTCAAAAAATCGAACCATGGTAAAAAAAAAATGCTGCAGAAAATTAAAATGAGTGAATGTTTCATAAATATTCTCTCAAGCAATCTGTCGAACACATGGTGGGTAGCACTTAGAAACTAATTTCTTGTAGCCATGGAGGATGAACCTCACCAAGATTTCGACCAACTATCATCAAAATTCGTGTGGATATCTCAAACGAATGAAAAGCTCAAGGAGAAATTGATGACTGTTGTTCTCACTTAAGTTTGTGTGAAAAATCATATGCCATGGCATCCTTTATATAGTTGAAACAATCCCCTCATACATGGAAAGTTTCTTCGTGTAAAGATTGAGAGATAAAAAAAAGAAAAGATTGAGAGAAGAGAAAAAGGCAAGAATCATGAATATACTGCCATAAATTAGAAGAAAATATTGTGCCATATCAAAAAAAAAAAAACGTGAGGATCTGTTGGCTTATATTTGGAACACAAATATGCCAATTCCAATTTATGTGTCTCAATTATTTGTTTTTGGGAAATATTTTGTGGTGGAGCAAGATTTTTTTTCCGACTATTTACGTTCAGCAACAACGTATCCTTCTCTGCAAAAAGGTAATTGAAAGCCATAGTTGTTGATGATGTATACATATGGGCCCATGGATTTGTTGTTTAAATATGATTTAATAAACAAAGTAATACGTGTACTTCAATGTGTCAAAAGAATAAAAGCATATTGGGCCAAAAGAATAAAAAATCTGAACTTACAGAAAAGGTGAATTATGAGTTGACATATTAGTCCAAATTCTCGATACTTAACTTGGGCCAATTAGTCGACTTGGGTTCTTTTGGGAAACTTTCTTATCTGACGATGAGTGTTATTATTCTATTGGGTCGAAAATTGCAATATGAGTTTCCAATTAAGAAAAGATAAGCCCATTCTTGGAATAATTTAAAAAATTTCAAATCAAATTCAAAGTCAAGAATTCCTAAATACGAGCATAAACTGTTTATAAATTCAAATTCAAATTTAAAAACTCCTAAATACGAGTATAAACTGTTTACAAATTCAAGTTCAAAATCTAGTTCAAATCCAAGAACTCCTAAATACGAGTATAAACTATTTATAAATTCAAGTTCAAAATTAAATTCCAAGAGTTCCTCGATAATAGTTAAAACTATTTAAATGAATCTCGAGACTCGTCCATGAACGAACCTCGATGGGGCAATTTGTATGTAGTTAAAAGTTACCGAATTATTTGGGATTACATTAAGTATGATTCCAAAATTATATATATATATATATATATATATAGAAGGGATCAAATAGTATCTTGGCCCCGAGATAGTATGTAGACTCAATCTCATCCACTCATCTAATAGATCCGATGGTTCGATTTTTCGGACTTTTAAGCTTAATTTCGCTAATTTTCGCTTCATTAAGGGTAGATTAGTAATTTGATTTGTTATGTGATTGAGAAAACAAACAATGATTTAGTTGAATCAACAATGCATTCAAATGAACACAAAATGCATTCACTTGGACACAAAATGCATATGAGTTTCACTTTAATGCATGCCGTAAACGCTCCTCCCAACGCTGCTCACAAGCACTCAGCCACTGCTGCACGCACTCCAACGCCGGTTGGGTGTGATGCGATGTTATGTTGTTTTAAATGCAGATTTAGTTGTTTTAAATGCAGTGACATGTTATTTCATATACATTATTTATGTTTTGTTGTGGCTCTTCCCAAACCTAGTGCCGACGCGCACCCAGCACCCCTACCCAGCGTCGGAGCTCACCCAGCGTCGGCGCACACCCAACGTCCCTATCCAGCGTCGGCACGCAAAAAACGCGCACCCAACACCGGTTGTGTGCGATGCATTGTTATGTTAATTTGAATGCATTGTTACGTTATTCTCTATGCATTGTTACGTTATTCTCTATGCATTATTTGTGTTTTGTAGTGTCTTTCCCCAAACTCAACGCCCGCGGAGACCCCAATGCTCGCGGACTCCCCTACCCAGCGCCGGACGGGCACCCATCGCCCGCTGGGTGCCTTCCCATTTTGCCCCTGAGCGAAAAATGGGTTGCCACGTGTCAAATTTTGGTGCATCCACGTGTTCAAAATGTGTGGTCTAGATTGAGTACTACATACTATCTGGGGACCGGGTACTATGAACCCAACCTATATATATATATATATATATATATATATATATATATATATATATAATTGATATTTAATTATGTGAATTTATGGTATAATCAAAAGTTATCATATGTCAAATTCTACATTTAAAGGGAAATGAATCAAGAAGATCATGCCCTAGGCCCAAAATCTATGGGCTTAAGCCTAAAAGCTCATTCCTAAACTTCCTAAATTAAGTTTTCTACTATTATAAATATGGGGTTTAGGAGGCTCATAGGAGAACAAAATTAATTGAAGAGTTCAAGCAATGGAGGAATTATCTACAAAGTCTCTCCAACATTTAAGAAGTTCTTCAATATTCAAAGCATTATACTTCCAAAATACGGCGTTCAATCCGGAAATAAGGTGAAAACCCTCCGTATCGGCGTTCAAATTTGAAGATCTTCACGGCGTTCTTCAAGATATCAAATCAAAATTCAACAAACAAATCTGAAAACAAGACGAATGTCCTTCAAATTGATATCAGCAAATCATAAACCTTGAAGAATATTCGAAGATCGTTCAACAAATCAAATCGAAGAGTAGAATCAGAGGAGACAATAGAGATCGGATTCACACAATTGTACTTTAATCCAAAAATATTGATTTTGTATACAATTTCGTGTTTATAAAATTAAATACGAAAATTTGTGTTACACTCCCTATCACGTAGTTTGGTTTTCCAAACTAGCATTGGCTTTCTTTGTTAGTATTCTAATACTAATTTCCTTGTTCTTCCTAATCTGCACTTCCTTGTTTGTCTTGTTTTGTAATTTTAGATCGAGACATTTAAATTGTTTTGCAAAAGTAACTTGTTGAGCTAGCTAGATAGGATGGTATGAGAGTCCTTGTTCCAGTAGCTACTTCACCTAATTGCCATGGTTTGATTATTCGAAAGGGATCTAACCGTTCTGATCGTATTTGCTCTGCAGGCCATTACTTCGTCCGGGACTAAGAAGGACGATTTATTCTTAGCCGATATTAGTACCCTTCTGAAGAACAAGAACATCACGACTGATGTAAAAGTGGATACCAGCTCCAATGTTAGTCGTTTCTTTTTTCTTGGTGATGAATGATTATACTTACTTTTATCAGAAATACCACCTTATTGCTGTCTCTGAACCACGTGAAATGTTTCTCGGTGATGAATGATTATACGTTGTAGGTGTTCACGACCATCACGATCGATGAGCCTGCTCCCGGGGTGAAGGCGATCTTTAGCTTTATTGCTCCGGATCAAAAGTCTGGCAAGGTCTGTACTAATACATTGATAGATTTCTTTGATTTTCTTGCGCTTTCGCAGAGTGAATTGCAGCATCAATATCTCAGAAGTTAGATAACAGGTGGAACTTCAATATCTGCACGAGTACGCTGGAATAAGCACGAGCCTCGGATTTACAGCTAAACCGACTATCAACTTCTCCGGTGTAGCAGGGAATCACCGGACCACCATTGGGGCCGATATTGCGTTTGATACTGCCACCGGGAATTTCACCAAATTGAACGCCGGAATCAGTCTGACCAGCACTGACCTAATCGCATCCTTGATGGTGTGAGTCTTCAGTTCTCAACTCGACCTTTTATAAGAGCCTTGTTTTATAAAATTTGATTTGCCTATTATATCCCTATTGTAACTTTTATTTGAGGCTATCTATTACTATTATAAATAGTGTGTTCTTACATTTTTTTTATTATACTAATAATATAGGTATAGGTTATATATTTGATAAAAAAAATAAAAAGCTTTTTGTACTTAGAATTCTTCAAAATTGTGATAAGACTTATCTATTTTCACACATATATTTATTATTTAAATTTCAATACTTTTACATGCGTCGCATGTAAT
This sequence comes from Salvia rosmarinus, assembly GCA_036937905.1. NCBI lineage: Eukaryota > Viridiplantae > Streptophyta > Magnoliopsida > Lamiales > Lamiaceae > Salvia > Salvia rosmarinus. The sequence continues at coordinate 32,120,886 of CM072819.1, read as the reverse complement.
CAGACGGGTCATGATCCAAAACCGTAACTAAATTACAAAGATACCATCAGATACGAGCTTGAACCCGGATATTCGGGCCCGTGCGTCTAATTGTCTTGCACAAGTTAGTGTTTGATTCAGATTCTTGTTTATTGGGTTCCCTGACGGCCCCCCTCTTTCGACAGGAACGACAAAGGGCAGAGTGTCACCGCGTCATACTTCCACACGGTTAGCCCGTTGACGATCACCACGGTAGGAGCGGAATTCACCCACAGCTTCTCGAGCAACGAGAACACCCTCACCTTCGGGGCGCATCATTTGCTGGATCCCATGACCGCGGTGAAGGCTCGAGTTAACAACTATGGCAAGGCGAGCGCGCTCTTGCAGCACGAGTGGCGCCCGAAATCCCTCATCACCATCTCCAGCGAAGTGGACACCCGAGCAATCGAGAAGAGCGCCAAGATTGGGCTGGCTGTGGCTATCAAGCCATGAAAAAATCAGAGGTAAATCGTTGGCGGCAGCTTCTTTTCTTGAGTTACACAGAGCTAGCAATAAAGGTGATGATCGTATTGACTACATACTAATAATAATTCTCTTTTGGAATGATGGAAGTTGTAATCAACATTCCTCACTCCGGCGTGGTTTTTGTTATGAGCAGTCTTGTATCATCTCGTATTTTACTTTGATTCAATTTATCTGTGTCTAATTCAAAAGCAATTGTCAGAGAAGATCTGTCCGATGACAATGATATTCGAATCTAAACACTAATAAAAAATATATTATCGTCTATTGGCTTGAATCTAGATATGGGCAGCTTGGTAAGGGCTTCGGTTTTTTAAATTTTGAGTTCAAGATTTCAAAAAAGTTAATTTTCACAAAACATCGACAACATGACGATTTTATATAAAAGAACGAAAAATTATAAATTATGTTGGTGGGGTTTGAAGCTCCCGTCCTTACCGACTCTTGAGGATATGGTTAACCAGTAACGATTGTACAAAGCACCACCGTGTTCTTGAACTTCAACAAACTAGTGAATTTAGGGGACATTTACTTTGAATGATATGATAGACAGACAGATAGATAGATAAAAATAATTCAAGTTAATTCATTTTTTATTTTGATGGATTGATCAATTTTGAACTTGTTTGACCATATTATCATTCAAATACTGAATCCTATTTTTGTATGTTGACTGCCACTCAAAAATCACCTTGTTTTTTGTTCTCTTAATGTCGTCTGGGTTCCCAAAAAGTTCCACAAAGATGTCTGAAGTGTTTGCTTTTGGACCCTTGAGTCGGAACCTTGTTACTTTGGAGGTAATGTACTCCACCATGTGCCGTTCACGCTCAAGGCTGCCCCGTTTGGCACGGCCAACCCCGTCAGCACTACTGTGGTACGCCGCGTCTTGGGGTTGTATTTCAGTAGCCTGCCACCGGTGTCGCCACTGAGGAGTATTTCAGTCATATTGTTGCATAAAAATCCAAGAATAGAAGAAGAGAAAACATAGAATTTGGATCTGAATGTGTATCGTCCCATAAAATAGGCTCGCACAAATTTTTTTAGACAAAATCTCTTGTGAGGCATTAGATCAGGAAATTCTAACTGAGTATAGTCAGCACTACTGTGGTACACCGCATCTCGGGATTGTATTTCAGTAGCCTGCCAGCCACTGAGGAGTATTTCAGTCATATTGTTGCGTAAAATCCAAGAAGAAGAAGAAGAAGAAGAAGAAGAAGAAAGAAATTATAATTTGGATCTGAATGTGTACCGTCTCCTCTACCGGCGATAAGGTCGGCGCCGCCGCCGCCACCTCTTCCGACCACCATGAGGCCGCGGAGAGCATCGGCGATGTAGAGCTCTTTTGAGGTTGAACTCGAGGCCCACAGGCCTCCCGCAGAGCTGGGCGGTTGTGGGATCATCACCGTTTTTACCATCACACAACTCTTTCAACATGCAAAAAAGGCGAGTGCGATGAAACACCATTCATGTTACTGCTAGAGGACAGAAAACTAACGTTGTGTTATTACCTGTTGGGAAAAGTGGTGGCGAAGACGACGAAACTGGCGGCAGGGCCCGTGTATTTGACGATTCAGCCGGAGTGGGGTTCCGAGGTTGTCGGAACCGAATGCGTAGGCTTTGCTACCGTTGGGAGTTTGAGTTTGTTGACTGAATGGGAAAGATGGGGCGGAGGGTTGTTTGGGAAGAAGACTAGTGTGAGAATGGGAAGCATGGCTGTTGAAGACAAAAAATAGCTAGCGACTTAACTTAAAAATTATAAATTCTATAATTTTTGACAAATATGTTCTTACGTCTTTTTTCTTTCCTTCTCACTCAAAATTGAGGCTGGTCACACAACTAATCGTGCATTGACATTGACGGCCTGAAAATGCGAGAGGTGTCAATTTGTTAAACATGCTAAGAAAAATTACAACTTAAACAATAATCTTTTGTAATTCTCATAACACCAATAACAATATCAGATGTACGTATGTATTTGTGACACGTTGATATGTTAGAAAAATAAATTATGTCTTTGTTATTGATAGGATACGGCCCAACCACGGGCCGGCGCGCCCAATACAAGCAGTTCGACATCAAGCTCGTGACGCAAGTTCGGCCCAAGAAGACTCTTAAATCGGTGTGAGCATAAAGATTCTACCATATAGAAGAATCCTAATTTGAAGAGATAGGAGGAAGATCCGATCCTAGAGGAGATCTCGGATTGAAGATCTAGGTCAATATAATTGTGTATAAATAGAGGATAGATTAGACGAAAGGCATCTACACTTTTGTAATCGCCTCACATTATCAATACACGAATACTCTCTCTCTCTCCGTGGACGTAGATCTTATTCATAGATCGAACCACGTAAATCTTTGGTGTTCTTGTGCATTTAATTCCCTTACGAAAATAAGATCGATCACTGGCGCCGTCTGTGGGAAACGAAATTTTGTGTTTTCGATCAACCATCGTTTACAGGGAATCAATCACGACAATGCATACCAGAAGCCACGCATCCAGAGTCACCGCCGGCAACAACGATGGCCGGGCACGCCGAGCTCAGCTCGGGAAAAGCCCAGTCAGAGAACTAACCCCTGAAGGTCATGTCCAAACAGTCGACGAACGGGGCAATCCAGTCTTGCATGAAGAAGCAGGATATCAAAGCGCAGGAGATCGCAATAGTAACCAAGGAGCACCTCCGGCTCCACGGATAAACCTTGACGACGCCGTCAAGGGGTTCCTTGAGAAAAACAAGGAGAGTTTTCTCCAATACCTCAGCCACGCACAAGGTCGGCCGTTTCCCGAAGAGAGGAGCGCCGAAGCCTCGTCTAAACACGAGGCACCGCGACGAGGTGAATCCCCCAGCATTCAAGTCATGGGCGCCATACCCGCGCGCTGGGGCCCAAACCAATCGAGCAAGGACGAACAGCGCGGAAGAGGACGTCACGATCGCCGCGAGGCCGGTCCTGGTTACCAAAACGAGTTCGGTCGACGAACTCCGCCCCACTCTCCAGAGGGCGGTTTCGACGGGTACGGGAGGATAGTCACCCCGTTCTCAAACGAAATACTCGACACCCCACTCCCAGACAAATACCGGGTGCCGAGCATCACCCCCTACGACGGACTAAGGGACCCGCAGAACTTCCTCTCGCAGTTCCAGTACAATATGATCAACCAACGCCTCGACACAATTCATATGTGCAAGCTCTTCCCGGAGTTACTAGTCGACAACGCCCGCCGGTGGTTCGACAGTCTACCTCCCGGGAGCATTGGTTCCTACCGCGATCTGATGAAGGCCTTCCATCGAAGGTTCTTCCAGAAGGCCGAGTCCAAGATGACTTCGGCACATCTTCTCACCCTGAGGCAAGACCGGAACGAGTCCATCAGCGACTTTATGACCAGGTTCAATAAGGAGAGCCTGAAGGTCGCAGATGTGAACGATCTCCTCATCATCTCAGCCTTCCAGAACGGCATCCTGCCTGGGGCCTTATATAAAGAGATCGTCAGGCACGAACCCGTCATCATGACGGATCTATGGCGCATAGCTGACCGGTTCGCCAAAGCGGACGAGGCTGACAGAAGGAAGCGCGAGGCGGAGAAAGGCGAGCCCTCTGAAAAAGGGAGAAGAGACGAAGGACGAGGAGACCGAGGCCAAGGCCGACGAGCGCCGTCGCCCCATAGAGTCGTGCTCGGACCGCGTGACACCTCGGGCGATCTCAATACACCCCATCGACGAAAACGAGGCGAGATCTACGACTCACACGAACATGTTCGAGAAGCCTCGACCAATGACGGGGAGGGCAAAGCGCCGATTCAAGGACAAATCCGCTCATTCCATGAGGATTACAGCACGAAACCGAGGATTGCAGGGACCTAATGGGAGAAATTGAGATGTTGGTTCGGGATGGAACCTTAAGGAAGTACTGAGGGCCGGGCCGCCGAGCCGACCAGTATGAAGCTCCCAACAGGAGCCAAAAGAAGAGGAAGCAAGAGAAGAAAGGAAATTGCGCCCCCCACAAGAAAGCAAGGCGCGACACCGACGAAGAAGAAGACGAAGAACCGCAATATGACGGAGTCATCTCCACTATTACGGGCCTCATGAGTCACGAAGTCCTCCTGAAAGCCGGCCGAAGTCCACATACCGCGAACCGCCAACAAGAGGCTCAGAAGGGACGAGGCGATCACCTTCTCCGAAGACGACCCCACTGCGATAGTGCCCCACCAGGATGCGCTGGTAATCCAGGCAGTGGTCGCGAACAAGTTGGTGAAGCGCGTATACATCGGCGGTGGTGTGTCGGTAAGCATCCTTTTCAAGGAATGCTTTGATAAGTTAGGAGTAGAGGAGGCGCCGCAGACAGCACCGCCGCTGCGCCTCAAGCTTCGTTCAGAAGAGACATGCCGGAAGGGATAATCGAGCTACATCACGGTAGGAAAGCTCGACGAGCTCCACCAAGGTACTACACTTCTTCGTAGTGAAGGCCTACCGCCGTATAACATCATCTATGAGGCGAGATTGGTGAGCAGCTGTAAGGCGGTATGCTCAACATACCACTGACGATGAAGATCCCCACAGGAGGGATAGCCGTGATCCGAGGAGATCGAGCGTGGCAAAGAATGCTTACAGTCGCTTCTACGAGGTGCGGGGCTCCAACCCAAGACCCATGTGCATAGCAATTAAAGAAACCCGAGGAGTTGGAGTAAAGAGACATCGCCTACCCCGCGGCCGGTGGAGAAGTCACGTTATATAAAGACGAGCCACTCAAGGTCGTCAAGATTGGCTTTACCGAGGCACCTGAATTAAGGGAACAGGTTATCCAACTCCTGAGGGAATTCCGAGACGTGTTTTCTTGGTCGCCCCTCGACATGACCGGGGTCTCCCCGAGTATCATCACCCACAGGCTTAAAATCGACCCGAGCACAAAACCAGTTCGGCAGAAGCAATGAATTTTTGCAGCCGAACAGAACCAAGTCATCCATGACGAGGTAAATCAATTGTTAAAAGCTCGCATATTGTTCGAAGTCAAATATCCGACCTGGATAGCCAACCCGGTGATGGTGAAGAAAGAAGGAGGGGGATGGCGAATGTGCATTGACTACACTAACCTCAACAAACATTGCCCAAAGGATTGCTATCCCCTTCCCAACATCGATAAGAAGGTCGACGCATTGGTCGGGTACGAAGTCTTCAGTTTCTTGGACTTGTATAAAGGGTATCACCAAGTCTTGATGGATGACGAAGACGCGTCCAAGACAACCTTCATTACAGACTTCGGAGTCTTCGCATATAGTAAGATGCCATTCGGACTTAAGAATGCGGGAGCTACCTATCAAAGAATGGTAGACAAAATATTTCAGCCCTACATAGGCCGAAATGTGGAGGTATACGTCGACGACATCGTAGTCAAAAGCAAGGAGGAAGCCGCATGTGTCGCCGACCTCCGGATCGTCCTCGGCTTACTTCGAAAAGTCAACCTCAAACTGAATCCCCAGAAGTGCACGTTTGCAGTTCGGTCCGAAAATTCTTAGGGTGCTGGGTTTCACAAGAAGGGTTAAAAGCCAACCCATCCAAAGTTCAAACCATTCTAGAAATGAAGATGCCGAAGACCATTCACGACGTACACAAACTGACGGGCTGCATAGCCGCACTAAGCCGCTTTCTTTCAAAGGCCGCGGACAAGCAGCTACCCTTCTTCAAGGTACTCAAAAAGGCTCCGGAATTCTCCTGGAATGATACACACAAGTCCGCCTTTGAAGATCTCAAGAACTACCTCGCCAAACTCCCACTCTATCTGTTAGAAAGAAGAGAGGTCCTTTCCTATACCTCGCCGCCTCGGACAAAACCATAAGTGCAGTCTTGCACGAGAGGAAGGACGTCGACTCCGGTATATTTCATCACCGAGCATTAAAGGCCCGAACGAGGTATCAACCTTTGGAAGCTCGCCTAGCATTAGTAAATCTTGCAAGGAGATCGCGTCCATACTTCCAGTGCACATCCCATACAAGTCCTCACCGACCATCCACTTGACAGTGTTGACGAAGCGAAGCTTCGGGAGAATTGCGAAGTGGGCAATTGAGCTGGGCGAACATGACATATCTTTACGCCCGTCGAGCCATCAAAGGTCGAGCCTTAGCGTACTTTCTTGCCGAGGCTCACTTTGCCGAGAAACCAAGCCCCCCGAGTCCGTATCAGACAAAGCCGAAGCCGAACCAGTGGAGAAAACACCGGAGGATTGCTGGCAAGTCTACGTTGATGGGGCTTCGGGAAAAACGGGTAGCGGAGCTGGTATCTTACTCCTCGGACCGGATGGCCAAGAGATCACCTACGCACTTCGCTTTATCTTCAAAAATACAAACAATGAAGTGGAGTACGAGGCCTTGATCGCAGGGCTTCGCCTGGCTCAAAGTCTTCAGATACGAGCAGTAAAAGTTCATAGTGACTCTCAAGTCATCGTAAGCCACATGTTGGGGAAGTACGAGACAAAAGCAGTAGGATGAAGAAATACCTCGAGAAAGCCAAAAGTCTACAACAAACTTTCTCCCACTTCCGGATAATTCACATCCCAAGGAGCAAAATGGCCGGTGACATCTTAAGCAAATTGGCCTCGTCGTCAACAAGCCCACCAGAGAGAAATCCAACACGAAGCATAGATGATCTTGATGAAGGAGCCGAGGTCAACGTGGTCTCAGATGAACAGCCAAATTGGATGACTCCCATTCGAGATTATCCGAGAAAGGCGAATCGCCCCAGACAAGCTCGAGGCCGGAGGATCTTGAGCAAATCATTGCGATATATACTTGAGCAGGTATTCTCTGAAAGTCATACCTTCACCTCTCCTAAGGTGCTTGGGCCCGAATCGAGCTGATTACGTATTACGGGAAGTGCACGAAGGATCGTGGAAGTCTCATCGGACCCCGAGCCAAGTCAAAAGGTCATGCAATGGGGATACTATTGCCAACAATGTTCAAAGACTCACTTAACCTTGTGAAAAGGTGTCAGAAGTGTCAAATTCACGGAACGTGCAAGGCTATCGCAGACCGACGCCGCTCCGCACAAAGCCCGTGGCCATTTATGCAATGGGGATCGACATCGAGGCCCTTTCGCAAAGCAAGGCAACTCCAATTCACGATTGTCGCGATTGACTACTTCACGAAGTGGGTGGAAGGCGAGCCTTGGCAAAATCACAAACAAAACGCCTCAACTTCGTGCGGAAGAACATAGTGTGTCGATTCGACATCCCTCATATCCTTCTTTCGGATAATGGGACGCAGTTCACTGATAAGATATTCAAAGACTGGTGTCAAGAGCTGCGGATCCAACAAAAGTTCACCTCGGTGGCCCATCCTCAAGCAAATGGTCGACCGAGGTCACCAACAGACGATCGTGAAGGGTCTCAAACCCGTCTCGACCGAGCTAAGGGTCTTTGGGTGGAGAATTTACCGCAAGTCTTATGGTCATACCGAACAACATCTCGGACGACTAACGGAGAAACGCCCTACGATGCGGTGTATGGAACCCAAGCGTTGATCCTGAGAAATCGAATACCGAGCCTCCACTATTCACTTCTCCGCCGAAGCAAATGGGAAAAATCTACGAACTGATCTAGATCTGCTCGAAGAAAAGAGAGACCTCGTCTACATCAAGGAAGCTCGGTACAAGCAACAAGTAGCTCGGTATTATAACCAGCGTGTCAAGTCCCGACAGTTCCGAGTGGGCGACCTCGTGCTCCGAAATAATGAAGTCAGTAAAGCCGCAAAGCTCGGCAAACTGGAAGCCACATGGGAAGGACCTTACCGGATCGAAGAAGTCCTCGGAAAAGGGGCCTATAAGCTCGCCCATTTGTCCGGTGAGCAAATACCCAACACATGGCACATCATTCATTTGAAGAGATATTTTGCATAAGTGTCAAAAGTTGAGTCTTGTTCGGTCACGTCTTTGAGTCCTGTTAGGTCGAGTCCGAGTCTTGTCGTCTTGTTCCGTTATCTTTTATCAATAAAAATCTTTTCCTTTCTCTATCTATTTTTTGTCTTGCATGTTTTCATTTGTCACTTATGCATATGACTCTTCTAAAAATTACTATACCCTCTTCGGAGGACGAACTATACCCTCGACGGAGGACAGACTACCTTCGTTTAATACGAAGACGAACTTCAAACGCGTGTAAATGGACCACCCCTCCCGATAAAACTTGGCAAAACAGGAACCCATACCTTCGTACGAGGATGAATACCTTCGTTTATTTCGAGGACGGATACCTTCGTACGAGGACGAACTACCTTCATTTATTTCGAGGAAGCTTTGTACGAGGACGGATACCTTCATTTATTTCGAGGACGGATACCTTCGTACGAGGACGAACTACCTTCGTTTATTTCGAGGAAGCTTCGTACGAGGACGGAATACCTTCATTTATTTCGAGGACGGATACCTTCGTACGAGGATGAACTACCCTCGTTTATTTCGAGGAAGCTTTGTACGAGGACGGAATACCTTCGTTTATTTCGAGGACGGATACCTTCGTACAAAGACGAAAATACCTTCGTTTATTTCGAGGACGACACGCCCAATTATTTGTTGGGGTAGTAAAGAAGTAATGTCCAAGAAAAGACAACACGGAGCAAGGAAAAATTCTTATTTCATACATTACAAAGTCATACATTACGAGGATGAAGAGGGCCCCGGAGGTCGGGAAAAGCTAAGCCAATCCCTAGAAAAGTCCGGATTCAACAGAGCATCTATGCTAAGCCTACCCCGTCCTCGGTCTACACTAAGAGCCCTGCCAGATCGACCTCTCGGGCCCACGAGACGACCTCCACGGCTTGATGAAGCACGACTTCGGCTCCTTGAGGGCCCACGCCTCTCTTGAGCACGGAAGCGTCTCTCTTGAGCTATCCAATCCGGGGAAGATATATCCGGGAAAAAAGAAGTCGCCCTAGCGGATGAAGAAGCTTCGGCGGAGAAGAAGCGCGATGGCGAAGCAAAGCACGCGTCGAGGAAGGATGACGTGCCTACAATTTCGTATAAGCCGCCGATCTTCTTCAAATCGTCATATTGCTCTCGAAATTATCAGGAGTCCTGGCCATACCTTCTCTTATACTCCGAACACCGCGGTTTGAGGTCTAAGACCTTAGCCTCGGCCTCGGAGATGGTCATTCCACCTTGTCGGCGAATAAATGCCTCGTACTCGGCGTGCTCCTCTATGATCGGTTTGGCCTTATCCTCTGCAATCTCGAGCTTCTCCTCAATTTCCAAAATCCGAGCATGAAGCTCGTCCAACTTCTCTTGCGACACCCTGAGCTTGACTTCGGCCTCCTCCATCACATGGCCAAGCCTGGCTTTCAAATGATAAACCTCGGCCTCCTTGGTTTCCGAAGAGCCCGTGTCGAGGCCTCGATCCGATTCACGGGTTTTATTAAGCATCGGGCATTTCGTGAGAAGATTTACGAACAAAAGGTAAGTTTATTATGAACAACTCGGTTTTATTAAGCCTCGTCCCGTCCACCGAATCGATCAAAGGACGTCTCAGACCGAGAGCGGCGTATTTACATTTAAAAAATTACCCTATCCAAGAATGCGATTGCCGCCTTGCAGAGGAAGCTCCCCAGCGTAATGATCCCGGCGCTTTACGCTGGAGTGCGAGATTGCAGCACACGCCCCAACGTGTTGTGTGATTTAGGAAATGAGCATAAACCCGATGCCGTTAAATGTGTTCAATCGCTTGGAATGGGCAAACCGGGCAGACCTCCATTTCGTTAATGACGGCCGACAGTCACCGATACCTGGGGGATAGTTGAGGATGTGTTGGTAAGAGTTCGGATTTTATCTTTCCAAACATTTTGTTATTTTAGACATTCTCGAATTTAAAATCAACCACTAATCTTGGTAGGCCTTTTCTAAGAATCGGTCGTGCTTTAATTGACGTGCGGGAAGGTGATCTAACTTTCGTGTTAACGATGGAAGTCTGAAAATCTCAATCTACGACGCCATCCCGCGACACGAGAAAAGCAGCATGAAGAGTGTCATTCAATCACCATCGCTAAATAGCCAAATTGAGCTTGGATGTCAACCGACTAGTTGACAAGGGCGCTACAAAGAAAGACGGACTCGGCATGGAACTCCAGTGACTTGTTCAAGTTTGGTGAGGCCACTTCACACTTTCGGTGGTCTGCAACAACGCAAAATATGGAGGCAAGCAAAGATTTGGTAAGAAGACCGCCAAATCGCGGATTGATCGAGGTTAGTATCGGGTCTAGCTAAAGACATTTAAATTTAGCACTTGTTGGGAGGTAACCCAATGTTTTCTTTGTTTTGGTTTGTTTTTCGCTTTTGTTACATTTTCTTTTGTTTGTGTTTGTTTTGTTTTTCGTGTTTGGGTTTTGTGTCTGCTTTGTGGGTTGAGTTGAATAACGAGCAGCCATGATGAGAATTGTTTTAAGAAAATCTATTGTAATTGATTTTGTGAGACGAAAGCATGTTATGATTGTTGTGAGTATTAAGCCTTGAGAACTTGATCGCATTTTGAAACCACGTGAGACTTGAGCTTTGATCGTCATATCTTTTCGCCTTGTTTTTTTCCGTGAATAGTTTGAAATAGCATGTGTTTCTGAACTTGCTCCGTTCTTTTCGAGGTTGCATTGATGTGCTTAAGAATTTTGAAATGATATTAGGCATTCTTTTCTTAGCCTATACACTATCCAAACACTAACCTGTTATGTTGTTATCCTTGATGAGTCTGCTTGAGCCTACCTTATTCATTCATATAGCCGTAGGTGGGTTATGTTGTTATGTGATTTTGGTTGCTTGAATGAATGGTTGAGAAAAGAAAGGAAAGAGAATAATTGTTGAGGAAGTGATAATAAAAAAATAGTTGCTTACCCATATAAGTTCAAAAATAAATAAATAAATAAATGACACAAGCGTGTGAAAAGAACATAAATGGGTAAGTAGCTAGTGCTTGAGACGAGTATATCACTTCTATGAAAATTATGGAGTGCTTAAAGAAAATGACTTTGGTATGGAGAATTGAAATAAATTGTGAAAATTTGGGAATTATGTCTTCAGGTTACTTATGGTGTTTTCATTATGAGATTATGAGTCACTTAGCCTAAATATATCCGAATTCACCAAAGAGCCTACATTATAACCTTTATAAAGACCTTTTGATCTTAGTTCTAAGCACATATTTGAGCAATGGAGAATTAGACGATTTGCAAGCTTATGGTAGATTCCATGTAATTTTGAACTTTGAGAGCATACACATCCTCCTTCATACACTTGAGTGTTTGAGATTTCTTATATATATATCCATGTCGTGAGGATTCAAGTTTGGGAAGGCTTGTGCTTATGATTATTATGATGTGTGGAGTTTAACGAAAGATGTTGTGATTTGATTCATTTGAGTGAATCGCTTATTACTCATTGCTCGAGGTTTATTGCTTTTATCGCTCGACTCTTTACCTACGCTGGTCGCCTCTTTTGTTCTGATTTGTTTGAGGACAAACAATAGGTTAAGTTTGGGGAGTTGATATGCCTCATTTTACATGATTTTTAGCGCTATATTCGCTTCGTTTTAAGTGATAAGTGATCTTTTGAGTTATCTTTGATATATTTATGTTTACCTTGGAAGATATTATGCCGTGTGTATTTCTATGTCATTTTAGCATAGGTTTTAATGTCAAAAGGTGGATCACGATAAAGAGGAATCAATAGCCCAATCAGCGAGCTCATGCGGCAAGAATCGCTTGAAAACGACGCTGAATATGATGAAATGGATTTGACAAGGATGATATAAAAGTTGACTATGGTAAAGATCATCTCAATAGGAGTCCAGAGGCACAAACGGATTGTAATTCGGAGTCCGGACGAGAGAGAACGAGAGCCAAATAAGTCGCGTGCAGCCAGAGAGAAGAGGATTCATGAGTTTTGCTCGCGACCCAAGGTCGCAAGGGCAAAACTCGCGAGAAAGCATGAATTTTCAGAAATTTGAGACACCTAGTCCATGTATACTTTAATCCGAGTCGAATAGGATTGAATCGTAGTCGTAATAGGATTGAATCGTAGTCGAATATGATTGGGGAATTTATGAAAAGTGGAGCTTATGTTTTATTATAACAGTGAGATAGCAAGAGCTTAGATACACCATTCGACACCATTCCAGCAGTAACACAAATTTTTCTTTATTTTCTTTTGCAAGTTCTTTTCCGCTTAATTTAGTTTAGCTTTTTCTTTAAGTATTTTCATTCCAATTTCATAGTTTAGTATTAGAATTGTAATTTCTTCCTGATTCAAGTCGCTACAATTGTTCTTCGTGGATTCTTACGGTTTATCTAGCTATCTTAATTTATGTTTTATTTAATTATTTATTGCTTTGGTAATTTAATTATGCGTAGCTAAAATTCTGCATCGATCCTAGGGTTTGCATGATTCGATCCCATATGTTGTGATTTCTATCACTATTTACCTTCCGCATCGATTCATGATTCTTGGTGCTTATTTATATGTGTTGATTTCGATCAATCTTGATGCATATCTAGTTGTCGGTTAATTACGAATTGTATTAATTGTCAATCGATCTTGAATGCACGATACTAATAAGTTTCCTCGAAATGAAATGAGATAGATATTCGAGGAAGCATATTCTTAGTGATTCTTTGGAGTTACTTGTTTTCACCTGTAATGGTAGGGAAAACTCGTAATCTCATCGCCACAATTGTCGAATCAAGTTGTTGGTTATATATGTGATCTTCCATCTTGTCTCGGATTAAAATCGCTAATAGGAACATGATAAACATATGTTGTGGATAGGATTAATGCATCCCTGTGGTTAGACTTCCTTATCTGCTTTTATCTTCCGTGTGTTTATCGCTTTGTTTTATTTTCCGCATGGTTACGCCCGCTTTGATTAAATTCAAGCCCTAAAACCTTTCACCCAATTTTCTCGTGTCAATAATGATGAATTATCGCTGAGCTAGCTTCGTTTTCAGACATAATTCCCCGTGGATACGACACTCGACTTACCTTCTATATACGCCTTTACGTGTGAAAAGGAGCGATCACCTGATTTAAGTTCATCGAAAAGAGCATAAATACCATTAAAAATAAAAAGAATTTTTTTTTCAAGGAGCTCAAGACAAGCAAGAGGGCCTCACCCTTCACCGGCTCTATCGCGGTGGCGGGATCATAAGGGCTCACTCAGAATGAGCTCGGCCTCGGTGAACACCTCGTCCACAAGACCGATTTTATCCAAGGCTCCTCACAAGCAATCAAGCTTTCATCGTAACCTACGTCGGCAAGCTTATCCGATCGCTACCGAACTCCAAAGTCATTAAACGACAAAAGAAGAACTTCTTCCGCGAGCTCGAGATCTTCGATTTTGTCTTCGCCAGTTACGACGGGTGAAAAATAGTACCACCCGAGCTGCTACCCTTCAGCTTGAAAACCTAAGGACAAGCCCTGTGGTGAAAGGAAAATTATGCCGACAGTATAAAACAAGGCACGCCAAATGCCGAAGGAATTGGGTGTTATTTAAGAGATATGCCGAACATCTCTTGAGTTCGACATACACATAGGCGTAAGGGAGGCGAAGACCGCTTTAAGACTGCCTTCAGATATCTGGTGATAAATCTCCGGGAGCACTAGCCCTATCCCTGGACGAGGAGCAACAAACTCAAAATCGGAAGCGAATATAATATTGGGAGGCAAGCTCCTTATATCCGAGGTTTCTAAAATCAAGAGAACGAAGAAACCTTACCAAAATCACAAAAGGGGGAATCTAATACTACGTAAAAGGAGGAAGACGTTTATAGTAAAATATTTAAACCGCCGCAAATCCGCGTGACACAGAGACAACACGAGGTTCATCATCAAAAGACTCTCAGGAGACGAAGAAGAAGCCATGAAACTTATTGGTTTAAAGGTCGATAAGATGGCCGAAACTTGCAAGGACGATAATGGCGATGCACGAGCTTTTTCGAGATGACAAAGGTTTTACTGATTTGAATTTGAAATGTGCAAAGTGATATGCGAAACAACGATCGGGAAGTTATTCCACATATGCGCTTTATCGAATCCAACCGCTGCCGATTAAATGCACATTAAATGCATATCCGAAGCATGACATCGCGAGAAAATCCCATGTTCGGTCTCGGCAGACGCCCGCATTCGTGATAAATACGCCGATATCCGACCTCGACCATGAATTGCATAAACGACTTGGGATAACGCCCGCCAGTGAAGTTATCCCGAAGACTTGACGCGCCTCGTCCGCCACGAGCTGCCAAGTGACAACTCGCAAACACCCGCAAGAGATACAAACAATACACGAACTTGTCATAACACCCCGGAGAGGTAAGCCAACGATGTACAACCTCGGCATGAAGCCTCGGTAAGATGATGTCAAGAACGCTGCCTCGCATAACGCCGGTAAGGCGAAGCCAAGAACGCCGACCTCGGCATTACGGACAAAGTGAACCCAACGGTGCGCAACCTGCGCAACACCTCGAAAAGCGAGCCACTCGACAGCGACTCGGAACATCGCTTCGGAAGGCCATCCAGACAAGACGAAGTCGACACCGAAAGGGCCCCGATTCATCACACACGATATCGGCAAACCACAACCCCAAACCTGCTACGACTCGCCGTCTTTTTTTTTTGGGGGATGTGATAGGATACGCCCAACCACCGGGCCCAAGCAACAGACCAATACAAGTAAGCTCGACATCAAGCTCGGCCTGTGCAAGTTCGCAAGAAGACTCCTAAATCAATGTGAACGCAGAAGATTCGGCCATATATAAAGAATCTTAATTTGAAGAGATATAGAGGAAGATCCGATCCTAGAGGAGATCTCGGATTGAGGATCTAGGTCAATATATTTGTGTATAAATAGAGGCTAGATTGGACGAGAAAGATCATCTAGTAGGCGGTCCGGTCGGTTTCGGTCGAAAACCGAACCGAACCGATAAAACCGAAAAACCGAAAAAAAATACTATTTGGACCGAACCGAACCGAAATGACAATATCAACCGAACCGAAACCGACCGAACCCGAAAGGTTTCGGTTCGGTCGGTTTCGGTCCAAACCGAAATTATCATAATATCATACAATATTTTCATCAAAAACGATATCAATGTTCTTTATATATAATAGTTAAATAATGAAAAGATAATAGTAGAGGCTAATTAGTGTAAATAGGAGAAATAGAAATATGAATTTGGAGAGTTCGCGTATGAATAATTTCCAGAAAATATAATTTTGAGAATTGCATTATATCCCAAATCATCTCCGATTCACAGCAAAGCTCGGAACTCGGAAGATCCCTCAGCGGATCGAACAAAGCCATTACTAAACTGTTAGATGAAAGAAGATATTAAAATCGTCTCACCACAAACAGCAGACTAAGGCAAGCAGGCTAGAAATCTAACATTTTGATTTCAGTGGTTGCAATTTTGTTGCTCTCGAACAAAATTTCAGCATTACTTTATATGCAAGCAAATTAGGATCTAACAAAGATCAAAACTTTTGCAAACACCAAATTCTTAACAACCCCCAGTAACAAGTTCAAAAGCTCAAATTTACTGCATTTGTGCTACAAACTACAACAAATTAAAAGCAAATATTCAACATATCCATTGTGCTACAAACTACAACAAATTCGTGCATTATACTAACCATTATACATCTCCTTCTCGACATGGCCGTATGCGACATACTGCTGATGGGGATGACGAGTCCTCAAGTCAAGAAGATGAGGAGCACCTGACCGGGCCGCCGAGAGATAGGGAAGGCGTTGCCACGCCGTCGGCAAAGTTGCGAGAGAAGGACCTCCAACAACCACGACGGCGAGATAGAGCCGTATAGAGGAGATGGAAGAAGGACGGAGAGTTTATTAGTTTGTCGTTTGAACTTGCGGAGAAAGAATATGTTCTCGATTTATGCGCATCGCACAAAAATGGGGGAGGGAACTAAACCAAATATCTAAACCCTAAAATTATAAACCGGACTATTCGTCGGTTCGGTCGAAACCAACTCGAAAGCCCATAAACCGTGAACCGACCGATTCCTGTTTCGGTTTTAACATTTGTAACCGAACCGAAACCGAAACCCATATACGACCGACCGAAATCGACCGAAACCCATCGATTCGGTTCGGTTTTTCGGTTTCGGTTCGGTTATGCTCACCCCTAATCTACACTTTTTGTAATCGCTCCTCACGTTATCAATACACGAATACTCTCTCTCTCTCTCCGTGGACGTAGATCTTATTCATAGATCGAACCACGTAAATCTTTGATGTTCTTGTGCATTTAATTTCCTTACGAAAATAAGATCGATCAGTATGAAAAAGATATTTTCACATTTATTAGGATTATGGTTGTAGATTGGGTAAAGTTCTCTGAATCTCGATTCTCGAAAATTATATTCGAAACTCGTAACCAAGTTCGAGTCTTATAGTGCCCGACTCATCAAGCTTACAAATATTTCGATCCTTATTGGGTCGGCTCCATATATAGCCAATTATCAAGCTTCTCACGAGTCTGTGTTGTCGAGCTATTATATTGCTCGAGCATGTGTTATTGAGCTACTCTCTGAGTTTGGCGCGATGGTTCAATAATACATATTATATATGTGGTTTATTCATGCACGTACATGCACAGGAGATCAATCCTTAAATTATTTATAATTCAATCCCGATAATTTCTAGGTTAAATGAGATGCATCATTAGTTTACTTTATATAATATATAATATATAATATATATAAAAGCAATCACTAGATTGCTATTATATATGTTGATATTTAAAAAAAATGTTATTCATGTAATGTTCTATTTCTAACTGAACTCACATCACTGTAAAACACAATATGAACCAATTAATTGCGATTAACTGTAAGGAGAAACAAACATAAAATGTTGGGCCCAAAAGAAAAATATCGATTCTTTTTTAATGTTATCTCCATCTCAGAATAAATGTCTTGTATCGTTAAAAATATATAAAAAAAATAGAATTTACTTTTTGTACTCTTATTACATGAAAAGGGACCAGTAAAGTATTTACATTGAGGACATGAATAACATTGGAAGTTTGATCATTATTTTTTAATAGTATCAATTTCAAACAAGACGCTTATTCAATAACAAATTTTAGTATTAAATGGGGATCTTATCTATAGATGAACGAGTAATTTGTAGGAGATCGTATGACAAGAAGTGGGGGACCTAATATGATTGTACAATAACTAATGTTTCTACATCGTATTAATGAAAAATTAATTCATCGTCGGCCTCTACAAAGTTCAATGTTGGGACCCTTAATATGTACATTCAATTCAACGTGTAACTTAACTTGTTTTTTCGTAAAAACCTAAAAACCAATGCATCTTACATATAAAGTTAATGCACTTTATATATAAAACTAATGCACCATTGAGTTCTGATAAAAGACAATATTGTTCATCAATATTTGATATAAAGAATTTTATACATAAAGTGCATTAACTTCGTAAATAAATTGTATGGGTTTTAGGTTTATACTAAAAATAAGTTTTTATTCAATTCTTCCCGATATATATATATATATATATATATATATATATATATATATATATATAGGGTTGGATTCTGTAGCATCTTGGCCCCGATGATAAGATGTAGACTCAATCTAGACCACACATTTTGAACACGCACACACCATGTTCGACACATGGCGGCTCCTTTTCTTTCTTTTCTTTATAATTTTCGCAAGGCAAAATGGAAAAACAAATCGCCTTCTTCTTCCTCCTCGACGGCAGCAGACGCAGCAGGAGACGACGACGGCCACGTGAGACTGGACGGCACCAAAGAAGGTGGCGGCAACTCCAACAACAACAAGATACACAAACAACTACAAATAATGATTTTGAAAGAAATAAAAAAGAAAAAAAATTGAGGAAAAATTGATGGATTTTAAGAAAAATATAAGATGAATTTGATAGATGATTGAAGAATCGAGAAATATGGTGGTTATGACGGTGATTCACGGCGATCACCGATAACTGTGAAAGAGCGATGTAATTGTTATAGAATGATGGATGATAGATTTGGTGTCGAAAACCATAAAATGCATTGAACAAAACATGAAACCGCATTGAACAAAACATAAAACGCATGTTCTCACAAAATGTAAATATGCATTTAACTTAGACGCTCATGCATTGATCAAAACATGTCCATGCATTTAACAAAGCATGTTCATGCATTTAACAAAACGTAAAAATGCAGCCAACGGGTGCTTGTGACGAAAGCACGGAGCGACGCGAAACACGAAAGCACACTGGCACGCCGCTACTGGCGCGCCTGCTGAAGCTTCAACACATGCATTATGCGCTCAACCGCATGCATTTTTGTTCATTTAAATGCATTATGCGCTCAATCGCATGCATTTTTGTTTTTCGCAATCAAATAACAAATCAAATTACTAATCTACCCTTAATGAAGCGAAAATCGGTGAAATTAAGCAAAAAGTCCGAAAAATCGAACCATAGGATCTATGAGATGAGTGGATGAGATTGAGTACTACATACTATCTGGGGCTTGGGTACTATATGATCTATCCTCTATATATATATATATATATGTATATATATATATGTATATATATATATATGTATATAGGGGTTGGTTATGGTGAGAAAGCTCCTAATGTACGAAAATAGGAATAGTAGCACATCTTTCATATTTGTGTAAGATAATCGTAATTACTATATTGCACATATTAGTTTAGCATATATTTCATCCATTCAGTAGCACATATGTTAAACATATTAGTTTAGCATATCTTTCATTAAAGCGTAGCACATGAAGCAGTTCTAGTCTTTGCACAATAATCCGCTTAGCACACGAAATACAAAGCAGAGCACACCGAAAATTAAATCTCAACCATTGATCTAGCGAATCAAAGGTCCAGATTCATTCCTATTTCCTACCAAATTATCCATTCCTACCTGATCCATCTCCTATGTATATATATATATGTATGTTATAGAGAGAACTACCTCTTAAATAAGAACTAAGAACCAATAACAGTCGTTAGATTGAATAAGATAAGACAACTCATAATTATTTAAGGATAAAAAATAGTTAAATCCTTATATTTTAGCTATTTGAATCTTTCACATTTTATTCTCGTTGTTCGTATAATTCATGTTGTTGTTCATGTAATCGTAGTTCTTGTGCATGCTATCATATTATAATTAATTGTTATATTCATGTAATTTATGATGTTGTGCATCTAATCATAGTGATTGTGCATATAGGAATAGCTACGTAAATGAATATATATAAAATCCATTGATTATAGGGCTAAATGGTTACCATTAAAATCGAGGATATAAGCGATTTATAATTAATCTTGACTGCTAAATTATATAAAATGGATGGACCACATTAGTTCTTAGTTCTAAAAAATTAGAGTTATCATTTGATCAACTCCATATATATATATATATATATATATATATATATATATATAGAGTGGATCAATGAGAACCACATCTTTTTGCAAACTCTACGAACCATGCATAAGGCGTTGAAGATGATGCGAGCGGTATAAAGTTGTGCATAATAAAACTTTCTAAAATTATTTTGTTGTGAAATAATTTTAGAAAGTTTTCGTTATGCACAACTTTATACTTGTTTTATGCATTATCTTCAATGTCTTATGCATGGTTCCAAGTTCTCAAAAGATGAGTTCTCATCGATCCAATCCCTATATATATATATATATATATATATATATATATATATATATAGAGAGAGAGAGAGAGAGAGATGATCAACGAGAACTATATTTTTCGATTACGCAAACTATGCATAAGATATGCAAAATGATGTAGAGAATGACATAAAGTTGTGCACAATGAAATTTTCTCAAGTTATTTGGTTGTGCAACAATTTTAGAATGTTTTCGTTGTGCATAACTTTATAAATTTTGTTCATCAATTTTATACATCCGTGTATAGTTCTTAAATTCTCAAAAAAGATGAGTTCTAAAAATGAATTCTCAGGGATCCAATCCCTATATATATATATATATATATAGGGGTTGGATCGATGAGAACTCATCTTTATTTAGAACTTGAGAACCATGATAAGGCGTTGAAGATAATGCACAAATCGTATAAAGTTGTGCATAACTAAAACTTTCTAAAATTGTTGCACAACAAAATAATTTTAGAAAGTTTTCGTATGCACAACTTTATACCGCTTTGTGCATCATCTTCAACGTCTTATCATGGTTTCGTAGTTCAAAAAGATGTGGTTCTCATTTGATCCACTCCATATATATATATATATATATATATATATATATATATATATATATATATAGGAGGATCAAATAGTGCCGGCCCGAGATTGTATGTAGTACTCAATCTCATCCACTCATCTCATAGATCCTATGGTTCAGATTTTTCGGACTTTTTAAGCTTAATTTCACTGATTTTCGCCACATTAAGGGTAGATTAGTAATTTGATTTGTTATTCTTTGGATTTGTATCTTGGAAGCGTTTTGGTTGAGCTTGTATACAATGTTTCTCGTTACCACTATTACAATCTCCTATCCGAATTGTTTACTTGATTGCATATGTATGTCCATTTATCTCATATATAAGTTAGATCATACGATGTGTTGTAGATCACGTAAGTCCGTATGATTGGTCAAGCTTAATGAGATATAAAAGTATCACCGAGATAACTTGAGGACGAGTTGTCGTGATAGTCTTTGTGTAGATAAGTGACTTGACTTGGTTGCTTGTCTATGCTTTGACGCCTCTCGACGTATTGATGGATCACGATGAGATGAGTTCTTCTATCCGACCGTCGTGAAGAACCAGATCTCGGAGACTTACGTTGATCTAAACCCCGATAAGGTATTAGGTGAGTATGAGTTGTTGATCATCACTTTGACTTGCTATGAGTGAGGGTTACATGAGATAACCCAAGATTCTCTGCATCTTGGGTGGTGGCGGTGCTCAGATATCATGCTAGTTACCCGTGTCGAGTCACCGTATCCGCTAGGATGATGACGCCCCTTAAGGAGCTCAAATGTTTATTGTACTAAACCCCGCAGTTGAGTTATCTCAAGTACAATAATAAGGCTGAGTGGTACTACTTAAGGAATTAAAGATATTAATTATTTTAAGCGGTCGAAAGCGTAAATAATTAATGGACGTCTGATATCTTAAATCTGGGATTCATAAAGTCTAAGTGCAAGCCCGACTCACCTTCGAAAATAAAGGGTAAGTCAAGATTTATTCTCTAGTAGCATGAATAAATGTTTATAAATTAATTTATGTTCTGGGCTGAACATAAGATAATTAATTTATTTGAGGCTCATCTTTATTCCTTGCATTTGATCCCTGGGCTGGCCCATCCAGGCCTGTTGTTAAGAGAAAAATCGTCCACCTCTCTTTGAGTCCCACTGGGACTCAGCTTGATCCTCTCTATCTTAAGTGATAAGATTATATTTATTAGATATGCATAAATCCTATCTTAATAGGGTTTAGAGTTGCATTATAAATATAAGGTGAGAGAGAAAATCAAGGCTCATGCTTAAGTCATTATTTTCGAGAATTACTATATCCATATAGTGAGAATTTTCGAAAATCTAGAGAGAAGGAAAAAGACGTTTTTCTATAGCATTCTCCATAAATTGTCCTCACTCGACATTGGAGTTTAGGCAAATGGGACACAATCCAGAAGATCAAAGCACGAGTCTTGATCTATTCTACCTCGACAGATTCGCAGGTAAACACGAGAAAACTCCTACGTGTTGCAATTAATTATATATGAGCATGCTAGGCATAAAATCAATGTATGGTGAATTAAACATCCAAGATAGATCATCGGGAGAGAGTTAAAATCAGATTTCCTACAATTGGTTGAGCACGGGATCGAGATCTTAGCTGCTGGATTAATTCACGTTTGATTATAACGCGCAATTAATTAATTGTGAATCTGCGTTCATCGTGGATCGTTTATTTTGTTGATTTTGTTTTCACCACGAGAAAATCTGTGGTTAGATTAGATTTTTTGTATATCTTATCCGTAAAAGAAGAACGAAGATAAAAGCACGAAGAAACGAGATGACGGAGGTCACCGGAAAACCGGACGCGACAACCGATGCGTGCGGGCGATGGCACGCTGAGCGTGCGCGGCGCTCGCAGACACGCCGCCCAACGTGCGTGTTTTCTCGGCAGGCTTCGGCGGACAGGGGCGACGGCTTCAGGCAGCGTGCGGGCGACGCAGACGAGACCGGGCGGCATGGCTCGGCAACGGGCGTGCGGGGTGCGTGCCAGGCGTGGATGCCTCGGCACCGCTTCGACCGCGGCGTGCGCGCTCGGCGGATCTCGGCAGATTACGCCGGGAAACCTCAACGAGGTCTCGTCAGCAGCGGGCGACGTGGCTCGGCATGCCTCGGCGAGTCGGGCTCGGCAAGGCGCAGCGCTCGGCGGGTAAGGCGATAGCGCCGGCGGTCTCGGCAGGTGATTCGCACGAAACCTCAAAGTGCTCGAGGCTGGCGACGCGGGCGCACGATTTTCGGCAGACGCCGCAGCCGCCGACGATGGGTCTCGGGACTGGCGAGATGGCGTCGCGTGTGGCGCTCGATGCGTGCGGACCTGCGTGCGATTCTCGACAACGTCCGGGTGACGACGCGCGGAGTTCTTGGCGAGCAGGCATGTCTCGGCAGAGGTTTCGCGGCATCCTCGGCGACTCGGCGGCGTCTTCTCAGCGAGGCGCGAAGGTCGGACGACGGCGCGAGGTCGGAGGGCGCGCGCATGGGGCTGTGCCCTCAGCGGCCCAGCCCTTTATGCTGACCCGACCCAGTTTGATTTGGGTCAACCCGACCCGGTTCACCCTAACCCGAATTTTTGCCCAGATATAATTTTTCGACTGGTTCCAGATTTTCGACCGGTTCGGCCTGCTCCAATGATCCGCCCATTTTTATTTTTCGTCCAAACCAGTTTTGACGAATCCGTCCGTGCCCATGCACGCGAGGCCTTTTGAGATTTTGAAGATTCATGCTTTGCAAATTTATGTAATAAATTAGGCAGAAATACAGGATCCACGAGTGGGCCTCGATGAGCGATTTTATTTTATTTTATCGTTCAAAGCATGTAGTGGATGTTTAAATTATGCGAAGCATGCTATGTATGTTTAAATTACGTAGATAAACATGTTATATGTTTCGTGATTGGACGCGCATAGTAAGCATGCTAGGTTTATCGCGTTTTCAAGCATATTTTAGAATTTCTGCGAGCATGTTTTACATGTTGAGTTCTATAGAAAAGCATGCCAGATTACGTGATCTGCATGGACAAACCTTTTGAAACAAAAGACTAAGCAAGTAACCCGACATATTAATTTTAAATTAAAATGTCAAGACCTCCACTTTTGATTTCTAAACAAAGTGATACGACCGTGAGTAAACGTCCACACGCGTGGCTTGCTTGCACTTTTGTCATAAGTTTGTTAGATGAGATTTCTAAATAAAACATTTTAATCTATTGAGAAGTGGGAGTTTCATGTGTAAACGTCCACACTCGTGGCTTGCATATGCAATTTTCATAAGTTCTCTAGAGATAGATTTAAAATGAGATAACAAAGGAATTTGGATTGGGGCGGTATGGTCCTAGTGAGTATGCCAATTCTAAGAATTCATTTCTCATCGTTAAATTTGTGGTCATTGCAGACATCACCTCAAGTACAACTTCCCGAAGTCCCTTCTTGCGACAGTTGATGTGGTCTAGTAAGGTCCAATCATTAATTTCATTTGTTATAAGGATAAGTTGACATGGATTTAAATTAAGCGACTAAAAGGTATATTTTAGTCCGGTGAGGGGTTCATGTGTAAACGTTCACACGTGGCTTGCATGTGGGATTCCTTGGCGATTGGAGGTTTCAATTAATATTGTTTTATCAAAGGTTACAATATATTGTTACTAATTATGTGCGATCGTATATTTATGTGTTTACATTACTTTTCGGATATGTCTCTTACATCGATTATCAATATGCTCGCACAAAATCCTCTATCCGGTCCAAATTTCATCGAGTGGAAGCGAAACATGGAATATGTTCTTATCATTGAAGAACACATGTTTGTTCTCACTCTTCCAAACTCGATGCCCCATCGACGATCGACTAATGAGCAATGAGTCAAGGACTTTGGCATAAGTCGAACAATATGGCCAAGTGCTATATGATGACCACGATGTCCAAAGGCTTGCACCGCAACATCGATCGATGGTAGACGCGATCAAATATGGTCAAGTCTCGAGAGTAAGTTCGCAATCGGATCGGATAGTCCGCTTCCCACAATGAGAGAAATCTTGGCGTGTAAGATGGAAGAAGGAAGTTCGGTCCATGAACATGTCTTCCACACGACTCATCTCATGGATAGTCTTGATCGGGTTGGGAGGAGGTATTGACGGTGAAGCAAGGTCGATATCATCCTCAACACACCGCCCAAGTCTTTTGAGAATTTTCGGCGTGAATGCGATCATGAGCAAGACCGAGTATACAATTAGTCGGTTGCTTAATGATCTCGTGGCGCGAAGGAGTCATGGGCAAAGGAGCACATGCCTTGCTAGCACATTTAGGGGCCCAATTTTCCGTTGAAAATGGAAGAAGAAAAGGGCACCAAAGGTGGTAGAGGCAAAGGAACGATGGGAGTAATGGGAGCAAGAACATGTGCATCCTTTGGAGGCTTGAAAAGCCGAAGGAGAGGGCAAGTGCTTCAAGTGCGGCAAGGCGGGCATTGGAAGGCCAAGTGCCCTATGCTCGAGGCACCTGGTGCGCCATTTGCTTTAATAACTAAACATGTTTAGCGACTTGTTCTACTCATTCATGGGTAGTAGATACGGGTCTGATCGATCATGTTTGTTACACCTGCGGGGTTCACGTGGACAAGGGAGGTGTGTGATGGCGAGATAACGATATCCATGGATAACGCGGCGAAAGTCGAGGCCGTTGCGATCGGAGATGTTACTTTATGTTTTGATAGAACTGTTTTAGTATTGAAAGACGTTTTATATGTGCGGAGTTTCGTGAAACCTTATTTCGAGTTCGAAACTATTTATTCATATATATTCAATTGTTTTTGATAGTGGTGTTTCTATCATAAGAAATGACGGTTATCGTGGTGACACTTTATATAATTAAGCTTTATACTATTTACGCCAAACATAATACCTTTAACTATGTTGCATCTACATCAAACCTTAAGAAGAAAGTTTTCTTAGAAGATGACACCACATTTCTGGCATCTTAGATTATGTCATATCAATCTAAGATGCCAGAGAAATTTGACATAGTAGAAATATAGGGATGTATTAATCCTATCCACAACGTATGTTTATCCTGTTTCCTATTAGCCAATTTTAATCCAGACAAGATGGAAGATCACATATATAACCAACAACTTCAGTTACGACAATTGCGGCAGTAGATTACTAGTATTCCCTATTACTGTTACGTCTCTAGGTGAAAACAAACAACTCCAAACAGATCACAAAGAATAAGCTTCATACGGATGTTCCTATCTCAACTACGACTCAAGGTTTATCCGTATCATGCATTCAAGATCGATTGACAATTAATCTGATTACGTAATTAACTGGCAACTAGATATGCATCAAGATTGATCAGAAATTAACACATATAAATAAGCACCTAGAATCATGAATCAATGCCTGGAAGGTAAATAGAGATAACAGGAATCACAACATATAGGATCGGATCATGCAAACCCTACGATTAGAACAAGAAATTACCTAGACATAATTAACGGAAAAAAAAATACGAATAAAACATAAAAACGGAAATTAAATTCATAAAACCCGGATAAAAGCGTTGGATGAACAATTGTTGGTCTTGAATCCAATCCCAAGCGAAAAACGGAAAACAACGGAAAACGATCGGACAAAACGTTCTGATCGATAACAAAGCGATAAACTAAATTAGAACAACGATAAACTAAAGCTAGAACGGAATTAAATCGAAACTAAAGTGCAAAAATATGAAAAACTAGAGAAAAACTGAACAAATTCATGCTTAGAGAGGTTGGGGGCGTGGGAGCAAGCTTGGGGATATATATAGGTAGAGGAAAACCCTAAATCGCGCCCCAGAAACATTCTGGACGATAGGCCGCGAGGTCGGTCACTAGCTCCTGCGCGACTTCACTGTTTTGCTCCGTTATCTCTCGTCCGAACTCCGAATTGCAATCTGTTTGCGCCTATGGACTCCTATCGAGATGCTCTTTAACATTGTAAACTTTTCACATCCATATTTTTCATATCCATTTCATCATCTTTGGTTACATCTTTGCCTTATGCATCGATTATCACCTGAAAAGCCTACAAAACACCAAAGAGAAACCCCAAGAGCAGTATCTTCCAAAAATAGCTAAAAGCATAAAGATTGACTATATAAGCGCATTTAATAGATCTATTTCATCTTGATATATCATCAATAAGCGTGTAAATGCGATTTATCACACCCCAAACTTGAAGCATTGTTTGTCCTCAAACAAAAAGTAATGAAAGACACAACGAAAGATCAACGAGCAGAAAAGAGGATAACCATTATAAGCCTCTGGAACATCTCAACGCTCAAAAGATTTAGCGCACATGACGACATTAGTCAACTCAACACAAACAACAATTGAAGGCAAAACTCATTTAATTCAACCTCACAACGGCATGTGTAAAATATAGAGGATACACTCAAACTCATAAAGAAATTAAGGGCGTGTATACACTCACGATCAATGCAATGCAACATCTTACCATGGCTCGCCATTTCTCTAATATCTCCACCGTCAAATGTGTTCAAATAAGGATCAAAAGGTCTTTTCATAGGTTATAATGTAGACACATTGGTTAAGGTATGGTAATATATGGCTAAGTGACTCAAAAATATTCCAAGCACCCCCATTTATACTTTTCGACACATATGGACTTTGTCCATTTTCCTCTTCTTTCCCAACGTGCTAAATCGACGTTTTATGCCACAGAAGGTACATATACTTTGATTAAAGACCCTTTATGCTCAACACACATAGTGAACTTATCATTGCTTTTTTTTTTCTTTTATAGAGCTTATAGGGTTTATCATTCACAACAAAGGTACTATTCTTCACAATAGATGTACTTCTCTAAAAGTAATTTTTCTCGTCATAACTACATCAAAATTTCAACCCCTTTTTATTCCCATATCCATCCTCACCTCCTATCATCAGGTTAATCGAAAGAATAAGTCTAATATAAGCTCAAAGAAGGCGACAAATGGTATACATCATCGGGTTAGTGTTTGGGTGAATATGTGGTTAACAAAGATGGTCTTTATCCTTTCCAAATTGAAAACACATATTGCGGTCTCGATACGTAAAAACGGCAAGTTCTAGAAGAGAATCACATGCATGATATCACACAATTAAAAGCAGATCAAAATGTTTATCTGATGAAGCTCAAGTCTCACGGGTTAAGCAAATGGTGAAAACAACAAGTTTAAGCAATCTCAAGTCGTTCATGCGTCATTTTCTAACATATCATGTGCACTATCATTAAATTTCACAAAAATTTCTATCGTCATTGGCCACATGGATTAAAACACTTCACTTAACTCGTTGATCGGCGGACACAACACGAAAAGAAAGACAAAACACGTCAAAAGAACACAAACGAAAAAACAAAACAAAACGCAAAACAAAAAAAAAAAACAACACAAACGAAAAAAAAAAAAAAAAACAAAAAAACAAAAAAAACAAAGAAAGCGTTGGGTTACCTCCCAACAAGTGCTAATTTAACGTCTTTAGCTAGACCATCACATACCTTGTTCAATGCGCTCGTAGCAACGAACTTCCTTCTAAAATTGTGAATTCCTTGTATTTCGCATTCACCGTTGACCACCACCGAGCGTGGAAGTGCCCCAAACTTGGATGATTCACTCGAGTTCCATGCCGAGTCCACTTCTTCTTTCTCGCGTTCTTATCGGCGGTCGATTGCCCTCTAAGTATCGCGACGTCGTAGCAGAGAGTCGTGATCAAATAGCGATCTGGGAGGAATGTAGCGCGAATAACGGCTATTGGAGGTTCTTCGCGGTCGACCTCGCGATCATTGGTCGTCGCTAGGCGTGTCACCGATGTAGCCTTCGTCATTGCAGTTGGACTAGCGGGCGCGACCGTGCGCCACCGAAGTCTCGGCGGTCATTTGCCGATTGCTCGCGGCCGAGCTCTCATGCTGCGAGCTCGGTCGCAAGTTCCTTTGCAGCCCACTTTCACCCTCGTCTCGCTGGGATGATTACGATCCGCGCTAGGTGACCAACTGATTCTCCATTACTTTCATGTGTTCGCCATAGCCGCACAAGAGACTCCAACGTGTAATTTTTCGCCAATATCGCTTATAAATGAATTACTGCATATCGTCATTTGTTGTATCGACTCTTCCACACTCGGTTTCTTCGCCTCTTGAATCATTACATTACGAACGGCGAAACCTCACGGATGTTCTTGAAAAGTAATGGGGTTGACATACTGACGATTATGATGATCTCTGTTGTCTAGGTTATACCGGATTCCATCCTCCTCGAACTGATTGGTGGGAGGTGGATACATGTGATTTAATGGTTGGCCTCTTGAGCAGGGGACAAGGAGTCCCATGTTCGTCATTTGGCGTTCATCTCGGTATACTTGGCGGGAGTCACAAGCGAATTGCTCGGGGCACTTCGTAGTTTGGAAGCGCCATAACTTGTCGACCTTCTCTCGCCTATTCTCCTTTGAGAGCTTTTGATCTCGGGATCTAAAATATTTCATGAGGTCCCCGAGATCTTGTAAACATATACTACCCGAGAAAAGAGAGAATTCACTCTTGCAAAAATAAATAAATAATATAATAATATAACTTGAATTAATAAATCCAAATCGTCAAATTATTCCTATGTGATCTTAACAATCCCCGGCAACGGCGCCAAAATTTGATCGTTCACTTTTATAACACTAAAAAGTGTAAGTATATAGGTAAGTCGAGTATCATATCCACATGGATTGTATCACGAAAACATAGAAGCTAGCTCAACGATAATTCATCATTATTCAAGCACAGAAATTTGGTGAGAGGTTTAAGGGCTTCAGAATTTAATCCAAAGCAAAGGTAACCATGTAGAAATATAAAATAAAGCAATAAAATCACGGAAGATAAAACAGATAAGAAAGACTAACCCTAGGGATGCATTAATCCTATCCACAACGTATGTTTATCCTATTTCCTATTAGCCAATTCTAATCCAGACAAGATGGAAGATCACATATATAACCAACAACTTGATTCGATTAATTGCGGCGAAGAGATTACTAGTTTTCCTATTATCATACGCCTCTAGTGAAAACAAGCAACCCAAACAGATCACAAAGAATAAACTTCCTACGGATGTTCCTATCTCAACTACGACTCAAGGTTTATCCGTATCATGCATTCAAGATCGATTGACAATTAATACAGTTACGTAATTAACTGGCAACTAGATATGCATCAAGATTGATCAGAAATTAACACATATAAATAAGCACCAAGAATCATGAATCAATGCCTGGAAGATAAATAGAGATAACATGAATCACAACATATAGGATCGGATCATGCAAACCCTAGGATTAGAACAAGAAATTACCTAGACATAATTAACGGAAAAAATACGAATAAAACATAAAAACGGAAATTAAATTCATAAAACCCGGATAAAAGCGTTGGATGAATAATTGTTGGTCTTGAATCCAATCCAAGCGAAAACGGAAAACAACGAAAACGATCGGACAAAACGCTCGATCGATAACAAAGCGATAAACTAAACTAGAACAACGATAAACTAAAGCTAGAACGGAATTAAATCGAAACTAAAGTGCAAAAATATGAAAACTAGAAAAAACTTAACAAATTCGTGCTTAGAGAGGGGCGTGGGAGCAAGCTTGGGGATATATAGGTAGAGGAAAACCTAAATCGCGCCCCGTAAACATTCTCGACGATTTCTCGCGGCCGTCCTCGCGGTCGCGAGGTCGTCGCTAACTCTGCGCGACTTCACTTTATTTGCTCCGTTCTCTCGTCCGAACTCCGAATTACGATCCGTTTGCGCCTATGGACTCCTATCGAGATGCTCTTTAACATTGTAAAATTTTTACATCCATATTTTTCATATCCATTTCATCATCTTTGGTTACATCTTTGCCTTATCATCGATTATCACCGAAAAGCCTACAAAACACCAAAGAGAAACCTCAAGAGCAAGATCTTCCAAAATAGCTAAAAGCATAAAGATCGACTATATAAACGCATTTAATAGATCTATTTCATCTTGATATATCATCAATAAACGTGTAAAATGTACATTTATCAAGTGCAGTATTTTGTCACTTTCATCGACGATTACTCAAGGTACGGATACATATACCGCTTTACCGCAAGTCCGAATGCTTTGAGAAATTCAAAGAATTTAAGGCGGAAGTGGAGAAGCTTGGTAAAAGTATCAAGTCACCTTTGATCGATCGTGGTGGCGAATACCTCAAGAACGAGTTTATGGACTATTTGGTGCGGTGTGGGATTACCTCCCACTATTACACCGGCACACCACAACAAAATGGTGTGTCGAGCGAAGAAATATGACTCTCTTAGAAATGATTAGATCAATGACGAGTTATACAACATCGCTTATTTCGATTACGGGGTATGCCTTCAAACAATGACATACTTGCTAAATCTAGTACCATCCAAGTCACCGAAAAGACTCATTTCGAGTTGTGGTTTGGGCGCAAGCTAGTTTAAACCACATAAGGATATGGGACATCCCACATGTCATTTGAACAAGAAGGCGACAAGTTCGAGTCTAGATCGATCTGAGGCTGTTTATTGGTTATCCTAGAAGAACGAAGGGTGGTTATTTATATAATCCTAAGGATCGAAGGTCATTATTAGCACTAATGCCCGATTCTTAAAGAGGATTATGAAAAACCATAAATCAAAGTTGAAATCATTCTTCAAGAATTAGAAGATGATCGTATTCCACCACCGATTAAGCCAAAGTGCGAGATGTCGTGTCTAGTGGGAGGATCGACACCGATACTTCAAGAAATGAAGTGGGTCGAGTTCCACGGAGATACCGGCCGTCAAGTGGCTTCTATTCAAACAAGTTGTGCAAGATAGAGAACCACAAGTTATCGCACCCACCGTTGCCATTGTGCGATGGCGCCCGTCGTAGTGGGAGGTTGTTCGTCAACCCGAGCGATTTATGTTCGTGGGTGAATCTTCGGATTTAGTCCGAGAAACGAAAGGTGCAATAATCGACCCATGGACATACGGTGAGGCGATATAAGACATTGATGCAAGATCATGGCACACCGCTATGGACTTAGAAATCGAGTCCATAACGACTATGGATGTATACGAAAGACATCTCTACCGGATGGCAAGGAAGCCATAGGTAGTAAGTGGGTATACAAGAGGAAGAGAGATTCGGATGGAGAGGTTTCACTTTTAAAGCCGTGCTTGTGGCGAAGGTTACACTCAGATTGAGGGCATCGATTTCGATGAGACTTTTCGCTGCATCAATGCTCAAGTCCATCGTAATTCTTCCGCCATAGCAGCCCACTTAAACCTTGAGGTTTGGTAAATGGACGTGAAAACCGCTTAAACGGTTACCTGAAGAAGGTAGACATCTATATGCAAAGAACTCAAGGTTATGTGGTGCGGTCAAGAGCATCTAGTATGAAAGCTTAAGTCCATTTATGGGCTTAAGCAAGCTTCACGATCCTGGAACTTACGCTGACGAAGTGGTAAAGTCCTATGGATTTACCCGGTTGCAAATGAAGTTGTGTGTATCGTTTAGATGTCAACGTGATGTGGTATTTCTTGACTTTACGTAGATGACATCCTTCTACTGGCAACAATGTGAAGTTGTTATCCGCGTAAAAGTTGGTTATCCGATCGTTTCAAATGAAAGACTTAGGAGATGCAGTACATTCTTAGGATCAAGGTTTACCGAGATCGCAAGAGGAAAATATTGAGCTTATCTCAGGCGTCTTACATTGAAACTGTGATTACTCGTTTTAGTATGCAGACCGCTAAGAAATGATTGCTACATTTCAGACATTGTGTTCCTTTATCTAATGAGCAGTCATCTATGACTACAAAGGAGATAGAGGAAATGAGACAAGTTCCTTACGCTTCCGCCGTAGGAAGTCTCATGTATGCAATGCTATGCATGAGGTCCGATATCTGCTATGCGGTAGGCATAGTAGCTAGATATCAGTGTAATCTGGACAAGCTCATTGGGATGCGCTAAAGCATATACTCAAGTACGAAAGGACTCGAGATTATAGGCTAGTTTACCATGCGGATAGTCTAATGCATTTGGGTTATTCGGACTGGGTTCCAAGCCGACCGTGATGAGAAGAAGTCACCTCGGTATGTGTTTACCTTGGGACGAGGAGTCAGATCTGGCGGAGTGCAAAGCGGCGATGCATTGCGGACTCCACCATGGAAGCCGAATATGTAGCCGCTTGAGCTCGCTAAAGAGGTCAGATGGTTCAAGAACTACCTCATGGATCTAGATGTGGTACTGGTTTGCCCAAGAGTATCATAGTTTATCGTGATAACTCGGTGCGATGGCAAACTCGAAGGAACCACGGACCCATAAGGAAACCAAACACATAGAGAGAAAGTACCATGTCATACGAGAAATCGTTAGCGAGAGGATGTCTGATTGAGAAGATTGCATCATGGATAACCTAGCTGATCCATTCACGAAGAGTGCGCCACAAAAAGTCTGAAGAGCATATTCAAAGACTTGGATTGCGCAAGATAGCACCCACTTAGAAATGAAACTTTTGTATAAGCGGAAGAAGCAAAGTGATGGTGTTGTTTGTAATATCTAGTAGAGAGACACATTGTATACTTAAAGTTTTGCTTTAGTATAAGTGGGAGATTGTTGGGTTTGTATACTGGAAGCAGTTTTGGTTGAGCTTATATACAATGTTTCATGTTACCACTATTACAATCTCCTATCTGAATTGTTTACTTGATTGCATATGTATGTCCCTTTATCTCTTATATAATTTAGATCATACAGTGTGTTGTAGATCACAGAAGTCTGTATGATTGGTCAAGCTTAATAAGATATAAAAAGTATCACAGTTGAGACAACTTGAGGACGAGTTGTCGGTATAGGCTGCTGTGTAGATAAGAAGTGACTTGACTTGGTTGCTTGTCTATGCTGGTACGTCTCTGACGTATTGATGGATCACAGTGAGATGAGTTCTTCTATCTGACCGTCGTGAAGAACCTAGATCTCGGAGACTTACGTTGATCTAAACCTCGATAAGGTATTAGGTGAGTATGAGTTGTTGACCATCACTTTGACTTGCTATGGGTGAGGGTTACATGAGATAACCCAAGATTCTCTGCATCTTGGGTGGTAACAGTGCTTGTATGTCATGCTAGTTACCTGTGTCGAGTCACCGTATCCGTTTAGGATGATGACGTCCCCTTAAGGAGCTCAAAAGGTTTATTGTACTAAACCCTGCAGGTTGAGTTATCTCAAGTACAATAATAAGGCCGAGTGGTACTACTTAAGGAATTAAAGATATTAATTATTTTAAGCAATCGAGCAGTAAATAATTAATGGACGACTATATCTTAAATACGGGATTCAGAAGTCTAAGTGCAAGTCCGACTCACCTTCGGAAATAAAGGGTAAGTCAAGATTTATTCTCTAGTGTCATGAATAAATGTTTATAAATTAATTTATATTCGGGTGAACATAAGATAATTAATTTATTTGAGGCCCATCTTTATTCCTCGCTTTGATCCTCGGGCCGCCCATCCAGACTGTTGCTAAGGGAAAATCGCCCACCTCTCTTAGAGTTCCACTGGGACTCGACGATCCTCTCTATCTTAAGTGATAAGATTATATTTATTAGATATGCATAAATCCTATCTTGATAGGGTTTAGGTTGCATTATAAATATAAGGTGAGAGAGAAAATCAAAGCTAATGCTTAAGTCATTATTTTAGAATTACTATATCCATATAGTGAGAATTTTCAAAATCTAGAGAACGAAGAAGACGTTTTTCTATAGCATTCTCCATATATTATCCTCACTCGACATTGGAGTTTAGGCAAACGAGATAAAGTCCAGAAGATCAAAGCACGAGTCTTGATCCATTCTACCTCGACAGATTCGCAGGTAAACACGAGAAAACCCCTACATGTTGCAATTAATTATATAGGTGCATGCTAGGCATATAATCAATGTATGGTGAATTAAACATCCAAGATAGATCATCGGGAGAGGGTTAAAATCAGATTTCCCTACAGTTATGTGATTGCGAAAAACAAATAATGCATTTAGTAGAATTGGATAATGTATTAAAATGAACAAAAAATGCATGTAATTGAACACAATAATGCATGTGATTGGAAGCTCACGCCTAGTGCTAGGCGTGTCCAGCGGCTTTCAACAAGATGTCGCTCCGGCGCTCGTTCACGCCCATTGGCCTCGCATTTTACGTTTTGTTAAATGCATGAATATGTTATGTTAAATGCATGGATATGTTTTGATCAATGCATGAACGTGCTAAGTTAAATGCATGTTTCTGTTTCGTGGGAATATGTATTTTTATGTTTTGTTCAATGCAGTTTCATGTTTTGTTCAATGCATTTTTAAGATTTTCGACACCAAATCTCTCATCCATCATTCTCTTACAATTATATCGTCTCTTTCACTGATTATCGGCAATTCGCCGTGAACCACCATCTTTCTCGATTCTTCAATAATCTATCAAATTCATCTTCTATTTTTTCTCAAAATCCATCAATTTTGTTCCTCAAATTTTCTTCTTCTTTTTCTTTCTTTCAAAATCTGTTGTTTGTAGTTGTTTGTGTATCTTGTTGTCGGTGTCGTCTCCGGTGCCATCCGCTGCCGTCAAGGAGGAGAAGAAGAAGGCTGATTTGTTTCTTCCCATTTTGCCCCTTGCGAAAATTAAAAAAATAAATAAAAGAAAATGAGCTGACACGTGTTAGCTTGTGGTGTGGCCACGTGTTCAAAATGTGTGATCTAGATTGAGTACTACATACTATCTCATGACCGGTACTACTAAACCCAACCTATATATATATATATATATATATATATATATATATATATATACTAATTGGTTCACGACATGTATATCTTAACGTATGAACATGCGAACAATGTATAAGTACATTATATGCATGCACAACATATATAAAGTTATGTATATGTATACATATGTGTATTTTACAGTATAAAAATATATTGTGCATTTACTTCACGTGAAATGCACATGTGTATCATATACATAATTCTATCTGTGTTATGCTTGTGTATATAATATACGTATGCATTGTTCGCACGTTCATTCATTAAAAGGTGTTTGTACGTGAACCAATCCATAC
This sequence comes from Salvia rosmarinus, assembly GCA_036937905.1. NCBI lineage: Eukaryota > Viridiplantae > Streptophyta > Magnoliopsida > Lamiales > Lamiaceae > Salvia > Salvia rosmarinus. Next base: position 32,084,904 of record CM072819.1, on the reverse strand, counting down.
TCAATCATATATATATATATATATATATGATTGGGTTCTGGTAATACTCAATCATTGATAGTATATAGTATTCAATCTAAACCATATATTTTGAATATGTGGACGCACCACAAATTGACATGTGATAACTTTTTTTTTTCATTTTTTTAAAAAAATTCCCAAGGGAGAAAATGGGGACACAATTCAACCTTATCTCCTCCTTCTTCTCCTCTCCTCCGTTCTTTTTCAATTTTTTTAACGACGATGGTGACAGCGACGACGACGGTGCCAGTGGACAGCAACGGCGCGAACAAAAACTAAAATAAAAGAACTCTCGTCAAAAACTTCATGCATACAACAAAACATAAATCTACATGTGTTGCCAACGAGCGTTATGGGTGCGCGAGCGCGCTTTATGCGCCGACGTGCCACAAAACATAGTCATGCATATAACAAAAGGTTCATGCATATAAGAAAATATAAATTTGAATGTTGGCCGACGGACGTCGGGAGCATGCGAACGCGTTAGGACGTGTGTTTCTAACATGCATTAAAATCAACACTCACATGTATGATTGTATTCAACTATATGCATCTTTATGTTCACTTATATGCATAATTTTGTTCAACTATATGTATGGTTTATTTTCTGTATCACATAACAAATCAAATTACTAATCTACTCTTACTGTAATGAAAATAAACTTAAAAATTTGAAAAAAAATATCCACCATGAAATCTATGAAATAATTGAATGAGAATGAATACTACATTTTACCTAATACTACATATATATTCTAAACGAAGTATTTTTATATATGTTGTTACTGTTTGTATTTCTATTCACGTTACTTCTGTTAGGGAAATATATACACTATTAATTAGAAATTAGTCATCCATATTTGGATGTTTGCATTTCAATATTTTATTGGAATATGGAAAGCTTATATAATAAAAATCACCCATTTGATAAGTATTAACCCAATTATTTATTATTTATTTTTAATATCATTTGAAACAAATAAGATTATAATTGTAATTGGACTATGTAGGTCGGTTATAATTAGATTAGGTTAGGTCCTCTCTCTTCTCTCCTCTCTGGCCGATCTCATCTCTCATCCTCCCCTATATCTATAGTTCTTGTTTTCATTGCAATAGTTTATTCTTAATGTGTTGAAATTGCAATAGTAAAAATTGTTCAATGGAATAATTTATCCTTTGTCGAAATCACAGTAGTCATTGTTAATTGCAACTGTAATATTTTTGATATTATTGACATTGCAATAGGGATTATTAAATGCAATAGTAATTAATGGTCATTATAATAGTTATAAACTACTAGCATAGTTAATGCTATAATTTGGTTGACACTATCATTGTATTGTTATTTTTTATATTTTAATTCATTTTTTTTGTAATATTGAATAATAAGATAGTAGAGGCGGTAAATAATTAATTTGAAGGATGAAATTTAATTCTTTATTATTAACTTAATTCAATAATTATTATTGGTATCGTATGAAGGGCGAATCTAGTGACAACTTTAATACCCAAACAATTGACTTTTCTATAATTACATCTCGATCTACAGAAATAACAACTACATATTCAAACCATCAAACTTCTAACAATTACGTCATGTGGTTCAATTTTTTAGGATGTAAATACGACATGACGTGCTAGAATTTGAGCCAGACTTTAATTAAAGAAATAAAGAATAAGTAGCCATCAAAACGATATCATTTGACACCAATATCACCTCAAAAGAATTTGATGCCAACACTTTTAATATTAAAACGAAGTCATTTTGTCGCGAACTATTTTTAATTTTTTTCATTAACATCCAACTGAGCTTCCCGCATGCTATGCAGGATTTCTGTCGCCAAAAATATAATACTTAATTAATATCATTTATTTAGATTAGACTGCAATTATGAGAAAAAAGAGAAATATTAAAGTGTAATTTTACAATAATATTAATACTAATTTAAAATTTTGAGAGCGTTTGAAAAGGTTATCGGGAAAAATGAATAAGATATTCTGTTTTGGTGAAGATTTTGTTATTAAAAGTAAGTAGTTTTGTGCTAGTAAATGGGCCAACAGTAGATCGACGGGGCAAGTTGTGAATCAGTTGTGTCTGACATTAACAACACCTGACCACTCGCTCCCATATCCACTTCCCCACGCGCACTCTACCTTATTATCAAATTTTATTTCACTGTTACTAATTAATTCTGTTTTATTTAACTAGAATACCATAAACTATTTACCAAATTATACCATGTAAATTGTGGTTTGTGAAATGATGACGAATAACCGAATGCGACGACAGAGTGTCTCATGTGATATAACACCTCATCACTGTCGCAATATTTTGTCTCTGCAACCGAATTTCAACAATATTTTAATTAGTTATTGTTTGTCAGGGTAGAACCGTCATTTCAGCTCGTCGCTAAAATATTTTGCTGGGATATTTGTTTGGAGAAGAGAGAGAGAGAGAGTTCAGTGACTCACATCTCAACACTGAGAGGTTTCTACAGTTTCGGCAAATGCCGGAAAATTGGGTGCTCGTAAACCTAGAGCAAGTCAAACCGTCGGGAATGCAAGATATGCTTGGCATTGGAGAAGGTAGCGACGGAGTCGGCGGTGGGAGGTATATAGGCGTCGGAGATAGGCGGCTGCGGCCGCTCAACCACCAGGTGGTTAAGTGCCCGCGCTGCGACTCGCTCAACACGAAATTTTGCTACTACAACAACTACAACCTCTCGCAGCCGCGCCACTTTTGCAAGAGCTGCCGCCGCTACTGGACCAAAGGCGGCGTCCTCCGCAACGTCCCCGTCGGCGGCGGCTGCCGCAAAACCAAGCGATCGAAGCCTAGGAACAATGCCTCCTCAGCCGCCGAGGACGCGCCGGCAGGAGAAATTAGCAATCCAACGCGCAGAGTTCGAGCAGCGAGCTCAAGCCTCGCCACGCCGCGGCGGCGACGGTCACTGCTCCGCCTACATCCGCTGCCGCGGCGGAAGAAGGCTCGGCGCCGATCTACACGACGTCTGATTCCGCCGTCATGTACAATTTCGCAGACGCTAGTTTCTCCATGGCAAACCCTAACCTCGATGACCTGCCACCGTTCGATAATAATCATCCGTCATCGGACAGCAAGATCTTCTCGGCGGAAGTAGGGAGCTTCACCGGCCTGATGACGTCATCGGAGGAATTGATGATGGGGCTCGACTTCACGACGACGTCGTACGGGCCGGAACAGGCGCCGGTGGCGGAGAATCCGAGCAAGGGAAGGTGGCTGAGTTGAAGATGGAAGATATTAGCAACGAGGGGCTAGATTGGGAAGCGGCGGCGGCGACGACGGAGATCAAGGTTTGTTTGATCTAACGGCTGGCGTAGATCCTGCTTACTGGAGTCAATCCGACTGGACTGACAATGACCAATCGCTAAGTTATCTTCCATAGTACTAATCTCACCCCTTTTTTTTGCTAATTATTATTATTATTATTTTGTTTCACTACACTGAAATATCTCTAAATATCAAATATTATTTTTCTTTTGTCTGTAGAAAAATGTAAATGTCTTTTCTGTTTTTGAACGAAGGCACTTAGGTGTTTTGAGTATGGTGTGCATCCTTTTTTAGCGCTCCAACTGTAAACGATTTACAAATAAATTGCAGTGGTGGGTTAACTGCAGATTGATTATATAATTTATATATAATGGATGTCTTTCTTCTATTTGATTTTTTAATCTAATTTTCTATGCTGAGATAAATGCCTAATTGAATTAAACAATGCTTGAGATTTTTCGTCTGGAGAGTGGGTATTCTTGTGAGCTTGCCCAATGTATTTTGGATTGCGGTTAATACTTGTTATTTGAAATTAGAAATTTAATATACGATCAGTTCGCATTAAAGCCAAACCTTATCAATTGCCTTGATTGCAAGTGGTTTAATCTTGAATTCATCAAATACAAATCTGATTGCTAACCGTTTAATAAAAGATCAATGTAGTTTCTATTTATTTTCGGCCCTCCACACATAAATACATACTGACATACATACAACTAGAGAGAGGATAAACTTTTATATGCATATCATAAATACTTGGAAATTAACATAATCATATTTACAAATAATTAGAAAATCTTTAAATTAAGAAATTAAAATATAAAGGATTAATTTGGTCTTTATTTTTGTGAATTTCAAGTATATTATTATTATTATTATTATTCTGTGTAAAGCAGTTTATAATATGTGAGCCACCTTAGTCCATTAGACATATCATGATATCGTATATGCAAAACTAGAAATATGATATCAGATATGGATCCAAATAGGATGTCAATTGGTGGGTAAAATTTGGATCGATCCGTAACCTTTCAAAACTAATTAAATTATAAAACAACGATTCATGTTTCGGTTCCGGTTCCAGAATCGTTTTAGACTCGGATCGTTTAGATCCATAGTTTGATGGTCTTGTCCGGATTCGGTTTCGTTTCCAAAACTAGAATCAGAACTAATATTTATTTATTAGTTCTGGTACGAATAAAATTCGTCTATTGATAAGTCTAAGTTTAAATAAGTTTGTCAATGAGTTAGTTATATCCATATCGATCCGAAATCAATCATAGCCTATTAATTTATAAAGCAACGGTTTCGATTCCAGTTTTGGTTGGTTACGGTTCCGATCCGCTTCGATTGAATCGCTTAAGATCCATAGTTGATGGTTAAGATGCAGTCAGATCCAATATCTAATGAGTCGGTTTCAGAATCAGAGCCAAAACCATTATTTATTTATTGGTTCTGATCCGGGTAAAACTCATCCATTAACATACCTAAACCAAATTTTAATATTTGACCTATCACACCATATTTAGCAAGTTTTTATATTTTACGTGTTTTTAGAAAAATATTTTTATTGGGAGTACTACAATGTCACGCATATAGTACTTGCATAAATTGCATTCACCATGTACAGGTTTTTGCATCCCTCTATGTTTTGTTAATTTTTTTATGCATTCACCATTTACAGGTTCTTGCATCCCTCTATGTTTTGTTAATTTTTACAACGGTGACACGTATCTATATAATTTATTGCATTTTATATTTTTTATAAAGGCAACTACTTAGAGAGAACTTAAATTGGAAGTTTTTCAAAAAACACACTCTCCAATTTTTTAAGACAAATTATTGCATCCAATCCATTGCGGAAAATTGGTGGTTTTCTCATTACTTAAAATAACTATATAAATAATTCTAAAAAAGTGACCATATAAAAATTCCAAAACACTCTCGATTGATTAATATTACAAGAAGTTGAGAATCACATATTTCCTAAAATACTTTCACACACACACATATATATATTATAGTGATTAGATTGCTTGAAAATGCATGTCCCCTACCGAAATCAAATGTCATGGAACACGAACAGTACTTGACTATGATATATATATTATAGTAGAGTAATTAATTTAAACTCAATTAGGTATAAGGTATATCGACATTTTATAAAGAATGTACAATAACATTAAATGCTAGTTTTTTTTAGAATTGCTAATTATATTTTAATCCCACCTAAGTTTCTTCCTTATTTTTCCATAAAAGAATAGTAAAAAATAAATAGCGATTATATTTGCTAGTGCTCTTTGGGTCGTTTGTGATCGATGAACTTTTACCTAATGCGAGAAAACGTTTGCCATTTTGATGTTAGTCGTTTCTTCAATTATTTTTTTAATACATAAGTTTTAAAAGTAGGTCGTGATGGATTGAACGAGATCTTCGCCTTTACATTAATCACTCTACCACTAGGTCAACACACACACATAATTTTTAATGCAGAAATTTAAGACTGCGTCACGATGGACTCGAACCCGAAACCTTTGACCTCGGACACTAACCACTCAACCACTGGACCAACACACATATGTTAGTCGTTTATTGTGTTTGTAAACATAAAACAAATCATCTATTCAAGGAGAGATTATAAGTGATTTAGGAACTGTTTCTCTCACTAAGAAATCATTAATTACAAACATAATTTCGTAAATAACGCCAAAAAAGTCTTAAACTTAGGCTATTATGCTCTCTATTTGAGTAGCAGCAAAAAAAAGCGTTGGTGATTACAACAGAATACTAAGTGGTTATTGACCAATAAACCATATCGAAATATTTCATTTTAGAAACATAACATTTTTTATTAATTAATATAAAATTTTAAAGATCCCATAATATGTTTAAAGTGAATGAATGTCTTTCCCATTTCTAGCGAAGAAATTATTGGTTCTTTTTTTAGATAGAAATCAATATAGCTTATTTATTTAATGAGATTTGATGATATTATTTATATATGGCTCATTTATCTATACCAGTAAATCTTTGTGGCCACATTATGGCTGGCCACACACCATTTTTTCACATATTCTGAAAAATATTAAATTATTAAATTTAAATTTAAGTTTAAAATTTTCATTCGATAGGTGCAAAATTATAATTCCATAAAATAGTTTTAATGTAAAACTAATTTTTAATAGATCAAAATTAAATAAATGAATTTTCATTTAATAAAGCTGATTGTGGTACCACAACGATATAGTAGAATAAGATCACTCTATCTATACTTATAATTCCAATATAAAATGAATATATTTTTATTGATATAAAATTGGTTATTAGCGAGGTCAGGGAGACTGCACGTAATTAAGTGTCCGTACGTTTGTAATAATTTTGCATGTGGATAGCGGCAAAGAGGTGGTCGGTTGGTGGCCGGAGATATTGACAACTCCTATCACCCACGTGGCGCACTGATGTCGACATCACAACTCTCCCCTACTCGTGTCGTTTTCTCATTGGTCCATCTCCCTTCATAAGTATATTATTCTCCCATCCACAAAATTTTATTACTCTCTTTCTTGGGATGCATCTTTAAAATTTATAGGGAGGTAGATACTGGGAGTAGCGAGTAGAGGTGGTTTAACTCTTGGAAGACACCAAAAAATGGATCTATAATTTATTTTTTTCTTTTCTTTCGTTCCTTTTCTCTCTTCTTTTCTTTTTTTGATCATCAACTATTATTTTCTTCATCAACTTATCGTTAATTAAATTAAAAGTTTATGTTATATGTATTATTTTGACTTTTTAATTTAAGTTATTTTTGTGTTGTATGATTTATTTAAAATATCTATATTATTTATTAATTTTATTATATAATATTTACATAATAACTTATTTATTTGTATTAATTGAAAGCAATTATTAAATTAATTTACATTAAGTTAAAAATAATAAATGTGAAAAATTGAATAAAATGTGAATAAATATTGGATGAGTAGAAAGTGAGATGTATGATGATGTAGCAAAATTATAAATTTGAAGAGTATTATTGGGGTTGAAATATGAAGATGAGAATATGATAATGTGTTTGCGATGATATCACAAAAATTTGGACATTGAGAGGTTTTGTTAGAGATTTCTAATAAGTGTCATCTATCCTAAAAAATATTCTTACATGTATGTATATTAAATAATTAAAAAATTTGAATCGATGACAAAAGTAAAACAAAAGATTTGATACTTCTTTTTTCCTACAGAATTTAAAATAGATAACGACTGGAAGATAAATTTTCTTTTATGTACGGCACCTATTTCAAAACGGGATGAGTGCTCCGTTATCTTATCCAGACTAAAACGAACTATTCAATGGTACTTCAAGAGTTGTCTTGTGAACGTCATTCATTCATGAATTGTTTGTCCTCTCATGTTCATGTAATATGAGTAGGGATGGCAATCGGGTCGGGCGGGCACGGATAATGTCGAACCACATGCTTGCAAAACGATCACTGTCGCGGTGCCATGACCCGCACTTTTTAATTAGGGGTCCAACTTTTATAAATTCGAGTAAATAATTTTCAACTAAAATAAAAAATAACAATTTCAATCACAATCGATTTAAATTACATCACAACATTAATGAAACAAAGTTAAACACAATAAACTTATAACATTTCTCTTCTATTCTTCTGGAATCGTTGCATAATAGCTTCATTAGTAATATTTACAAATACATCATTTTCGATGTAAGGTACCAAACAATCATTTAAAAGTTTGTCTCCCATACGATTACGTAAAACACTCTTGATGAACTTCATCGCTGAAAAAGCTCTTTCTACTGTAGTAGTGGCAACTGGTAAAACCAAGGATAGTCTAACTAATAAAGAAAATCCAGTGCCCTTATGTAAATTCAAGATTTTCACGCCCTTATGTAAATATTATAAATGTAAATTCAAGATTTTTCATCTATCAAATATTATAAATGTAAATTCAAGATTTTCACACCCTTATGTAAATGGATAACAGGCACATTTGGTAGTTTCTGAGTGGGAACTAGCTGAAGCCAGGAAAAAGGATGCATTAGATCGTGCAAGAGTGCGAGGAGAGCAATTACCTCCAGAGATGATCGGTGAAGGACGAGGTTTGCATATGAGCATTGAAGCTGATGTTAAAAGCCTGTTACAAGGCAAAACTTATAGTGAACTAGCAGCCCTGCAATCCGGGACTGCAAAAGTGGTCGAATACTGGGAAGCTATTCTTAAACGACTCCACATTTATAAAGCAAAGGTGATTTTTAATCCCAGGCTTCTCATATTTGGGAAATCAAGTGAAATCACAGGTAGCCTTGACATCTTACTGTGAAACGCAGGCCTGTTTAAAGGAAATCCATACCAACATGCTGCGAGGCATTTGGAACGCCTAGAGAGCCCATCTGAGGGTGAAAATATCAAGACAGAACCGGCTCAAGAACTTGATGTAAATACAAAGAAAACCCATCTAAATATTATTTTCTTTATATACATAAATATTATTTTCTTTATTTTAATTATTAAATGTAAAATTACTATTATACCCCTGATTTTTTGAAAATCCAGTGGGGCCCAGTGCCCCACTGCCCCTCCCTTGGGTCCGCCACTGCCTGCCCGTGACCCGTCCGTGACCCGCGACGGATAGGAGATTCCCACCATATCCGCGACCCACTGGTACCCGCGGGTTGGCGGATACCCGCAAACCCATCACCCAACGGGTATCCGCCACCTGTCACCCGCATGACTACCCGCGAAACCTTCACTGCGGACCACCATGACCATGAAACCAAGATTTCAAAAACACGAAAATATCACTAAAAAATTCATAAATCATAAAGTTCAAATCCACAATTCCACATTCAAATCCATAAAGTTCAAATCCACAAATCAATAAAATTAGGGTTTCGGGCTTCCTAGTTCTAATTAGAAATTAGAATATTAATATTTTATCATAAAATAATTATTATACGAATAGTTTTTCGCGGATTCGTGGGTAGGGTTCGTGGGTAATTCGCAGGTGTTTTCGCGGGTAGAATTCGCGGGTATACGGGTTTCGCGGGTACGGGTATTGTCAAATCATTTTCGTACCCGCGAAGTAAACGAATCCTAATTTTCAACCACGAACGTACCCGCGGGTACGTAATGCGCACCAAACCCGCGAATAATCGAGTGGATACCCGCGGATATTGGGTACCCGCGGATCGATTGACATCCCTAAGTATGAGTGTATGAGAGCCTATTATACTTACTCATAATTATAACTTATAACAAAAAATTTAAGTTGTATTATATTCACGTCGTCCCACTCAAGATGATATATATTATTTTTTGGGCTATCCACTTCAAGATGATCTGTTTCATTTTCAGAAAATAATTATCTCTGCAAAAGTTACGTGACATACCTATTTTTTTATCATTTTATACTCTTTCCTAAATAACTGTGCCTAAAAGAAATGAGTCATCTTGGATGGGACGGAGGGAGTATTAATTATCATGTCCTTCACTTCAATTGTGTGGAATATGATTTATAAATCATACAGTACATAACAGAACAGGTTTTGCCGGTCATTGATATATTTTTGATTTTGTGTAATTTATCATAATATAATTGACTTAGATTATTAGAAAAAATTGGTACACGCACTGCGTTATAACTATTGTTTGACATTCTTTTCCGAGCTATTCATGTTGTGGGATGCGATAAATAGGACAGTGCACAGTGAAAATGCCATGTTGGTGCAAATTAATATGCATAGATTCACGAATGCATACGATGACATGTGCATATGTGCAAAGCATACAAAATTCTTATTTTAATATAATTTATTCTCATATTTATTTAATAACGGTATTATGCATGCACTACCGTTTCGTTTCGTTCTGGTATTTGTTTGCTTTTAATTGTTTCAAACAGTATTTTATACAGCACATATATACATGTATCCCGATGACGATAATGTGACATGCTGAAGCACACCTGAAGCCTGGCTCCAAAATAATTAAACATCGGATAGTTATAACATAACAAATTAAATTCAGTAAAAATACTATAAATCAATAATTGGTAATATTTTCCTCTAGGTCTCAACTTGGACCAATTTGCAAAATCAACAGCTTTTGGTGAACTGATAAGATAACAACTGTTCAAAAGATTTTTATACATTTTTTGGATTATCATTATTATACATGTAATTCTTAGAAAGTATATATATTGGTAGAGACAAAATATCAACTAAGGGTGTGTTTGGCTAAGCTTATTTTAGAGAGCTTATAACCTCCAAGAGCTTATAAGAGGTAATATCTTAAGTTAACATAAGTTGTTAAAGTGTTTGGATAATTGATCTTATGTTTGAGAAAGAATCGTGAGTTAGAGAGAAAATCATAGTTAGAGATAAAATTGACGAGAGGTGAAGTTGATAGTGTATGTGTGTACAGGAAATAATGAACTATAATAAGGTTATTTTGGTAAGTTCATGATTGTTTATAATTTATGAAAAATAAGTTATGGTTGATCAACTTATTTTTAGGAGAGCTTATAAGTTGTTGGAGCTTGGTTTCACGAAATTAAAGTTCGCTTAGAACTTATTTTGTCAAACACTTTACAACAACTTATGCTCTAAACAACTTATAAATTATTTTAAAGATCTTATGTTTCACCAAACACCTCTAAGTCTACCATTTTCCTAAAGTCTGATTCGTGGCCCAAAGCCCAGATTCAAATTCTAAGTCCAATAAAATTATCTCTATCGGAGCTGAAGATAACAGTCCTTGAATTGATCAGAGGGTGGACATATGTCAGATCTACTCTTGATTTCACTTGTGACTAGGGATGTCAATCGGGCCAACCCGCTGGTTCGGCTAACCCTCGGGTTGTCGGGCTATCGGTTCGGGCTATTCGGGTTGACATTTTTCTGTTAGAAAAATTCAACCCTAACCCTAAACTCTCGGGTTTCGGGCTAACCCATCGGGCCAGAAAGCTTAATATATATATATATATATATATATATATATATATATCAAATATTTTATATTAAGCGTTGGAGTAAAAAACAAATAATTGAAAAATAAATATAATACATTCCACAAGTTCTTTTTTTAATCTTATTATACTAACTTTGAATAGCAAACAATAAAAATTAAAAATAGTGCTCATAATTAAATTCTTTTTTTCTAATATGCTTTAATGTCCGCATTCCATGTAACTAAATGATCTTTAATAATATAATACAATTATAGCGGAATTAAAACTAATATCTAGAAAAATTTTAATAAGTTAATTCAATATAATACTATTTAAAATATATTACAATATCAAAATTAGAAAATAATGCTCACAACTAAATTATTTTTTTAATATATCTGAATATTCATATTCCATAATAGCTAATTCACTTTTTTTGTAACTTTAACAACACTATGAATATCTTCTATAATTTCTTGTATAGTTGTAGGGATGTTAATCGGGCCAACCCGCTGTGTTCTGGCTAACCCACTCGGGTTATCAATTATTCGGTTCGGCTTATTCGGGTTGACTTTTTCGGGTTATAAAAATCCAACCCTAACCTCTAATTTTATCGCATTATTCGAGTAGTAAGTGGGTTTAATCCATATTGACATCCCTACTTGTGACGCAGAATCTAACTGGCCTACCAACTCTGACCTTACGTGCTACTTATGACGCGCTCATATAGGAACAACACACAACACGGTCAGCTCCACTAATCCAAACATTAACCATGTTTCAGGTACCATCATTCCATTAACCTCTATAAATATTCCCTTCATGCAACATACTAAGGTACAGATTCTCGCACATAAACATTCAAAAGCACACATTCTCACACAAATACTCTCGATCATACTGTTGGAAATCAAGCGTATATATATATAATATTATATGTGGTCAAGTTGCCGGAAGCTACTTTGACCAAGATTTTGAGTGACGTAACATTTAATTTTATGAAATTAAATGGCATAGGATCGATCTACGCTTTGAGTAGATGATCGTGGTGTATTCACATTCTCAAACCGATTTCCGTGAGTGAAATAGTGGATCAAAGTTGGTCACTTAAACATGGAGTTTTGTTCTTAAGGGGATAAGCATGGATTAATTAATCCTTATCCCACATTGATTAATGTACCTTCATTAATTGTCTATATAAGTGGTTCATTGAACACTTAGTATAATTATGTGCACAAGTGATGGGTCGAAGCCCTGCGCACTAAGACTGCCGCCACCGCTGCCGCTTCGCCCGGTGCCCGTGCGCGCCAGCGCCGCGCGCCGCCCACGCCCGGCCGGTTCGCCGGCCCGGTTCGGGTCCGTTCCGGTCCGTGGTCCGTGGTCCGTGGATCGTGGATCGTGGATCGTGGATCTTGGATCTTGGATCTTGGATCTTGGTCTTTGGGTGGTCTTTGGGCCGCATTCTTTGGGCGTCGCCCGTGGGCCCGGTTCCGTGGCCCATTGCCTTACATTTGGATCAACGCTTGATCGAGCCCAAAGATGGAGTTGGTCCGAGGCTCAACTCGTGTGGCCCAATCCGTTGGGCTCTTTGTGCACTTCAAGAGACGTCCGGATACGCCCAACGAACCTCGACGCCTGCGTTGTCCGATTCGTCAGAATCGCCGAACGCCCGACATGATGGCTCTGCGGAAACGTGCCCACGTTGTCTCCGTAAACCGCACAGCGCTCGATAGGGACATAACTCCGTAACACCCGACATCAATGCGGTGTTGACTCAAAGATGCTTCCCCGTAGGGGACGGCGCCTATAAATAGGACATGTCTCCCCATTAGCACCCTCTTGTCAAACCGCATTCCAAGCATTCCAAACTCTCGCATACTTAGCTCGTGTCCAAGCTTTGTCCTCGCTCCATCCAGTTCGCGGAGCTCGTTGGTGCAGGTCTGCCACCTTCGAGACGTTTGTCGTTTTATCTTTGGAGCGATCGCCGTAACCGAGAGCACTATCGGGCGTATCTCGTCTCATGGAAAGAGGACCTCGACTCGGCATTAGATTACGGTTATCTGTAATTTTCTATTCGATTTCTTCTTTTCAAATTCATTGTTAGTTTTGATCTTCTACTTACATTGCATTTCGAGTTGTAACACGCCCGCAAGTCTGTCATCGTTTATGTACAACGCTTTCCAACAATCGCAAGACGAGATAATACTTGCCACGAAGAAGTCGACTTAAAATTGACTTAAAGCGTTGAAACATAATACCTTTGCTTGGAGATGTCGACCGTACACACCGACTCGCCTCGCTTCTTGTCGCCGCCGCCTCCATTCTTGCCGCCGCCTCTGTTGCCGCCGCCAATGCAGCACAATGGCCGGTCGTGTTTGGTTCGATGCCTTGGGGTCAACCATGGGACCCTTGGGTCGATTGTTGGTTCCACTTTTAGTGGTTCAACAATTGGTTCCACTTTTAGTGGTTCCTTGGTTCGACGAACGCACTTTTCAGGTGGTCGATTGTTGGATCCATGGGATCTTACACCGTGGATCCGGTCGTGGATCGATCTCGGCTACTGTTCATACCGCAAGGATGATGCCGGCCGAAAGCCGCCAAGTTTGGAGGATCCGACTTGAGATGGCGACAAAGATGTTGTTCTACCTCACGACGTTGGGCTTCGCCAACTTCTTGGTGGAAGATGAGCCCGCCGCCCGGTCAAGTGACGGACTTTCACGTCCGGAGCAAAGATATGACAATTAGCGCCTTGGCGACTACCTTTGTAAAATTTTATACTTGGTAGTTTAGAAGATAGCTTGTATAGTGTTTATCTTTGTAACGACATCCAGTATGTGGGATCGCTAGAAAAGAAATGCCGTAGTGATGATGCGGTACTAAGAAGTTCATTGTAGCCAAATATTTGGACTACAAGATGGTCGATTCCCGACCGATCATGGACCAAGTGCAAGAGTTTCAACTCATTGTGCACGAGGTTCAAGCCGAAGGCACACTATTTCGGACGGCTTTGTCGTCGCTACTGATGATTGAAGCTACCCCGGGTGGAGAGACTTCAAGGTCTACCTTAAGCCAAGCGAAAGGATATGACACTTGAAGACTTGATCGTCGGCTGCGATCGAGTCCGACGTGAAGAAGCTAGAACTAAAGGGAAGGCGATCGATGCTAGAGCCAACTGTTGGAGAGGCGGTCCCTCCAACAAGCGTGTTCGCCCCGATGTCAAAGATAAAGCGAAGGGAAGGTGGTTTCCCGTAAGTTTGACGGGGATCATATAATTGTGGCAAGCATGGCCACGAGTAGGGACCGCCGTCGACCTAAGAAGAAGAAGGCTAAACAAGTTACCAACGTTGTCGAGAAGGACTTGACAAATGGGACAAGGATGACTTGGCTGCCGTGGTGACCGAAGAAGTCGACCACGTCGAGAATCAAGGTGGATGGTTCATCGACATCGGCGCAATCGCGCACGATGCGCCGAAAAGATGCGTTTCTCCACCTACAAGCTCGTTGAGGAGGAAGCTCAACATGGGGAACCAAGCTTCGTCCGAGGTTGCGGAGTTGGTGATGTGGTGCTCAAGATGTCGTCCGGCATTGAGATCACCTTGAAGGATGTCTTTGCATGTCCGGACATTCGCAAGAATTTAGTGTCGGCCTCTATTCTAGTTAATAAGGGTTTTAGACTAGTTTTGAGTCGGACAAGTTTGTCTGACTAAGTTTGGAAAGTTCCTTGGTAGGGGTTATCTCAAGGGGTCTTTTCAAATTGAATGTAATGGTTTGCACCGTGTACCCAAGATTGCTATGAATAAAAATGCATCTACTTCCTCTTACTTGACCGAGTGCTCGATTTATGGCATTGTAGATTAGGACATGTTAATCTAAATGCAATAAAAGATTAGTAAATTTAGATTTACTAAAGTTAAATGAAGTTAATACACAAACGAAATGTGAGGTTTGTGTGGAAGCCAAATAGCTAAGTTACCGTTTCATTCGGTAGAGGCAGCACTAAGCCTCTAGAACTTATTCACACCGATGTGTGTGATTTAAAGTTTGTACAAACTAGAGGTGGTAAAAAGTACTTCATCACGTTTATTGATGGTCAGACAAGATATTGTTATCTTTACCTTCTAAGAAGTAAAGGCGAGGCTATTGAAGCTTTTAAAACTTCAAGAACGTAAGGCGAGAATCGATTGTCGTCGAATTAAGACTGCTCGAAGTGATAGAGGAGAATATGTAGCTCGTTTGAGGCATTATGCAACGAAAGTGGTATAATACATCAAACGATGCCTCCTTATTCACCTCGGTCTAATGGCGTTCTTTGAACGTAAAATCGAACATAAGGAGATGATGAATGCTTTGTTGATTAGTTGAGGTTACCCTGAACTTGTGGGGGAAGTCGCTGTTTGTGACCCAACTACATCTTGAACAAGATTCCACTCAAAGGTAAGGATGTCACTCCTTACGAGTTGTGGAAAGGAAGAAAGCCATCGACAAATATCTCAAAGTGTGGGGTGTTTGGCGAAGGTTGAGGTGCCTCTTCCAAAACAAGTTACAATTGGACCTAAAACGATGATTGTATCTTTATCGGGTATGCCTTAAAGCAGCGGCCTATCGTTTTCGATCCACAGTCGAGGTACGAGATATGATTGTGGGGCGACGATTGAATCAAGGAATGCTATATTCTTTGAAAGTGTTTATCCACAGAAAGACAAGGATAAAAATGAAGCGATTCTAGCAATAGAGCGATGGTGAAGCTTCGAGTTCTAAACCTTTGGAGGAAGAACCGATATCGCATAGCGATCAAGGTGCGATCGGAGGGTCGGAACCGAGGCGTGGCGATGAAGTCGAACGCCAAAGGATTTTGGTCCCGACTATATTGCGTTCATGTTGGACGAAGAACCAACTTCGATCAAAGTAGCATATGCTCGGCGGGACGGAATGCTCGGCGAGAGGTCGCTCAAAGTGAGATTGATTCCATTCTCGAACCACACTGGTCTTTGGTTGATTTGCCGAAGGTTGTAAGCCATAGGATGCAAATGGATCCTTAAAAGAAAGTACAAGTGCGATGGATCAATTGAAAAGTATAAGGCCTGTTTGGTTGTCAAAGGGTTTAAACAAAGAGAGGGTACGATTTCTTGATACCTATTCACCGTGACGGATTACGTCTATTAGGGTGCTTCTCGCAATTGATGCTTTGCACAATCTTGAGATTCATCAAATGGACGTTAAGATCGCTTTTGAATGGTGACCTCGAGGATGAGGTATATATAGAGCAACGAAGGGTTTGTAGTACACAGTCGAGAGGCGAGGTATGCAAACTTCGTGAAGTCTCTATATGGTTTGAAACAAGCGCCGTTGCAATGGCACTTGAAATTTGACAATGTAATGTTGGCAAATGGTTTCAAGATCAACGAGTGTGATAAATGTGTCTACGTTAAGAAACGATAATGGTTATGTTATAGTGTGCGTATGTAGATGACATGTTGATCATGGGTAGTAATACTCAAGTCATTAATGACACAAAGCGCATGTTAAATAGAAATTTTGACATGAAGGACATGGGATTAATGATGTGATTCTTGGAATCAAGATTATAAGAAGATCGACGGAATTGTCTTGACACAATCTCACTACGTCGAGAAAGTGCTTAAGAAATTCAACGCGTTTGATAGTTTACCGCTAAGACCCATTGGAGCTCAATGTTCACTTGAGTAAGAACAGGGTGAACTTTGTTGGGCAAGAAGACTATGCTAAGGTCATCGGTGTTTGATGTATCTTACAAATTGCACCCGACCCGACATAGCTTGCGCCGTGAACAAATTGAGTCGTTACACGAGCAATCCAAGCAAGGAGCATTGGAAGGCTTTAGTGAGAGTTTGAGGTACTTGAAGTATACTCAAAATCATGGGCTGATTTCACGAGATATCCCGGTACTTGAAGGGTACTTGTGATGCCAATTGGATATCGACACGAAAGATTCACTTCTACATGTGGGTGCGTGTTCACGATTGGGTGAGGTCTGTTTCTTGGAGATCCACGAAGCAGACGTGTATAGCCCGATCCACCATGGAATCGTAATTCATAGCTTTGGATAAAGTCGGTGAGGAAGCCGAGTGGCTCCGTAATTTTTGGAAGATATTCCATGTTGGTCTAAACCCGCGCCACCAAAGTGATGATTCACCGTGATAGCCAAGCAGCTATTGGAAAGGCGAAAAGTGGTTTGTATAATGGTAAGTCTCGACATATCGTCGGTGACATATACCGTGAGGCATTTGATCTCAGTGGGGTTATATCGATTGACTATGTCAAGTCGATAGATAATCTGGCGATCCGTTAACCAAAGGGTTGAACCGAGATCAAATGATCAAATTGCTGAGGAATGGGACTAAAATCCACATCTTAAGAACAATCATAGTGGTAATCCAACCATGATGATGGAGATCCCAAGAACTTGGTTGATGGGAGAACTAAGCTATATGATTTCGTGTATAAACACTCGAGTTAGTACATTCCTAAAGCAAGCGAGTGTTGAAAAAACTTGCCTAGTGGTGAGGTTGAGTCGTTGACTTAATGATTCCTAAGATACCTCGAGGAGGTTGAGTATGGCAAGATACTCGGAAAGAATCACCTATGTAAGTGCGAGTGGGGCGCTCAAACAAAACACTTATGAATCCAAAGTGGATGTCCATGGCCAAAATGGAATCAAGCGTGAGAGCGGATGAGGTTGAGGTGTTAAAGTGTTAATACCATTGTCTCGATTGCGTTGTGGGGAATAGTTCAAGGCATCGTGTCCACTAATCCACCCGTGTACTCGATGGTACTAACTATGGAAGGTTCAAGGCCATAAACCACTGTCCAAATATTTTAACATCTCTTGAGGATCGAGCGTGGTCCGCATACATGCATATGGCTATTTCCACTCATGTGGGGATTGTTGGAAATCAAGTATATATATATAATATTATATATGTGGTCAAGTTGCGAAGCTACTTTGACCAAGATTTTGAGTATTAACATTTAATTTTATGAAATTAAATGGCATAGGATCGATCTACGTTTTGAGTAGATGATGGTGGTGTATTCACATTCTCAAATCCGATTTCCGGTGAGTGAGAAATAGTGGATCAAAGTTGGTCACTTAAACATGGAGTTTTGTGCTTAAGGGGATAAGCATGGATTAATTAATCCTTATCCCACATTGATTAATGTACCTTCATTAATTGTCTATATAAGTGGTTCATTGAACACTTAGTATAATTATGTGCACAAGTGATGGGTCGAAAGCCAGCATGCGCAAGCACACGCTGCCGCCGCCGCCGCCGGGCAGGCCCGATGCCGTGCGGCGCCGGCGCCGGCGCCCGGCCAGCGCCCACGCATGCCGCCCGCCTGGCCCGGCTCGGCCCGGCCCGGCCCGGTTCGGTTCGGTTCGGTCCGTGGTCCGTGGTCCGTGGATCGTGGATCGTGGATCGTGGATCGTGGATCTTGGATCTTGGATCTTGGATCTTGGCAATTGGTCTTTGGGTGGTCTTTGAAATTTTCTTTGGGCTGTTCGTGGGCACGGTTCCGTGGCCCATTGCTCTTACATTTTGGATCAGCGTTTGATCGAGCTCAAAGATGGAGTTGGTCCGAGGCCCAACTCGTGTGGCCCAATCCGTTGGGCTCGCTTGCACTTGAAGAGACGTCCGGATCGTCCAATGAACACGACGCACGCGTTGTCCGATTCGTCGTAATCGCCGTAACGCCCGACATGATGGCTCTGCGGAAGCGTGCCCACGTTGTCTCCGAAACCGCCAGCGCTCGATAGGGGACATAACTCCGTAACACCCGACATCAATGCGGTGTTGACTCAAGATGTTTCCCATGAGGGGACGGCGCTATAAATAGGACATGTCTCCTCAAAGATTAGCACCCTCTTGTCAAACCGCATTCCAAAGATTCCAAACTCTGCATACTTAGCTCGTGTCAAGCTTTGTCTCGCCTCCGTCCGGTTCACGGAGCTCGTTGGTCTGCGATCTTTGCCACCTTCGAGGCGTTTGTCGTTTTATCTTTGGAGACGATCGCCGTAACCGAGAGCACTAGCGTATCTCGTCTTCTTGGAAAGAGGACCTCGACTCGGCATTAGATTACGGTTATCGTAATTTTCTATTCGCTTTTCTTCTTTTCAAATTCATTGTTAGTTTTGATCTTCTACACATTTACATTTCGCTTCGAGTTGTAACACGCCCGCAAGTCTGTCTTGCTTATGTACAACGCTTTCCAACACATACGCTATCCGTTTACACAAAAACATCTTCTACGCGTTTTAACTTGAGAGTTAGAGTCTTTCTCTGGAGAACCTTCCCCCGACTTATTTTGCAGGCCATTTGTACGGTTATTCTTATGTCTTTCACGAAGAGCTTATCCAGAAACATACTCATTTACTCGATCACCTTCAATCCATATTTGAAAAGGTAATATTTGTTGTAGATCATGACTTGAATCTACACTACAAAATTGCAGGCGAATAGCGACGGAAAATTCCGTCGCCAATCATATCGGATCCGTCGCTAAAATCGTTTAGCGACGGATTGGCGGAATTATGGGGTCGTTGGGAACACGGTTGGCAATCTTTTAGCGGCAGTTCGTCCGTCGCTATTTATTGTGACGGAATAAAAGCGGACATATCGATCGCTAATAGGCGACCTCAGCGGTCGTCGAAATACAATCCGTCGTTAATCGACTCTAATCCGTCGTATTTAACGACGGATTAACGACGGAACTTTGCCGTAGCTACAAAATACCGTCGCCAAACCGTCGTTAATTTGACGCTATTCCGTCTCTGATCCGTCGTTAATTAGAGACGGACGTTTTCCGTCGCTAAAATTGTAAAATTTTTTATATTTCGCGTAATATACCCGTCGTAAATCCGTCGCTTTTCCGTAACTATTCCGTCTCTAATCTGTCGCTAGTTACATTTTGTTCAGTTATTTCACGTTGTAAATCCGTCGCTGATCCGTCTCTATTTCGTCGTAATTCCGTCGCTAAAATCAAAAAATCTGGTCAGTTTCTATTTGTAGTTTGGACAGCCATTTACAACAAACCTGTTTTCAAACAATCCTAACAATCAAAACAATCAAAACAAACCAATTTAAACAATTCAATCTATCGAACAAACAATTCAAACTATTCGAACTATCGAACAAGCGAATTGATTTAAACAATTGAACTATCGAACAAACCAATTCAATCAAACAATTAAAACTATGTTTTCCAAACAATTCAAATTATCGAACAAACCAAGTCGATCGAACAAACCAATTCAATCCAAACAATTGAAACTATCCAAACAAACCAAATCGAATAAAAACAATTGAAATCATACGATAAGTTTACAAATTCATAATCTGACCCAAATATGGCGGTGAGGAAGCGAGGCGATATCACGGTGGGGGAAGCGGGAGCTCGAGGGTGGGGAAGCGGGGCCGGCCATGAAGCGCTCTATGGCCTCTGTGGCCATGAAGCGAGCTGAATCGTGCTTGCACGCTATCTCTCTCTCTCGGCTCATCTTGCAATCGGCCTCGTATTCTTTGGCGCTCGACTGCAATCTCGCCTCGTGTTGCTCCCTTCGACTTGCCATCGGCCTCCATCTCCAATAGATGTTGTTGATAAGCTCTGCATCGGCGGGATGGGCACTCTCCTTGAATGAGGCGACACTTCGCTCTGCATGTATGTCGTGATAGAGAACCGACTCAAACATCCTATTCTTTTCTTTGAGGAGCTCCCAAGGACATTTTTAGAATTTTAGTCCTATCAATTTACGGTGTCGCCTCATCACCCCCATGGATTGGCTCAAGTGGGTGACATGTTCCTCAACTTTTGCCTCGTAATATAATTTCTTTCAATTATTATTTAATTAAATGCTCGTTATTGTGCTATGAATATACTTACCGCGATACTCGAGAGCTTTCCGTCTGTATAGCTCCCGTCGTCGGTGGTATGATACTTACGGAATACATCCCATTGGACATCTTCTATGGCTACTCCACGCTCTCTTGCCTATAAATAAGTCGAACAAATTAAATAATTAACAAGTATCACGATTCTTAAATAAATTCTTGTATCTAAAATTTCAAAGTACTTACAATCTCTCGCATACTCGTATGCGAGGCGTGAGCCACCCGATGCTTGACTATCGGTACCCTCGCCATACGGCTCGGACATCCTGTTGTTGCGGGCCTTTGCCGCCTTCTCTTGGGCGTCTGTCCGAGCCCAATATGCTTCAATTATCCCGATCTCGCTCGGGGATAAATGGAGGTGGGTTAAGTGAGTCCTTGACCGCTTGATCTTGTGAACAAGATCTTTATAGCGTTCGGCCTTTGCGCACCGATAAAAGTAGACCATGGCCTCGTCCATCGTATCATCCCAATAAAAATATTTACGCAAAATATATGATTACAATATGCAAAGGTCGAATCATAAATGACTTCGTATAAGCAACACGAACCTTGAATTCATGAAATAAATGCTTGAACTCTTGAGGCACCAATTTCCAATTGAAGCCGTTGTGATTCATGAATTCTGGAATGACTCGTAATCACGCGGGCTATATCATTGCTCGGACACAAAATGCTACAATTCTGAGGAAATAAAGACATCGAATGTTATAATTTATTTAAGCGAGACATCTGAGAGATAACATACCCATTCACAATGGCTATCTTCTTCATCCCTCTCTAGATGGCCTTTGTACTCTTGCTCGAGGGGCGGGCTGTGAGATAGTGCCTCCATGCCTTCTTCTAGGCTGGCGGGTGAGGCGGGTGGCGTGTATGATCACAGGTGCCTCAGGCGTGATGGCGAGGCACCTCGTCCTTGTGAGACATCTGCAAACAAAGGTAAAAATGTTGTATTAAAATTTCACAAATAATACATATCATAACGTTTTGTGTGCATACTAGAAAATAAAGCGTTTCTTGTACATACTATATAATAAATTCAAACCCTATTCATAAATAGTCGTCATCATCATCATCATCGATGTATGATTGTCTTACGACTCGACAATTCAACTTCATCATCCTCGTCGTGGATGTCTCTTCAATGTCATGAGTGTACCGTCGGGATGAACTAGTGTCGTGTCCTCATCCACAGCGACATTAGTAATCGAACCTAATCATCCTCTTGAAAGGGGAGGTACTATCGATCAGAACTCTCATCGAGACTTCCACATTAGATCGAGCTTTAATTTTGCATACTTCCACCACTCTTTCATAGATTGTTTTAAACTTGGATATGCACATAGTATACTTGAATGGCTTGATTGGCGAGGATAAGCAGTTCGAACTTGTTATATCTTGGCGTATGATTTACGAAACCAACTTGTACTCGGAATGAATTGATAACCCCAATCGTGAAGGATCAAACCACTCGCGTCTAAACAATATTGTGGTCTTCGTTGGTAGCCGGGATATTCCAACTCACAAACCTCAATAATCGACCATAAAGTCGAGTTCTTGCGTGTACGTACCATAGGTTTCACCTTTAATGTACACTCCACTATTCATAGTTGATCTTTGTGACCAATGTTCTAATGTGTGAAATTTGTACCCATTTATATAATACCACAGGTGCGTCTTAATTAAATTTGAAGGCCGCTTTGGAGAGACAATATGAGCAGTTCACAATGTTGTTAGTATGATCTTTGACCTATTATTAGTAAAAAGCGATTAGAATGACTAAGCGTACATATTAAATATTTCCTACTAATAATCATCGAACACTCACATATGCCTCAAACCAAGCGGAAGCCTCTTTCGATCGACCTTTGAATATCGAGCTAGAGATCGGTGGATTTGATCTTTTCACATCGTCGATGAATAAACTACATCAACATATATTCTGATCCTAGATAATAACAACAACAACAACCAATAATAATAATAATAATAGTTAATAATAATAATAATAATAATAATAATAATAATTAACAATGAATTCTAAGAAAAAACGACACTTACGCCATGTAAATATGCGCAACTTCAACACGGTTGAGCAACACGTATAAGCGAGCGACATCATATTCTCCACTATCCAAATATCTAGTTGACATGTTTCCAAAGGTCGCCATCTTGCTTGAAGATTTGAAGCATATCTGGATAGTCTTCGTGCGTAATCTCCGTTTGACCATGATGCGAATCTACGAACTTCGTTCTTACGTGATCATCAAAATAATCGAGCAAAATGTCGATGCTTCTTCTACTAAGTAAGCATTGCGAGATAGAACCCTCAACCACGGCTTTATTTAAGTCGTTGTTCTTCAACTTACGTAGTATCTACAAAATTTAGAGCGTTGTTCTTCAATTGATATATATATATATATATATATATATATATATATATATATATATATATATATATATATATGATAATGTCTGGCAGTACCTTTCAAATGGATACATCCATCGGTATTGAACAAGCCACAATACGGGCTTCATCGACTAGATGAGCCGGAAGATGTTCCATGAAGTCAAGAAACTAGGGAAAGATGCGCTCAAGCTTGCATAAAATCACTGGAATATTTTCTTGGAGTCGCACGGATCATCAAGTCCTATGTTTTGAAGTTAAATCTTTGAAGAATAAAGATAATTACATTACGACTTTCCAAACATTGGGTGGGAGAAGTTCGCGAAATGATCGGTAGAATTATTTGCATGAAAATGTGGCGGTCATGACTCTTCATCCCAAACATCTTGGTTTTGTCATGTCTACACATCTATCCATGTTAAAGCGTACCCATCCGGAAATCTTAAACCTCTTACCCACTCACATAAGACTTTTTCTCACGATTGTAAAGTGTATAAGAAGCCTTTGGATATTTTCTGTTGATTCATTCATCGTCGACTACGGTCTATAGCGGTATAAATTAAGTTCTTCTCTAGATTTGCTCGTATCTTTTGTCTTCCTTGGACATTCATGACCGTGTTGAAGACATTATCGAACACATTCTTTTCTATGTGCATGGCGTCCAAATTATGCGAATCAAAGAGAACTCGGTAAGGTAGATCCCGAAAATACTTCTTTTCTTCCATCGGTTCCAAGCGCTTGGATATTACGCTATTTATTTCATCATCGTCAATCTACATTACGGAGACTAGTCCCATACCCATAATTAGTGATATGAGCTCATCTCACGATCGCGCTTACGGTGGATCGTTAGTAATCCTTGTGTTCTTTCTAAAACTTCTTGATCCCTTGAAATGGGTGATTAGGAGCTAGAAATTTCGATGGTTATCAAACCATGACGCTTACCACTTTTAGCTAAAGTAAAAGCATCGGTATACTCCATGCGGTCTTGGACAAGCTAATCTTCATTTGTACTCCATCCGGACAACATAGAGTATGCATGGAAGTCACTAATTGTCAAAGTAATGCGTGCATTTGAAAATTTTGCTTCAACGATACATCATAAGTAAACGCCGTCATCCCACAAATCTATTAACTACGCTATCAATGGTTGCGAGAACACATCAATCTTCTCCGGATTACGTGGTCCGGGCACTAAGATCGTAAGAAACATGTATTGCTCCTTCATACACGCCACGGGGAAGATTATAAGGGGTCGATATAGCGGGCCATGATGAATATTGCTTTCTGATTGACGAATGGCTGAAAACCGTCGGTTGAGAGTCCCGATCGCACGTTACAAATTTACGATGCAAATAAGGAAACTTAGTGTTCAAATGTTTCCATGCAATTGAGTCTGTTGGATGACGCATGACCCCATCATCGACCAAGCGATGCATGCCAGCGCATATTTTTCATTTGTAGCATTGGATGCATACAATCTACGTAGTCGAGGAGTTAGAGGAAAATAATACATCTTTTATATGCTACTTGTGCTTTAAAGTCGACTTCCACCGGCTCAGTATTGCTCTTGAAGCGGGGATGATTCTGAATTTGCAGCTCGTCGATTCGAATCTCCGCGTGATAAATCATGCAATTAAATGGACAACAATCAATTTTGTGTGCAGGCAACCCCGTGCCACGCAACAATCTCTTCGTCTTTGTAGAAGTCATCGAGCATGCAATTTCCATCTGGATGCGACTCTTTCATCAGTTCGATATTTGATCAAAACCCTTCTCAGTAATGTTGTTCTCTGCTTTCCAACTCAGAAGTCGAGCCACAAATGACAACTGTGTGTGATTCGAGCAACCCGACCACAGAGGTTTATCGGCAGCATTCAACATGTCGTAAAATTTTTGTGCATCAGAATTTGGCTCCTCTTCGATCTCGTCAAAGTTGAACTGTGGACCAGCAGCATCCACTACCATCATATGATCGTATTTGGTTGACGACTAACATACGAATCCACAACATTGTCCCTACTTGTGGTTGTCTCTCCTGAAATATCCATGTATGATAATTTGGAACAAATCCAAATTTTGATAAGTGATATCATACGATATCTTTCTTACGATAAGGTATATTCTTACACTTCTTACACGGACACTTGATTTTCTCTCCATCCGCGAATAAAAGCGAGCACTAGCGAATTGATAAAACTTTCAAGTCCGTCTCGAAATTGATATTTAATCCACCACCATGAACTAAACCTCTTATACATCCACTCACGATTGTCATTCATTCTTCAAGCTCCTAATTATAAATAATTAATTAAACATATTGACATAAGTTGTACAATATAGACTAAATATTGGTTTATCACAATAACTCTTCAAATGCTACGTACAATCACATAATCAAGTAATTTATACTTAATATATGACATACTAATCACTAGTAAACATTATATGTTCGTGAGTAAGCTTAATTGATAATTAGTCCTTTCATAAAAATTAATCTCCTT
This sequence comes from Salvia rosmarinus, assembly GCA_036937905.1. Classification (NCBI taxonomy): domain Eukaryota; kingdom Viridiplantae; phylum Streptophyta; class Magnoliopsida; order Lamiales; family Lamiaceae; genus Salvia; species Salvia rosmarinus. The sequence continues at coordinate 32,058,771 of CM072819.1, read as the reverse complement.
ATAATAATACTTGAAGTATATTAGCAAGCATACTTAAATTAATCATGCTAATTAAATCGCATAATTAGATTAATTAAATAAAATTTAAGTCTAATTCAATTAGAATGATTGTTAGCTTTGGTCTAATAACACAGGCCCAACTCAGATGATCTTTATTTCATTTTCTAAGCTCAAATATCTATTGGTTACATTTCATTTTAATTGATAATTAAGGCAAACTAAATTATTTAAGCTTATCCCATCTCCCTTTTTTATATAAAACTCGCCCATCTTTAAAGACAGCCCATACTCTCCTTAATTATAGAATCAACTTATTTCCAAAGTCCAACTTGATCCGAGGCAAGAGGGCCCAAACCCAAACCTATTCTCACATCATATCATGCGCCTCCCTCCCCTCTCGATCCACCTCCGCAGCAACCACCTATCTCCGGTGAAGACTCGCTTCAAACAACCCCTCACATCTCCCTATTTCTTGCTCTCTCGTTCGCATACACATAGAAACCAGACATTCGATATTTAATCCACCAAGTGAGCAAATCTTACTTATAAAACATCTTATTCATATACGATTCTAACAAAATTTCGGCAGAGTAAGTTTTATAAAATGAATCGCCATTTCATTCTCAAACTCAAAACAAGTTTAAATCATTATAATTCTAGCAACATATCCATCATCAATATACATCATATTCTTCACCAAATCATCAACATATCCATCATCAATATACATCATGAACTTTTCAATCTACAATCTATTAATTTTCAATCAATTCATATATATACTTATCCATCATCAAAATAATTCTAGCAACATATCATTATAACATTTAATATTTCAATATAATTCTAGCAACATATTATTATAATTCTATTCTAACAACATATCATTATAATTATAACAATATATCACAATAACAATATATTATAACAACATATCACTATAATATAACATAACAACAATATATCACAAAAAATCAATAAAATTAAAAAATAATTTGAAATATAAATAAATAAAAAATTTGAAGCACCAACACAGACGGACGGCGGGGGAGGCGGGTGAACGACAGTGAGGCGGCGGTGGCACCTGACATTTGGGCGGCGGCGGAGGGTGGGGTTTGGCTGGAGGCGGGCGGCAGGTGGGATGGGCGCAGGCATGGGCATTGGGCGGTGGCGGCTGTGGAGGAGGGCAGGCGTGGACGGGGTGGAGAATTTGGTTTGTTTAGGGCGCAGAGTGAATTTGGGGAAGAATATCACGTCTGATATGTAAATTTTTAGCGACGGATTAGCGACGGATGGTATCCGTCGTTAAATTTAAAACGCTTTAACGACACACTAACGACGGAACAACGACGGACTCTAGTTAACGACGGATATTAGTCCGTCGTTACATTACGTGAAAAATAAAAAAATAAAATAACCGACAATATAAAGATGGATACAATCCGTTGTTAAACACAACGACGTATTAACGATGAAAAAGTCCGTTGTTAAAATTATTCGGAATAAATAAATTTAAAATTAATATTAACGACGGAAAAAGTCCGTCGTTAAATTAAAAACAAAATAAAAATAAAAATTCCGCTAAATGAACGACGGATCAGCGACGGATTTAACTAACGACGGATCATGTCCGTCGCTCAATTCTTTATGATAAATAAAATAAAAATTTGTAATTTTAACGACGGAAAAAGTCCGTCGTTAAATTTAACGACGGATTAGCGGCGATTAGCGGCGGTTATGTAAATCCGTCGCAAATCCATTAATCGTATGTATTCGTCCTAATGAATATTGGCCGCGCTAATGTCCTTTCTTCGTATTTTTGTCCGTGTGAAAATTCCGTCGTTAATATATTTGATTAGTATGTATTAGTCTCTAATTAGAAGTTTTGTGATTTTTGAATCACGATGCCCGAATTTTGGCGTATCGCTAATCCATCGATTTGTTAATTTGTATTTTTGTCAAGAGTGAGTGTTTGACTCGACACTTGTTGTAGCATATCCATAAAGGATCCCGATACGCCATGCTACCTTTTGAGAGTTGTAGAGCTACAATGTACAATGATGCAGTCTTCTGATAGCGACGTACAAGGATTCAACGGGAAAGTTTTCTAAAGACAAAATGGAAGAATTTGAATAGTAGTCCCTCAGCTCTATTCTTATCTCTCTACATATATATGTGCAGAATCCAACTTTTGAAGGTTATCAAAATGTTGCGCAATCGAATATTCAAAGCAATCAAAGCTTAAAGCTCAAAGCCAAAGCTCATTCAAACAGTGATTTCGTAGAAGGGAAGTTAACAGTGCTAACAATATATCACCAGAGTTATCATATCTTATCAACTAGAGTTTACTGCTTACACTTCCTTACATCTAGGATATCCCTTGTATTATTCACAAGCCTAAATTTGTTGATTTTGACGTTTGTGTCAACTCAAATTTTAGTTGAAAAAACCTCTCTACAAAACCCTCAAAGTTAAGTAGAAGTTTGGACAAGTAAACAACAAATTATCAGTTGCTGAAAGCTTGATTTTCTAGCACCCGTGATGGGATATGGCCTAACCGCTAAAGCCCAACAACAGGCCCACGTGAACTGGGCCTAGCCTAGCTACTTCGGCTACATGGTTTGGCCCAAAAGCCCAACACCTAAACCCTATTCAAGTTCAACCATATCCTATCAGATATGGAAGGAGATATTGGATGAGATATTCAAGGATCGAATCTATCTTCAGAGATCGGATCACATAGTAATCGGTAGAGATCCACAACATGTATAAATAGAGGTTAGATTAAAGGTAGAAGGGTTAGCAACTATTTGAATACTCGAGCTTTTAGATACACTCATTGTAATCGCTATAGTGAAAGTATTGAGGAATCATTCCTCCGTGGACGAGATCTTTCTTTTGATCGAACCACGAAAAGCCTCTCGTGTTCTTTATCGCTTTCATAAATCTCGCACACAAGATTTATCATTGGCGTAATCTGTGGAAACTCCTACAAAAGCTTCGTTTCTACACGAAATCAATGGCAAGGACTGCAAACATTAGCGCCACGGTGGTTCCGCAACAGACGATCCGAAGACTTCCCGACCAAGCTATCACACGGGGAAAAGAAGTCGTCATTGCCGATAGTAACAATACCGAGGTTACATAGAAAACATACCTATACACCCTCGTGATCGCCCATATCGGAGAAGGAAGCCGACCTCAACACCGAGCATGTGTGGTTCACCGATCTCATGAGGTCCTCGGCAGAGCCGTGTCGGAATTCCTCAACGCTCATATGGGCCAATTTCAAAGCTTCTTGAACCAAAGGACAAACGGAGCGGGAACCTCAAGAACGCCCGGATTGAAAATCACGGGTGCCCGAGGTCGTTCACCTCTCCGAAATGACCGAGACCGCTCACCTCGGCGAGATAGCCGAGAGCGTTCACTTCGGCGATGTAGCCGAGAGCGTTCACCTCGGCATCCTGCTCGTCGATCACCTCGGCCAGCCGTCCCTAACCATTCACCCCGGTGACATCCACGAAGTCGGTTACCTTGGTACAACTACCGAAGTCATTCGCCAAGACACGCCCGCGAGGCCGAACGGGATCGAAGAGAAGAAAGGCGAAGTCGTTCCCTTAATCAAAGAGACGATAGACGTCTCCATCGGTCTCCCACCCCTCCTGAGAGGGATGGCAACGAACTCCCAGGATTCGATCGGTACGGACGAATCATCTCCCATTTCTCAAGGGAAATCCTGGATACACCCCTGCCGCAACGATATCGGGCACCCAACATCGCCACCTACGATGGCCTCGGAGATCCCTCTGATTTCCTTTTTGCCTATACTACTAACATGGCAAATCAAGGAATGAAAGATTTTCACATGTGCAAGATCTTCCCCGAGGTCTTGGTCTCCAACGCACGACGATGGTTCATCTCACTCGCCTGAACAAAGATACACAGCTTCGAGATCTCATGGATCGGTTCATGGTGTTTCTACCAAAAGATGCCACCTCAAAGAACCATCATCCGACCGCCACCATCCGCCAAGGACGAGACTAGACGATGTCAAATTTCGCCTTACGGTTTATCAAGGAATCCCTCAAGATCGATGATAGTAACGATCTCTACATCATCAATGCATTCAAAAATAGGATCCGACCTGGCGCACTGAATAAAGAAATCACGAGGAGTTCAAGACGGCGAGTAGCCTTTGGACCCTGGTGGATAACTATGTCAAAGGGGACGAGTCGGATCGTAAAAAGGAGATATGGGACGAGTAGAAAGCGAGAAGTTAAGAGGCCGGATGATCGGAGGAAGGGCACCGATCAAGTGCCTTCGATGGGGAATCAAAAAGGCCCAATGGAGTCCAGATTGGGACCTCGCCAAACTCGGCAATAACTGCTCAAGTCAAGGACGGAGATATTCGAGCTCCACACCGAGCTCTTCCCAAAACCACCTCCTGTGAAAGGAGGATCCAAGAAAAATCGAAGGACATGTATTGCGACTACCACCTGTGGGTATGGTCACAACACCGATGACCGCTATGTCCGGGCTCGGAAATAGGCGAGCTCGTTAAAAGATGCGCTCAAGAAATACCTCGACCGCACCACGAAGGTGAGTCGGAAACAAGCGTTTGAGAGAAAGAAAGGAGGTGGCAGTTGTGGTCGACCTCGAAGACCGTGTACCCGACGATGACGAGAACGACGGTCCCAACGCAATGGAGCAAGTATACGCTATCACCGACTCCCATAGATGCGATGAGGTCATCATTAAAACCCAAGCTCTGGAGATCCCCGAGGAGCCAAAACAAGTCGACTTTGGACGGTGAGAGCATCGTGTTTTCCAACGACGACCCAAGACTCCAAGGTCATGCCCCATCAAGATGCTATTACCATACAAGCAAAGGTGGGCAACAAGAACGTCCATAGGTCTACATCGACATCGATGCCTCCACAAGACATCATTTTCAAAGTTGCTTGAACAAACTCGAGGTCGGAGGATCCAATTCATCGGCACCGTCTAAGCTACTGAGCTTCGCTAAGGAGGTGATACAACGGAAGGTATTATCACCCTTCAGGTCACCGTAGGACGTGCTCCTGTGTCGGTCACCAAAGCCGTTCAATTCTTCACAGTCGAGGTTTCTTCTCAAGTATAACATCATCCCGGAAGAGATTGGCTCTATGCCACCAAGGCCGTCTGCTCGGTCTACCACCTCACCATCAAAATACCCACCCCTGGTGAAATATTGAGTATCGAGGTGATCAAGTGGTGAAAAGAATGCGAGGATTTCATTCGAGATGAGGCCTTACCTCGGGCCTAGCAATTCTCGAACCCTCCTCGAAGTTGTCACCCGGGATGATCTAAGCGGCGACCTCCAATTATATGACGACGATCCTCCAAGGTCGTCGCTGTCGGCACCTGTGGTCCCGCTGACATTCGACAACATGTTATGCAACCGGGGAATACAGGGCGTGTTCGCATGGTCCCCACTCGACATGACCAAGTCTCACCGAGCTCATCACTCATCGACTCAAAATCGACCGGCCACCAAACCGGTTTTACAAAAAGGGCATTACTGACGCAGCGGCAAGGTGATAAGGGAAGTGACCCAACTCGAGCCAAGATCTGTTCGGTCAAGTACCCAACTGGATGGCTAACCCATAGTCATAGTTGAGCGAGGAGGGGATGGCGCATGTATGTGTCGACTATACCGACACGAATAAGCCTTGCTGAAGCTGCTACCCTCCTCGATATTGATAAAAGGTGGAGGCATTGGTGGGCCATGAGATCTTGATTTCTGGATCTTTATAAGGGATACCACCAAGTCTTGATGAGCAAGGAAAATGCTTAAAAAGCGGCATTCATTCACGACTTGGTGTCTTGGCGTGCGAAAAATACCTTTTGGATTGAAAAAGCATTTGGAGCTACCTACCAAAGAATGGTGGACGCAATATTCAAAGATCGCATGGGAAGATCATCGAGGTCTCGTCGGCGACATCGTGGTCAAAAGCAAAAACGGCAAGTCGTGTCGAGGACCTCGATCTATCCTCCAGCCTCCTCGTGTCGGCTGACCTCAGCTCAACCCCAAAAATGCACGTTCATGGTAAAAGCGGAAAATTCTTGGGATCTTGGGTTTCTCAAGAAGGGTTGAAGGCTAATCCCACCAAAGTGAAGGCGATACTTAACATGCAGTGCCAAATACCGTTCGTGAGATCCACAAACTCACCGGATGCTTGGCGTCCTCGTGAGTTCCTATCGGCCGCCGAGAAACAACTCTCCTTCTTCAAAATCTTGAGGAGAGCCGGTTCACTGGGAGGATGAGCACCATGTCTCCTTCACACTAAAGGAGTACCTCTTGACATGCCCCCTTGTCAGCCCCAAAGAAGCGAGCTCCTTTCCTTATATCGGCGCCTCGGATGAGGCAATGTGTGATCTTGAGTGCGAGATGAGCTCGGACGACAACTCCTATTTATTTCATCGGCCGGGCTCTCAAAGGACCGGAGACTAGGTACACCGGCTTGAAAAATAGCGTTGGCACTAGTGAGCATGACGTCTCCGACCTTATTTTCAAGCCCATTCCGTCCAGTCTTGGTGACTTACCCACAGAGACAAGTCTTGTCAAAACACGAATCGTCGGAATGATATAGCTAAGTGAGCCTTGGAGCTCGTGAGCATGACATCTTATCTCCTCCGAACCCGGCCATAAGGGGAGCTCTAGGCGACTTCTGGTAGCCAAGTTTACCGAGGTCGATCCTACCAACGAGGTCACTCCAACCTCCAGCCTTCCAGCGGAGGAACTGCGCCTCAACCTACCTAATGGCTATTGGCAAATGTCGTGGGCGGGCCTCATGCAAACAGTGGCGGGGCGGGCATCTTCTTCTCGGCCGGAAAAACAAAAGTAACCTATGCGCCGGTTCTCCTTCCGACCACAAACAACGAGGTGGAATATGAAGCACTAATCTTAGGACTTCGCCTCAATAAAAGTGAAAGTGGAAAAAATCCGGATCTTTGGAGATTCCGGTGGTAGTAAACCGGTCTTGAAATCTGAGGCCGAAGAGGATAGGATGAAGCAATACCTTGAAAGCAAAAGAAATGTCGACTGTTTGGTGTTCACAATTCACGAATCCCTCGAGGTGAGAATAGCGGTAGACGTCCTCGACAAATTAGCCTCGTCATCAATAAATCCACCGGTGGAGGAAGTTCAATCGAAGTATCGAAGAGCCCACATCGGTGTCATCACGGAGACCAAACCGAACTGGATGACTCCTATCTGAGCTTACGGAAGAAGGCGTGCTACCACAAGATCGGCTCAAGCCAAAAAGCGATGATCAAGTCCCAAAATATCTTGTTCATGAAGGTACTCTCTAGAAATCCTACCTCCAACCCCTCCCGAGATGCTTTGGGCGTAAGAGGCGGACTATGTACTAAGCGTGATTCACATGGGATCTTGTGGAAGCCACATCGGTCACGAGCTCTCTCAAAGAAAACGCCGAGGTCGAATATTATGGCCCACCCTCATCCTAGACTCGGCCGAGCTCGTCAAGAAGTGTCCAAGTGCAACTCCATGCCACGGTCAAGCTACCTACCAAACCGACCTCGGTAGCCTACAAAGTCCATGGCCTTTTATGCGGTGGGGAATCGACATCGTTGGTACCTTCGATCGAGCAAGGCGGCGGTATTTAGTTGTAGCCATAGACTACTTCACAAAATGGGTCGAAGCGAAGCCTCTTTCAAATCTCACAAGCAAAGGATCCGAACTTTGTTTGGAAAATATAGTTTGCCAACTCAAGATACCACACGTCTTGAACTCGGACAACGGCACCCGGTTCGTCGACAAAAATTTCGAGAGAATGGTGTGAAGATCTCGGATCAAACAACAGTTCACCTCGGTTACACCCACGGTGAGCGGTCGGACCGGTGACAAACCGCACGATCGTACAAGGATTGAAAAGAGGCTAGATCGAGCTAAAGGGATTGGGTTGAAATATCCCTCAAGTCCTGCGGTCATACTGAGCGACACCTCGGACTTCCCACGGTGAAACACCCTTTAGCTTAGTCCACGGCACCGAGGCATTATACCGGTGAGATCGGTGCCCGAGCCCAAGAACTCTTCACTGCCGCCCGGGCAACGAGGAGAACCCACGAGTCAACCTCGATGCTCTCAGAGGAACGCGAACTCGTTTTCATCAATGAAGCCAAGTACAAATGCCGGTGTAAAGTACTACAACAAGAAGGTGAAAGCCTCCACACTCCAAGTAAGCGATCTCGCCCTCTGAAACAATGGTCGATAAAGCCCTTAATAAATTGGACCCGACATGGGAAGGCCCATACTGCTGCGTCCACGAGGACCTCGGCAAAGGGCCTATAAGCTTGCTCACCTATCGGTGCACTTATCCCCGAACACGGCATATCACCCACCCAGGAGGTATTTTACATAGCTTTCATTTCACGTCGGCATTATGTTAGCCCTCTTTTATTTTTTCCAATGCGATGTCGTTTACTTATCGATAAAACATCTTTTTTATTATGAGTGGATTACTTCGCCCTATCTTATATCTATGTGAAAATCCTTTCACCTCGGGTGGAACACACTTACCTTCAAAAGGGACGCTTGCGAAGATGACACACCTACAAAGTGGGTACACAACTAAGCGTCGTCGAGGACCACCCCATCGATATTTCTCGACAAATAAGCGGGCATACATATTACTCATTAATTTGAACATCTACATGCAAACAGCGTCCAAATCGGATCTCGTACAAGCAAGGCATCTGATTACTCATTAATTTGAACATCTACATGCAAGCGGCGTCCAACTCGGATCTCGTACAAGCAAGCACATAGACTACTCATTAATTTGAAACATCTACGTGCAGGCATCAGATTACTCATTAATTTGAACATCTACATGCAAACGACGTTCAAATCGGATCTCGTATAATTTATACCTCTTATTGGGAAGATATACACTTGATGCAAAGTCTAAATACATTTACGACTAAAACCAAGTCCTAAGCTATATTTGTACCTCTTTATGGGGAAAATATACACTTGATTACAAAGTCTAAATACATTTATGACTAAAACCAAGTCTAAGCTATATCTGAGATCACTCGGGTTTCGAGTTGCACTCGCCAAGAATCACTGAAGCTACACCAGTTCGAAACAAAATCTACGGGTTGAAGATGAATACCCGGGATGAACTCAGTGCCTTCAACCCAGTCAATGAGGTCAGCGTCGCCACGACCTGCTCCAGACTCTCTTTGAGCAGAGGCAGGCGCCCGACACGAAGTGAATGCCCGGGCAGGGAGGGCGAACTCACGCCTCTTGATCTCGCCATCCGACCGGGGCTCCGACCTCGACCCCGACCTGACATCCTTCCTCGCCGACCTGTAATCATTGCTCGTCCAACTCCCGACGATGGGGCCCGACCACGAGAAGACATTTCCGACATGTCTGAACCCATTAGCCGGAGCATCTTGGCATGGTCCATATAGCCACCGTCCACCTCGACTTCTTCAACTCTCACATCGGGTGGAGCTTGTTGGGGCTCGGGCATGCGTCGCTGCAGACGATCTCGAAAGTTGAGGCACTTGACCAGTTCCTCAAGGCAATCTTTAAAGCTCTTGCTGTTGGGCCCCTCCTCGTCCCTTAGTACCATGCCTTCGGCGAACATGAGTTGAGCTCGATCGTCTGCCTCGGATATGGTGATACCACCAGATCGGTGGATCACCGCCTCATATTCATCGTGCTCTTCCGAGACCGCGCCAACTTCTCTTCGCCCGACTCAAGTCGTTCTTCACATTGTATCAAGCGCCTTGAAGGCGTCGCCAGAGACATCCACCCGGACCTCGAGATGAATAATTCTCGACTTTAAGGCTTCGTTCTCGCCGGGCGGGTCACTCGCGTTTAGCCACTGAAGGCGCTTTTAAGCCGGTGGCGATACCGTACTACCGACCCAGCGACTTGACTATCCATCTGTGCAAGGTGCGAGTCAACTCGGTGAAACGTCTCTCCGAACACCACCTCCTCATCCTTCTCAAGAAGGGCACCTCGGACCTCTTTCAACTTGGTCGAAAGATCGTGATCTAGCCCGATGTATTGAGAAGGCAGTGCTAAAGCGAGACAACACATTCATTTCAAAAGATGTATTTATTATTCACAAAGTGGGAGTTTGTACAAAGCTCGGTGTTGTCAAATATTTCTTTTGATGTGAATATACTATACGCAAGTGCACGTAATCAACAAGTAATACACGGAAGTATTCCGAGATCGAATCCACAGGGAATGCACTTTTAAATCACGTAGATTGTAATTTTGCAAAATAAGGGGAGATGGACGAACTGATACGAACTAGAATATAACACCAGCGAACTGAAATTAAAATGACTTCGGCACGGCGAAGTGGACAGTGACATAGAAAACTAGGAGATTACCGTTATCAAGGTGAAAGCAGACTTGATTTCTCGATTCCACCCATGCTCTTTTCTAAATATTGCTCTGACATTATCTTGCATTATCACTATGACATGAACTTCTTTGATTCTTAGTATTTTCCCAAATCTAAGATTATATTCTATAGATCCAGTCCATATATTCCTATATCGAACTGCTCTTAGAATATCATTACTAATCCATTCATATTTGCCACGCAAGGTAAATGCATATTCCTATGCTATTTACACACATAACATTAAAATCATGTTCTTCATCGCTCTATTGTTTTCCATTCTATAACAACTTCCGGCAATTATAGAACTACGATCGACTAATGGTGATCAATCACAAGTGAGATAAAACAACCCCAATAAAACAATAGTGATTTGGCAAGACAAGCGTAGAACTGTGCTCGTCACGCGAGCATGGGTTTCCTCAAAAATCAAATCATAAAGGTTTAGCTCATAGCGAGCTGTTTAACAACATTGAAATAAGCAACAAGCCATAACAGATTAACAAGGTTTAAGAAAAGATAAAGAAATTAGTTATCGGAATGGTATAAGCTCTTGGATCGTAAATCTCTTCCGATGACTTCCTCTCCAAGAATTCGCACCTTCTTCCTTACTCCAGATGTTCTCTATCCTCTGTAACTCTCTAAAAATGTCGATATCCAGAATCCTCCTTCTGATTGTTGCCAACTCCCTTTTAATAACAACCTCCGTGCTTTTCGGAGAGTGCAGGTACACTGCACCGCCAGCCGTTCCACGATCCTTTTCTTTTTCGTTAGCGCGCAAATGCAGAGCGCGTGTCTCTTTCAGGCTTCTTTGGCCGCACCTTGCGTGGCCGTGGTCCCGCTGATTTCTTCTTGAGAATTGTTAGGACTTTCCATGCTACTTGCTTCTTCCCGTAAGCACGGCTCGGATTTCGCTTTGCCGAGCTCGGCTGCGCTTACGGGCTTTACTTTACCAATGAGTCCGACCTTACTTTCGAACACGAGCTCATCCATACTGCAGTGGGCTTCGTCATGAGCTCATTGCGTTCTGAGCTCGCCACACTTTCAATCTTCTTGAGGAGTTGAACACTTGGCTCCCGAGCTCGAGCTCTTCACTTCCGAGCTTGCTATCTTGGCTTCCGAGCTCTCGCTCTTCGCTTCGAGCTCAAGCTCTTAGCTTCGAGCTCGCGACTGCTTCCGAGGCCGACCTCGAGGTCGTCTTCATACTGTGAACTTTTCAATCTTTGAGCTCGGAAGGATGCGAGCTCGGCCTCTCTCTCTTTCTCCCGGGTTTGTTCCACTTACAAGCTCGTCGATTTGAGCTCGGGCGTCACTTTTCGGGCGTTGATTTCGTCTTAGTAGCAGGCTCGTCCCCACATTTTTCGGCATTACTCGTTCGGTCCTTCCTCTACATGAGTCGAGCTCGCTCACGAGCTCGGCCCGTCTTCATTGCCGTTCTTCCCGCAACATGCTATAATTATATAAATAATGCTAAAAAACAACTAAAACCCTTTATTTTCATCAGACTCAATCCTTCACACAAACACACGCAAACAAGAGAAACACAAGCAAGACAAGGACAAACAGGCGTGCAGAACATACAACAACCGAGGCTTTTATCATTAAAAATGACCTATAATAACTCTTTTACAAGAGTTATCACACCCCCAAACTTAGTTCATTACTCGTCCTCGAGTGATGCTCTACCACAAGATACAAAAACAAACAGAACACAAGCGGATGCTCATAACAACAAGTGAGGTAATAGCTTAATCAACTAAGAATCTGCTTTCACCAAAAAATTTAAAACACAAGATTCATTCATTCCTTCTCGTTGTAAATCTAATTACTCACCTCATTTTGTAAGAGTATCACACTACAATTATTAACAGGTACAAAGCGCATTAGCATTTACATGAATCTTCCCATGCTTCGGTTCTCATTAATATGACCATATCTTGATTATCAAGTGCACCCAGGTCTCCACAAATTCAATTTAGTCATCCCCTTGCTTAACATGAGTGATATCAATAATGAATCGGTAGGTCTTTATAAAGCTTATAACGTTGGGCTCGGTGTGGTAGGATTATTTGGGATAATGTAGCTCGCAAACACCGGGCATCCTTAGTCTTTCCTCTTTTCAACACGCTTTATAACTTCCTTCTTCTTTCCTATGGGAGATTGTTCCCTTTTTCTTGGTTAATTCATTTTACGCTTCATAAACAAAATTTGACCTCTTTCCTCTTTTTTATTTTTTATTTTTTTTTTTTAGCGTAGAACAATAGGCTATTATAATATTGTCCCTTATCCTTAAGAGGTTACTCTCCACCCCAAACCTAAAACTCAACATTGTCCCCAATGTTGGAACATTATAACAAAAATTGGGAGATTGATTACTTTGTGAGATACGGTGATAATTTGAACTCTAAGTAATTACTTGAGGTCGAGGAATCATGGATACATAAATGACAGTGTGGAATTTTATATGGTCGTTCAAAAGAAAATTTGTAAGCTCAAAGGGACTCTAGGAAATCATGATATACGGTGGCGAAGAAAGGCACAAGCGATTCAAAAGATGGCCTACATCATATCCATATTAACATACTCATGTAAATTGTTCAAGGGGAACTTCCAACCGAAATGGAAGATAGGCATTCGTACAAGAATGTAGGTCAATTGAGGATTACTTATGCAATGGTTAACTCTTATAAAAGCTAATATGCAAATACCCAAACCATCGAGGTACTCCTTACTCAAATAAGGATCAAACTTAGATAAACAACGAGTGGAAGACGATTTCCCTTTTCAAAACAAAATAAGAAAAACATCATCATTAAGCGGTTCCTTTGCCAACTGGCATCACCCTTGGCTGTCATTATAAACATCACAATGACCCCACAACAAGGACGCACAACACAAACAACAAACAAACAAAAGACAAAAGAACAACGAGAACAAAAACAAAACCAAGGATTGAGTTGAGAGATCGCCCCTAGCCTATGCATCGGGATGACCCAGGCGATGGGAGATGCGGGGAGGCGGTGAAGTTGTCGCATGAAGGACTTCCTCATCGTGGCGTGTAGATGCGAGCTCGTTTGATCGAGCTCCACTAGACCGAACTTCTTTTGCGGTGTGGGTATGCACGAACTTGCATGCATCTCTTGAGTACGCCTTGAAATCCTCATCAAGGTGCAGGATTTGGCCATGGGTGAACAACCATTTTGAAATCCGGAAGGCAGCGTCGTCGAAGATGGCGATCCCGAAATCCCTTAATGCACGGTCCTGTTGCAAAGATACCCGAATCGTTTGATGTCATCTTCGCAAGCGGTGAGCGCAGCATAAGGATGTTGACTTGCACCAGTGAGACATTTCACATATGTCATCATTGTTGGATGAGCGAGCTCTGACCTGGGCAGATGGCTCGGCGGGGCGGCGGATGCTCAGGCATTGAGAAGTTGTCGGGGCCACGAACATGACGATGCGTCGGGGCCTTGATGTCTATGAAAGCTTTCTCCGTTGGGCGGTCTTCATTGTCATCATAGGAATCCGGCTCTTATGCATAGTGGGATATCGTGGAAGGAAAAATAACCTTCCATTCTTCTTCTTCCGCACGCCCACCTCACGCCAAATTAGCGCCTACATTAACCGATCTCCCGTGAAAATGCACAGCAGAGCAGCATCCGTTCCTCGAATCTTGAAGAGTCATGGGTAGTGGGCGGGATGCGGCTCTTAATGAAATGGAGCCACATGGGCTTCGAATTTTAATCTTGGCCTTAATGGATTGGCGTCCTTGCGTAGATCTGACCCATTTTGTTCCTTCTACCGTCAAGAGCCTTAATCGTCATCGAGGTCATCACCCGAGGGCTCTCTTAACATTGCCGAATACTCGTCATCCTTTGCGTTATCGGACTATACAACTCATTGATTGTTTCGTGGGATAGGATTACCGCCTACTCTCGACCACGGCCGATACTCCTCCTTATCCGCCGGAGGAGTGATATTAGCATAAATTCTTTCACGGGGCCGTAACGGTGGTGGCGGAATCGCCGTGAACTCGCCCATCTGTTTAGAAGTCGGCTCCACGGCGAACATAGGAGTTTCCTTATGCTTGAAACCCTTCTCCATCCACAATGCTCTTGATTTTAGAAGCCGAAATCGTTCAAACCGCTGGCGCGCGAAACTTAAGAATGTTACGAATAGATTGGTGGCCTTAGATTTGGAGGTGTAGCTACCCTTGCTTTCTTAGGCGAGCATCCTCGAGTTGATTTCTTCGCAACCTTAGTTTTCCCTTCTCTCTCGCTAACTTTTCTTTTTGATGAGGCAGGCGCAGTGTCCGGCGAAGATTGAGGGAACGGCGAAATAAACGGTGATGATTCAGGGGAGGCTGCTGGTGATAATTCCTCGTCCGATATGATGAGGGGCGTGTTTGGATCATTATTTGGGACTTTCACAAACTTCACGGTTACGCTTGGAGATTGACCATGGTTGCGAAAATTTCGGAGAGAGAAATGACAGAGGTGAGATCGCTATGAGGATTTTGGGAGACAGACGTGGGTAGTAAGAGCAATGTAGCAGCAAAGGAAGAGCAAAGGGAAGTTGAGTAGTTGTGGGATATAAGCGAAGAATATGGAACGGCTTTTTAACCCAAATAGCGAAGAATTAATTCCCATACTTTCGGACCACTATTTCATAAAATTTTCCTTCTATCTACCTGTTGCAAATCCTCTTTTGGAGCACATAAAGCACGGTGCTCGACATATCTTACATACCGCACCGCAATCCAAACATCAACATATCAATTTACCAAAACAACATAGTTTCTTTTAATCATGTTATAGCAATTTATTTAAAACCCAAAACAAATAAGGAAGCGGGGAATAAACAAATATGTACAATCAGTCGCCAGCGCCGATCACCATGGCGACCCATGGTACCCGAGGTCGAGCATCTTTCAAAGTGGTGAGGTCTTCTCGCGACCGACCTCTCCCCACAATAATGCTTGTGCTTGCCCATTGACACGAAATTCACGACCGACTTCCTTTGAAGTGTTATAGCACCATGGGGCTACATGAAGAATTGTAAAGGCGAGACCGTCTTGATTTTAGTTTCCCGGGAATAACCTCAACACAGGTTGAATAGTAACACCCTCTTGACCGGCAAGAACTCCGGCGCAAGATGTTGTTATCATGCCATCTTTTAGTTCTCTCTTTGTACAACTTAGCATTTTCATGGCGAACCAGCGGAATTCATCCATCTCACTTAGTCTGCAATGATCGAGCTTCTCCAGCAGCCTAGATGATCAAAGTTTAGTTTCTTAATTGCCCGATAGGCTCGGTGCTCCGGCTCCATTGGGAGGTGGCGGGCTTTTTCATATACCAAGCGATAGGGTGACATCCCTAATGGTGTTTTGAAAGCTGTTCTGTAGGCCCATACTGCATCATCCAGTCGCGTGGACCAATCCTTACGCCCCGGATTCACCACCTTTTCTAGTATACCCTTAATCTCTCTGTTGGAAAGCTCCGCTTGACCATTCGTCTGCGGATGGTATGCTGTGGCGATCTTATGGCGAACATTGTATTTCGCTAGTACCGAACTTACTGCCTTGTTGACAAAGTGTGTGCCCTCGTCACTAATGATCGCACGAGGAGTACCAAACCGTGTGAAAATGTTCTTTTGCAAGAACTTGATCACCACTTTTGCATCATTCGTGGTACTTGCTACAGCTTCCACCCATTTGGACACGTAATCAACCGCCACCAATATGTAAAGGTTTCCGAATGAGGGTGGAAAAGGACCCATGAAGTCGAGGCCCATACATCGAAGAGTTCAATTTCCGAATGAAATTCATTGGCATCTCATTTCGAGAGGATATGTTTCAACTCGGCGGCATCGATCACATCTTTGCACAAAAGCATGTGCATCCTTAAATAAGGTCGGCCAAAATAACCCGATTGAAGCACCTTAGTGCCGTCCTTTGCCCATAAAATGACCACCATATGGAGTGGCATGGCATCCTTCGAAATTGATTCCACTCTTCATGCGGAACACGGCGCCTCATTAATCCATCAGCACAACGCTTATATAAGAAGGGCTCGTCCCAGGAGTAATGTTTGACCTCGGTAAAGAATCTTTTCTTTTGATGGTACGAGAACTCAGGGTGTAGCATTCCACATACCAGAAAATTGACAAAATATGCATACCATGGCGTCTTCTTTGTGATGCATGCTCATTAGTTGCTCGTGCGGGAACATGTCACGAATACGGGCTTGAGTTGATTCTCCTTCCGATCTTTAATCGAGACAAATGATCCGCCACTGATTTTCTGTTCCTTTCACATCTCTTATTTCGGATCAAATTCTTGCGGGAGCAATATCCACCGAATTAACGGTGGCTTCGCATCTTTCTTGCGACAAGATGCACGATAGGCTGCATGATCGTGTAGATTATCACTTTTGTTCCTACGGTGAGCTCGGAACTTTCACGGCAAAAACTACGACAAAGCGACTCCTTTTCGTCGTGGTATAATTTATACGGGCTTCCACGTGGTCTTACTTGCATAGTAGATCGAGTGGAATATCTTCTCCCTACGTTGGCCCAAGACGGCCCCTACAAGCAAAATCACTTGCATCGTACATCACCTCGAAGGCGATGTCGATTCGCCCAACAATTCTGGAGCTGTTACAAGAGCTCGTTTCAAGACTTGAATGCCTTAAAACACTCGGGGTGAAGTCGAGTGGCGGTTTTGCTCGTGCAAGGCACATAGAGGCTTAGCTATCTTTGAAATCCTTTATAAACCTACAGAGAAACACGCATGTCCCGAAGCTTCGCACACCTTTACACGTAGTGGGAGGTGGAAGTTTGTCTATTACTTGATCTTTGCTTTGTCCACTTGATCCCTTCTTTGGATATGTGGTGACCTAAAGCGATGCCTCTTGCACCATGAAGTAGCACTTTTCCGATTTAAAACCAAGTGGGTTGCCATAGCGCTCGAACTTTCTCTAAATTACTTAGGCATATCCCATAGGTGTCTCGAAGGCGGAGAAGTCATCCATGAAGATTTCTCTGATTTTCCACCATATCCGAGAATATGGCCATCATGCAATTTGGAATGTTGCGGGGAGCATTCTGAGCCCAAAAGGCATTCTTCTAAATGCGAAAGTGCCATAAGGACAAGTGAAGGTGGTTTGTGTTGATCATTGGGCGTAATGGCAATTTGGTGATAACGAGAATAACCATCGAGAAGCGAAGAACTCCTTACCGGCTAGTTTATCCGACATCGATCCATGAATGGTAGAAATGATCCTTCACGGTTGCTGTGTTTAGCTTTACGTAGTCAACACAGACCGCCATCCTGTTATCACCGCGTTGGGATCGGTTCTATCGATCGTTTGAAACCACCGTGACTCGCCTTTTAGGAACACACCGAATGGGCTCACCCACGAGCTATCCGAAAGTGGATATATGATTAGGCATCCGACCATTTGATAACTTCTTTCTTTAGTACCTCTTTCATATTTGGATTGAGGCGTCCGATGCTCTATGGAAGTCTTGTGGTAATCTTCGGCAATATTTTATGCATGCGAGGACGGGCTGATCCTCATATATCGACAATTGACCATCCAATAGCTCGCTTGTATTTCGCAATACCGTAGCAAGGCTTCTTCGATCGGGCTTGAGAATAGCGGAGATAATTACGGGAGGTTTCTCCTCGCCCAGATATGCATATTTGAGATGGTTCGGCAAAGTCTTTAGGATTAACTTTGGAGGTTCGTCGATTGATGGTTTGGGTGCGAGCTACCCTATCGGCGAGCCCCAGCGACTCGAGTCGGCCGGGGGCAGTGGCTGGACATTTTCTTTGGAGAGATCTTGACACAACTCCTCGCGCTTTCTCCAACTCTGAGTTCGGCATAGGCTTCGTCATTAACTCCGAGCTGCGAGTGCGATCTGTATTGTATCATGACGACTGCTCCATGACTCGGATTAAGAGCATTCCTCCACTTCGTCCGGATACTTCATAGCATTGAAAACATTGAAGGTAACCTTCGATCATTTACCCTCATGGTGAGCTCGTATACGAACATCAATTAGAGTTCTTCCGGTTGCGAAACAGACGTCCCAAAATGATTGGCACCTCGTGATCGCTTCATAATCGAGATAATGAAGTCTGCGGAAAGATGAATGTGTCCACTTTTACTAATACATCCTCGATTTTCCTTCGGGATGAGCCATAGATCGGTCCGCCAATTGCAAGGTCACCGTTGTGGGCCTCGCTTTTCTCCTATCCGAGCTTTTAAATATTGAGCGGCATCAAATTTATGCTTGCTCAGAGGTCACATAACGCACAACCGGCGTCGCGTCCTCCAATCGAGCATGGAATTGTAAAGCTCACGGATCTTTCAACTCGGAGGAGCTTGCTCTTTAGCATCGTACTACTACTTTCGGTCGGTGCCACCGTTTCAAACTCACCCAACCGTCTCTTCTTGGTCGGGATGTCCGCGAGAACTTCACATAGTTCGGCATTTGTTCCAACGCCTGCAAAGGGATGTTGATATGTAATTGCTTGAACATCAAGGAATCTTGAGCTGGGTATCCTGCTTCTTCTTCAACCTTTACGGAAAGGAGGTGGTGGACGATACACCACTTCGTCTGTAAGGTTTGGTAGCGGTTTCTCTGCGGGCACCTCGGCATTGCGAGGCGCTTTGGATTTTCCGTGGTAGCGACACGGTTGTTACTTGTTGAGGACTCGACCTTTTCTTCTCGGTCCGAGCGACTCCGGTTCCCGCGATCGCTTTCCCACCGTAACGTGACAGCTTTGACCTGTTCTTTATCTTTTCGTGGATTCTCCGTGTCACTTGGCAAATTCCCAAGAGGTCGGTTTTAATCTCATTGGCTAATTGTCCGATCTGGACTTCCAAATTCCTTGTGAAGTGGATTGCCCAGATATTACAACATCTGTTTTAGCCATGTATTCCTTCATCAAGGTTTGATAGTCTTGGGGCGTGGGGCGGCTTGTTCTTTGCTTTGGTTGGTAATTTTGTG
Organism: Salvia rosmarinus; assembly: GCA_036937905.1. Taxonomy (NCBI): domain Eukaryota; kingdom Viridiplantae; phylum Streptophyta; class Magnoliopsida; order Lamiales; family Lamiaceae; genus Salvia; species Salvia rosmarinus. The sequence continues at coordinate 32,039,317 of CM072819.1, read as the reverse complement.
GATATGTGGTTTCTCAAAATTTCCACCTTTGTTTGATCCGGACCCTGGCCTCCCATGAGAAATTAGGATGTTGTCGCCACCCGGATTATGCGTTTGTGAATAAGGGTTGTTCCTCTGTCCATTCGATTTCCCGGATAACGGATCGGTGGGTTTGACGGCAACTCTCGGTATGCCATACTCCACAATATACGCACGACACCTCGTTTACTTGCATGGTAGGTGCGACCTTTGGACTACTCGTCAATTTGTGCTGCTGGATTAGGTACTTGCAATCCTTTTAACATGTTACTCATGGATGCTACGGGAACATTAATGCCGTCGGGCATCAACCTCCAACACACCGGTGACCGATTTCTTTCCTATTGGCGCGAGAATTTGACCATTGGCAATTGTTATCTGCGATCCTTTCCAATATCTCGTATGCTTCGTTGTATGACTTGAAAGAATAGCTCCATTTGCGAGGCATCAAGCACCAAGCGTGTTGACGTATTGAGACCATTGTAGAAGGTCTCGGTTGAATCTGATGCGGAATGCCGTGATGAGGACATTTCGTAGCATTTCCTTATATCGCTCCCAAGCTTCGCACACCGACTCTTCGTCATTCTGCTGAAATGACATGATGTCATTCCGAATCTTCGTTCTTGGTGGCGGAAGTACTTCATCAAAAAATTTCACGAGCTCGTTCCATGAGGTGATGGAATTTGATGGAAGACCGTTCACCATGCTTTTGCACGATCTCGTAGCGAAAAGGGAATAACGAAGTCTCGGTAGCCTTGGTGGAACACCGGTAGCTTAAATGAGTCAACGACCTCCGAAATGATCGAAGGTGGAGATGTGGATCCTCAGGTGGCTTGACCACTAAATTGCCCCTTGTTTGGAGCATCCGAAACATGACCGGCTTCGATTCGGCGGTTTGCTTGCACCTCGGGTCTTGTAATTCCGGATTCAGCTCGTTAAATCTAGGGTTAGCGTGATCACGTATACCCTTTCCGATCATCGGCGATGACAATGGCATTTCGCCATTGTGTGCCTCTTCTCTGCTGCGGCCATCACGGCTTGCGTTACGTGAACTCGTTCTTTGGCGCATTTCTCGAAGGTGCGTTCAATCTCGGATCTAAGCGGTGGGTCACTTGCGCTTTTGCTTGCGCATAAACCACAATCGAGAACCCTGTTCACACAAAAGGTAATGACCGAGTGAGTCACGTATTACAAAGAAACACAAAATTTCAATATCGTAATTTATAATTGGCGGTTCCCGACAGCGGCCAAAAACTTGTTGTCGAATATTTCTTTTGATGTGAATATACTATATCGCAAGTGCGTAATCAACAAGTAATACGGAAGTATTACGAGATCGAATCCACGGGAATGCACTTTTAAATCCGTAGATTGTAATTTTGCAAAATAAGGAGATGGACGAATGATAGGAACTAGAATATAACACCGGTGACTGAAATTAAAATGACTTGACGCGGCGAAGTGGACAATGACATAGAAAACTAGGAGATTACCGTTATCAAGGTGAAAGCAGACTTGATTTCTCGATTCCACCCATGCTCTTTTCTAAATATTGCTCTGACATTATCTTGCATTATCACTATGACATGAACTTCTTTGATTCTTAGTATTTTCCCAAATCTAAGATTATATTCTATAGATCCGATCCATATATTCCTATATCAAAGCGCTCTTAGAATATCATTACTAATCCATTCATATTTGCCACGCAAGGTAAATGCATATTCTATTCTATTTACACATAACATTAAAATCATGTTCTTACGTAGCTCTATTGTTTTCCATTCTATAACAACTTCCGGCAATTATAGAACTACGATCGACTAATGGTGATCAATCACAAGTGAGATAAAAACAACCCCAATAAAACAATAGTGATTTGGCAAGACAAGCGTGAAGCTGCGCAAATCCAGCGAGCATGGGTTTCCTCAAAAATCAAATCATAAAGGTTTAGCTCATAGCGAGTGTTTAACAACATTGAAATAAGCAATGACCATATGATTAACAAGGTTTAAGAAAAGATAAAGAAATTAGTTATCGGAATCGTGTCAAGCTCTTGGATCGTCGTCTCTTCGATGACTTCCTCTCAAAATTTGCACCGTCTTCCTTACTCCGGATGTTCTCTATCCTCGTAACTCTCTAAAAATGTCGATATCCGAATCCTCCTTCGATTGTTGCCAACTCCTTTTAATAACAACCTCCTGCGCTTTTTGAGTGCAGGTGTACTGCACCGCGCGCTTCGTTCCTTGATCCTTTTTGTTTTCGATTAGCTCGCGGATGCAGAGCGCGTGTCTCTTTCATTTCTGAGCCAGCCGCCACGTGGCCATGGTCCCGCTGATTTCTTCTTCGAGAATTAACCCAGACTTTCCATGCTACTTCGCTTCCTTCCCGTAAGCACGGCTTCGGGATTTCGCTTTACTTCGAGCTCGGCTCTGCTTACGGGCTTTACTTTACCAGCGAGTCCGACCTTACTTTCTGAACACGAGCTCATCCATACTTGCGAGCTGGGCTTCCGTCATGAGCTCGACTGCGTTTACGAGCTCGCTTCCACTTTCAATCTTACTGAGGAGTTCGAACACTTCGCTTCCGAGCTCGAGCTCTTCGCTTCCGAGCTCGCTCTCTTCGCTTCCGAGCTCGCGCTCTTCGCTTCCGAGCTCGCGCTCTTCGCTTCCGAGCTCGCGCACTTCGCTTCCGAGCCCGACCTCGAGGTCGTCTTCATACTTGTGAACTTTTCAATCTTTGAGCTCGGAAGGATGCGAGCTCGGCCCTACTCTCTTTTCTCCCCGGAGTTTGGTTCCACTTACAAGCTCGTCAATTTGAGCTCGGGCGTCACTTTTCCCGGGCGTTGATTTCGTCTTAGTAGCCCGAATCCGTCCCCACATTTTTCAAAGATTACTCGTTCGATCCTTCCTCTTACACCAGTCAAGCTCGCTCACGAGCTCGGCCTCGTCTTATTTGCCGTTCTTCCCGCAACATGCTATAATTATATAAATAACGCTCAAAACAACTAAAACCCTTTATTTTCATCGGACTCAATCCTTCACACAAACACACGCAAACAAGAGAAATACAAGCAAGACGAGGACAAGCAGTGACGGAACATACAACAAGCGAGGCTTTTATCATTAAAAGGACCTATAATAACTCTTTTAAAGAGTTATCACTCGGGATCTAATGACCCGGCGATCAAACCTATTACAAAGGTCCACCGACACGAGCCTCTTGGTGGGGCTCACTAGAGGAAGACCGAGCTCGGCCCACCGCCGCGCCTCGACCCGCGCTTGCCAGGAGTTCACGAGTTTCGCATCTTCATCCTCCTCAGACGGGAGACGGCCTCGGCCGTCGGGAGAAAGTGGAGGCCGCCAAGGTCTTGAGAAAGGGAAGGACCCGCCTCGGCAATCACGCGGCGTAATCCTTGCTGCGCCACAGGATCGACCTCGACCCGGCCATGCGACGACCTTGTCAAGTCGGGCATCTTGCCGCCAACTCCTTTGGGTGGTCGGACACCACTGCGTCTGAGCACGGTGAGCTGGTCGAGATGAAGGCGGAGAAGGTCTCTGATTCGATGAGCCTGTTGGCAAAGGCCTTCAACATCGGCCCTTGCCCCACCAGCAGGGTACTCTTCTCTTCAGCGAGCTTCTTCTCCGCCTCGCCCACGACCGACGCCGTCTCCTCTCGTGCTTTGTTCACCTCGGCCTGGGCCACCTCCAAGGCCCGAGTCTTCTTCTTCGAGGCGGCCTGCAATGCCCTTGCGACCTCAAACATCGGCTCTCTCCTCCGTATGCGTCGTCGAGAGGCGCCTCAATAATGAGACCGGCAATCCGGTGCATATCCCCGGCCGTACACTACAGATCCTCCACCACTGTGGTCGTATCCTGAAAATCACACAGTAAGAAACACATAGCAGAAAGAAACAACGGCAGACAAAGTATAAACCTATACCTTTGGGAAGGATATAGGGGAGCTTGGAGCCGGCACCTCGTATGTAATCCTAGTACGGGTATCTGCTGCCGAGGTCGGATCTGACCTCGACTGAGGTGCTGTCACCAACTGGCTGAGGTCGGCCACCACCACGGTGCCTTGCTCGGCTCGGTCCGCCTCGCGCTTGCTTGGGTGGCCCGGCTCGGCGGCGTGTTGGAGGAGGCAAGCGAAACCTTCGCCTTTTTCCGAGAATCGAGCTTCACTGCACAATAAAAGAAGTTGATTAGCACAATGACATCAAATATGAGGATATAAGGAAAAGGGGTGCCTCCCGATCCGACCCCGATCCGAAGCTTCCAACCAATAAATGCTCATTCGGCATCATTCAGTCGCCTCGGTGAAACTACAAGATATTTCACCAAACTTATTGAGCTCATCCTCTATGGAACCCAAGGACTTACACTTCACATCCCTCGTCTTGCCGAGACCTCAATTATAACTCGGGTGCCCATCACCCGCAAAAGAAGAACTTACTTTGCCCAGGGGCACGCCGAGGACAATCACCTGAGCGCTGCCGAGGTGACAAGTAGTACACCTCCGTATTCTTGATGCTAAAAACGATCAAGACTTCGAAGAAAGCTTCTCACCGAGGCCATAACAGGTAAAACCTAGCCCAACCACCGACCTAATGGAGTTCGGGGTCAACTAGCATATCGAAATTTGAAAATATTCTTGAATGCTTAGAAAAATGGGGGCCAATGGGAACCTAAGGCCGGCCTTCAAGGCGTCAACATATACGGTAATAAATCACTCCGGAGGGGCCATAGCTCTATCCTCGGATTGCGGCAGGCACCACCATGCCTCCGCCGGAATATGAAATTCCTTTACTATTCTGTGCAAATCAGCGACGGTCAGAGATGACCTAGCGTCCACGACCTTACTCATCCCGCACGGAGGGTATCGCCGGAACCTAGCGCTAATACCCCTAGACCTACCCATCAAGGTATGGCGGTGTAATCCCTAATCTCAAACTCACTATCGGGGGAGGAAGATGATCGGGCAGATCCAGAAGGCGTAGAAGATGATGAGGAAGACATACTTACCTTTTCAAATATGGCTTTTCTTCAACTTCGCAAGGTTCTGAAAGATGATCAAAAGCTTCTCCGATTCGAAAATCCTCTCTGAGGATAAAACAGATGAAGATGAAGGAAGTGAACAGTTTCTTTATCTCTGTCCTATTTAAAGTACAAATAGGCGCCCAAAATTACCTATTCAACTTCCCACGTGGCCAACCATGACTTGACGTGAGGCAGACGCGCACGTGGTTCGAGCGCCAACTAACCGCAGCACATATGGCGTATTCTAGGGCGCGCAGACATGCCAGTCTAATTGTGCAATCATCACTCTGGCTTCAGCCCGGTCAACTCAGTTCGGACCTTGGCAAATTGTACAAATCAGTCCAGAGCAATCCATCTAAGTTCGGACCTCGGCAAACTTTTCGACTCGAACTGGGCGGCAAATCGCCATTTCGATTCGGACCTCGATATTCTATCAACGAAAGGACACCACCATCAACTTCGGATAGTTGATTCGAGACCTCGGCATTCTCCTAACGAAGACCGTCGTCCAACTTCAGCCCGATTACCCACTCGACACGTCGTCCAAATCAACGGACTTGACAAATCACCCGATCGATTCGGACCTCGACATTCTCACGACGAAAGGATATCGCCATCCACCCGGACAACTCGGTTCGGACTCGATAAATGGTCTAGCATAATCCGAACGGCGAAACATCCAACTCGATGCGGACCTCGGCCAATCATCGATTCCAACCCCAACATCAAAAGGCGGAAAATCTCGGCGATGACCTCACCGAGCAACAACCAACCTCGGAAAATACATCCTTAACCTCTTTCGGTGTAGTTGTTACTCGACTAATTGGGGAGGGACTATGATGGGATATGGCCTAACCGCTAAAGCCCAACAACAGCCCACGTGGCCGGGCATGGCCTAGCTACTTGGCTACGGTTTGGCCCAAAAGCCCAACACCTAAACCCTATTCAAGTTGACCATATCTATCGATATTGAAGGAGATATTGGAGGAGATATTCAAGGATCGAATCTATCTTCAGAGATCGGATCACATAGTAATCGGTAGAGATCCACAACATGTATAAATAGAGGTTAGATTAAAGGTAGAAGGGTTGGCAACTATTTGAATACTCGAGCTTTTAGATACACTCATTGTAATCGCTTATAGTGAAAGTATTGAGGAATCACTCCTCCGTGGACGTAGATCTTTCTTTTGATCGAACCACGTAAAAGCCTCTCGTGTTCTTTACTGTTTTCATAAATCTCGCACACACAAGATTTATCAACCCGTAAGCTAGAAAGTGTATCGACTGATCGCAGAGAGTAGTTAGAGTTTCCTAGCACTAACAAGCGTAGGAAGGAACGTCGCGTTAGACGGGATATTGTAAGATGACGTCAGTATCTGGTTTTATTCTTGTTCCCGTAAACAAGACCTAATCCAGAGTTAGTGGATTGACAGAGCAATCAGTCCGTGGACGTAGGAGTTGATATTCCCGAACCACGTTAAAATTAACGTGTTATTTACTTTATGTACTGTATTTTATATTACATGTTATTGAACTGTCATCATCAGCACACATTAGCACATCATTGATTTGAAACACTTTTATTAGTATCCGTTTGATACTGAAGAGAAAAACTTAAAACTGACTAATCATTATTTTGGCTAAGTTTTATGAATCAGTTTTTTAAGGAAAACCAACAACCACCAATGCAAGCACATAAGTTATCGATCAAGTGACCATTTGTCTCGAAGTTAGTAGGTTTGCTAACTGATATCACTCAACTCAAGACTTACCCTTATCTAAAGCGATTAGCGATCTTGTCATTAGTCTTGGAATACGATTCGGCGTCTCTTGCTCGTAGCGATCAATCTTCAATAAATAAAAAGTTTTAAATTTATCTTACTGATATATTCCTCTCATACATCAGATTGTACCCAACGGAACCCATCAATATATATACAATAAATACATTTATGATTCTAATATCACGTGTAAGAATTTGAGTTAATTAGTGATATCTAGCACCTTTATCAGCGTTTTATTAATAGTGTTTGTATACTACGATAGAGTTTGTTTTGTCATTGTTCGCACTTGCACCATAGTCACTGGCGGAGCTACATGAGGCCATGGGGGTCCATGGATCTCCCAACTTTTTTCAAAAAGATTATTACTATATGCATATTTAAAGTGTATAAACGCATTGTATGTGGTGGGTTGGTTAAGAGTGTTGGCTTTCTCCCACTTTTTCCCAAGTGCGTGTGTTCGAATCCTTTTGATGCTCTTCTTTTAAAAAAAAAAATATTTCCTTTTCTTTAAGTGCCATTTTTTTTTTTTCTTTTCTCTTTTATTTCTCTACTTTGTCTCTTTATTTTCTTTTCTTTTCTTTTTATTTCTTTACTTTGTGTTCTTTCTTTCCTTTTTTCTATAATTTATTTTACATTGATAAAATAATATATATATATATATATATATATAAATTATATATAAATCAATATGATCAATCAAATTTTAAAAGATTATGATAAATTTATTATAATAGTCATAGGTAATATTTTTAAAATTATTCTAATAAGCTTTATATGTGAATTAATTTTAGATTCAATTGTTGATTTATAATGGGTACAAGAAAATCAAAATTTGAGTTTTGTAAGATAATATCATTTACAATATTAACACTTATATAATTTTTTTATTATTTTAATTTTTGTAGCTATTATCGATTGATTGTTTAGTTAATTATAAATAAATTTTATAAAATGAATTACACTATTATTTAAATTACTATTATTTTTTTATTATATTTTTAAAATTATATCTTATTAACTTTTAAAGTTATAATTAGTTGGGCCCCCAAGAAAAATTTCCTGGCTCCATCATTGACCATAGCATATATATATGATAAGCATTTTTGAATATACTACTCTCACTGCTACAAATTTGACATATTTCTACATCACATATACTACATTTTTTGAAAAATTGTAGTTTTGTATCGAAAATCGTTCATGTGTAGATTACGCTTTTAAGTACCCTAATCTATCTGAGCAATAGCTCCATTAACCAAAAATCGTATTGTATGTGTGAGTTTTTTTCCTTATGACTCTGATTAACAAAAAAAAACATATTGTATGTACGCGTTTTTTCCCCTAAGACTATAGTTACCTTAAAATCATAGTGTATGTGCATGTATTTAAATACTTAAGAACTACTGTTGTACAAAAATAGTAGTTCATGTGCATGTATTGAAATACATAAAACCACAACCATTGTGCAAGAATTAAGGTGCCATCATTGCTATACAATGCCAAAAAAATCTTAAGCACCTTAGGCATGAGTTAAGAGAAAATCTCATTTTGTGATTCAGATCCAATTTCAGGAAATTCTATAATATATACATGTGGTAAGCATTTGCTATTTTAAAAATTTATTCTGATATGATAAGTTATATGTCATTTTGATACATTTTATTGATTAGTTAGTCACTTATTCGAAGAGTTCAAGGAGTGTACTGCCGCACTTGATCGATTGAGATTTACCTATCCATTTGACATATTATATGTTCCCAAACTAGAACAAAATGCACGAACACATGCTTCAGCAACACGCTTTGAGGGTGTATCTCCTTATCAATTAGTGATAGCCTCGTGTAATGTATGGTAAGTCATACTTTTTTTTTTTAATCTTAGTTCATCGTTATGCTAGATATATATTTTCTATGGATTAGGGAACATTAAGTTCTCATTGTAATTGATCCGAAATAAACAGTTTATCTTTGTGACCCTCTTACTCATCAGATTCATGATGATAGTTGGAAAAATATTGTCAACATGTAAGATTTAATGTTATTTAAGTTATATTTATTTTATTATTCTTTTACTTGGAAAACTAATTACTGTTAATTGTTTGAAGGATAATTTTTATGTTCAATGCACAATTAGAGAAAAGAGGCAAGAAACAACTAAATTGAAAAATCATAAAGGTGTTTTCATTTACCAAATCTTGATTGTTTTATTTCTTATGTTGATATAATATTATTGACTTCTTTCTAATACTTTTTTGAAAACAATCTCCGAAACAATCTGATTCCAAGCAATGCAGGTTTTTTGTACTACATTTCATGAAAGACATCATTAAACATATTATGAAGAGTGGTTTCATTTCTCTACATTCACATGTAAGAAATATATACTATTTTTTTCTCTAATTCAATATAAAATCTTTAGTATTGTTTTAATCATTTTTTCATAAAAGATAGTGGTAGTAATAAAATTTTGAATTATTAATAGTTTCAAAAAATGAACCATTCTCGAAGGATATTGATGAAATTCTTGTTGAGTGAACAAATCGTGTACTTCATTATATTTAGTATTGTTGTTGGAGTTTTATCTGTTAATTCTAACAAAATTACAATGTTTTGGACTTTTGCATTTTAGATGGGGGTAATTGTAATTCATCGACTTTTTACTTTCTATTGATACTCAGTAATTTTGCAATTAGGCTATGATATTTTGGTGTTCAACGTAATGAAATCATGAAAGTTTTAATCCCGTTCATTATTTTTGGATTATACGTTTTTTGCATGTTTTAAACAAAATAATTAATTAAGTACTATATTACTTTAACAACTGTAGTAAATTAACTATGATTAATAATTGTAGTCAATGACAAACAAAGACTACGATTTTTTATCCAAAATATGCAAGTAGAATTCTCGAATAGACTACAGTTCCAAAGAAATTAAATACGATTATATATAACCGTAGTTTATGAAAAAAAAGACTTTGATTTTTATCTAAAAAAGGTAGTAGAAGTCTATGACAAAAAAGACCATGATTTTACTCAAAAAACATAGTAGAAGTCTCAAATAGATTACGCTTTGAAGAAATTAACTACGATTTTTCGTTGTAGTCTATGTCCAAAAATAGACTATGGTGTTTAACTATACCGTAATCAATTATACCATTTGAATACAATATATAACCGTATAGTGAATATACGTGCATTTTTTTTCTGAGCCGCATAAGTCTACCATTGATTGTGCACATAGGCTATGGCCCAAAACCGCAAGCGTAATCTCTCCATTTTATATTGGATGAAGGTGTGCTTTGTTAGTTCATTTTGGAAAATAAGTTTAACTGGATTACTATTTATAATTGTTATACTTGATTTCTGTGGTCTACTACACGTACTTAGTAATTAGAGTTTTTCTTTTGTTTATTTATTTGGGGTTGGTGGTGGCCTCTTTTATTTGTTAGGTAAACGTAATATTGTCGGTATACTGTACTGGTGGGTGACTCGTATAAGTGATAATATGTTTGCCTCGTAAACTACATGTGCACTATCATTTATATATTATATATGGTGTTTTCAGTGTGTGTATATTTATTTATTTATTAATTACGTCATTTAATATAGTGATATAATGATACAATAAATGATCTCGTACCTCTTTGCTATCCATACATCTAGAGAAGGTCGTTATTTTTACTTTCTTGCAGTGGGGAGGGGGCCCTGGGCCTGGGGATTGATCCCTAGACTTATTTGTTAACACATAAATTTTCACTTCTTGAATGTCCCTCAACAAGGCAATAAAAATTAAAGTTGGGGCTCAATATATAACAAAACCTAATAATTACAGTCTAAAATGAATGAATACATTTTTAGCTTTTACCTATCATGCATGATCGAGACGAAGAAAATCTATCTTACTCAATTTTTGCTTTCAAATAATATTACATGTATCATAACCATATATTTTATATGGTAAGGTCACCGAGTAATCAATAGATTGAATACTAATTTGACGAAGTCAGTAGTACTATTATCCATCAAGACTGAAAATCTGAATTGGAGATTACATGCATGTTTCGAGTCTCTTGCAAAGTAGTCACCTTGCGGCTTCCCACGTTTATCAATTATCAATTATCAATAGATTGCAAAGTAGTCTCTTGAAAATCTGAATTGGAGATTTTGCGAATTGGAGATTACATGCATGTTTCAGTCCACAAAAGATCCATTAGCTTCGAGTTGCTTTATATATGCACGAATATGTACAACAAACTTACAATTGAAGTTCAATACAAAATGAAAAATGATACAACCATTATTTTCAGTGTTACATGAATTTTCTTAGTGCAACACAAAATATACTAAATAATATTGATTGCATGCTACGTGCACACACACACACACACACACACACACACACATATATATATATATATATATATATATATAGGGGTTAGTTATAGAGAACTCCATCTAAGATAAGAAATAAGAACTTATCATCACCCTTGATTTTATCTAATCTAATGGATCATATTTAATTCATGCTTTAAAACAAGTTTGACTATTTTCTATACTATTTTATGATTTAAAATGTGTTAGGGCATACTGGTCAATGTAAAGATTCGTCCGACCTAGTTTTTCGTGCAATTCGATTTTCATCAATTCACATTCTCTCTCGTAATTAATAATTGTGCATACGATATTAATGGTTGTGCATATGATTATGCGTTTTATGCGAAATAAAACAATAACTAGAAATCAAACTTACATAATTGAGAATCCTTATTTGAATAATAATTAATGTAAAAATAAATTTTTTACCTTAAAATAAAGATCACAAATACAAATTTCGCACTGAAATCCCACAATTAGTGGGTGGAAAAAAATAATGATATACAATTATGATTATTTTTATGATTAACCTAATATTGATAACTAAATATTAGTTGTGCATTGAACACAAGACAGACTCGCACATCATCCATTATGTGAATGAACAATATCATGCTAGCATATTCGTGAACATTGCACAACGATAATAGAATAATGCATAAAACAACGTTTACTATATTAGGAGTTACAATACAATATATATCTGGTAGTGACCGTTGTGTTCGTGAATCATTATGTTAATTACGTAAACATATTTTCAAAATATGTAGGTTTGCTTCGTGCACAACAAACATTTAAATTGCTCATAAGGTTATTTAATACATGCATAAATCGAATTAAATAAAAAACGAAATTTTACTATGAAATTCTCATGAAAAATCTACTATACAAGTTGAACATTTCAATACACGAAAATATGTAATATGCTTTCATAAATACCATAAAATTTGAACAAGATAAAAATAATAAATATTTATAATTAATCACCTACCATAAATAATTATAAGAATCCCCAAATTTAAGGAATAAATTAGTTACACTAAAAAGCAAAAATACAATAATAACCTTATTAATAAAATATGTAAAAAAATATCATAAAATAACATTAAATCTAAATTATCGGATACACCTAGATCTACGCTTAGGATTAGTTCTCATTTCTCAAAATACTTGTGGTTCTCATTTGATCCATTCGCTATATATATATATATAGAGGATAGATCATATAATACCCAAGCCCGAGATAGTATGTAGTACTCAATCTCATCCACTCATCTAATAGATCCTATGGTTCGATTTTTCGGACTTTTAAGCTTAATTTCGCTAATTTTCGCTTCATTAAGGGTAGATTAGTAATTTGATTTGTTATGTGATTGCGAAAAACAAACAATGCATTTAGTTGAACAGGATAATGCATTGAAATGAACAAAAAATGCATGCAGTTGAAGAAAATAATACATGTGATTAGAGCTCGCGCCCAGCGTGCGCGGGCGCGCCCAACGTGCGTTCTTTCTCACGCGAAAACACACTCCAGCGCTCGCTTGCTCCCACCCAGCGCCGGTTGGACGCGATGCATTTTTATGTTCAAGTGAATGCAGTGTTATGTTATTTCATATGTATTTTTTGTGTTTTGTTGTGACTCTTCCAAACCCAACGTCTCTACCCAACGCTAGCGTGCACCCAACGCCCTTACCCAGCGTCGGAGCCCACCCAGCATCCCTACCCAGCGCCTGCTTACTCGCACCCAACGCCGGTTGGGCGCGATGCAGTTTTGTGTTCATTTAAATGCATTGTCATGTTATTCTGTATGCATTATCTGTGTTTTATTGTGCATCAACCCAAACTCGGTACCGCGAGACCCCAACGCTCACGGACTCCCCTACCCGGTCGGACGGGCACCCAACGCTTTCTGGTGCGTTTTTGCCCCTGGCGAAAAATGGGTTGCCACGTGTCAAATTTTGGTGCGTCCACGTGTTGAAATGTGTGATCTAGATTGAGTACTACATACTATCCGGGGACCCGGTACTACGGAACCCAACCCTATATATATATATAGGGTAAATATAAATTTAAACCCTAAACTATACATGTTTTATCAAAAATATCTCGAACTTTCAAAAATATCAATTTAAACCCCAAACTATCATATTTGTATCAAAAATGCTCTTGTATTCAAGATAGTTTGAGATTTAAATTGATACAAATATGATAGTTTGGGGTTTAAATTGATATTTTTGAAAGTACATGATATTTTTGATAAAACATGTATAGTTTAAGGTTTAAATTGATATTTATCCATATATATATATATATATATATATAGTAAAACGTGTAGATTGTGCAATATCAAATTGGGCAATGTATATAATAAATATGCTACATAATATTTGATTTGTACAACAAGTTAAAGAACTACAATCACTACAAAAATCTATAATGGAAAATGCAGAAGAATCTCTATAATTAAAGATACACGAAATTTGTGAAGATATTTTTTTCTACCATTTTTACCCTTATTCGATTTATAAAATTAATTAAATACTGATGTCATCAAGTGAATCTGGACCGTCCATGTAGACATGATTTATTGTTATGATCCATTCTTATTTCTTATCCTTCTAAGCATTCTCACCAGAATCATCATATATATTGGAGGTGGTTCATATGAGAATGAAAATAAGTGTAAGAAATAAGAATAAATCTAAACAATTGATTTTAATAAATCAATGTACATGATTTATTTTCGTTGTGCTACAAATAATAACTATATGTGCTATAAATTTTTACTTATGTTTTCGTCCAATGTTATGTAAGTAATTTAATCTTATAAGAATCAGTTTTCTTCTTCTTAATTTAAGGTAACGGATTGTTTTATCCTTATTTTTAAGGATTTTTATAATCTATCATTTAGCTTATTTTCACTAACATTATTTCAATTTCAATACTTAATATATGCAGATTTATTTATGATTCAAGTTAGCAAATCCATGGAAAACTAAAGTAAAATAATTTATATATTGATTCATACACGTGATTCAGACTATAAAATTGGTGTACTATTTTCATAATATTTTTTACTTATTCGTTGCACATACTACTAAAATTTTGAAAATAATTATCATTCATTTTATATGTTGTTATGTACATATACAATATTATTGATGTATATGTGCTACAGAACATATGTATATGTGCAAAAAAAAACACTCAAGCGTAACAAAAACAAACAAACACAACATATGTACAAAACAAAGAATCAAATTAACTAACAATAATTTATGAAATTTTAGTATATGTGCACAATGAATAAACTAAATATGCTACGAAAATGTTCCACCACTGCAATAAGTACCGAAAAACATGTATAAATAAATAAATAATTTTTTTATCTACATATGTGTAAAATGAATACACTAAAAATGCTACAAAAATATTTCACCAATGTAATAACTTAAAAACACGATGAATCGATAATTTTTTTTAATATACGTTTTTCATGGTTTTTGTAGCTTTGATCACAAAATAATAAGTTAAATGATAGATTACAAGAAATTACTTAAAAATAGGTTGAAATCGTGTTTTACCTATATTTAAAGGGAATTTTTTTTAATAATAATAAATTACTGATTTAACCTTGAAAAATATCATGCGAACAAAATTATAGCACATATAACTATAATTTGTAGCAGATTGAAAATAAATCTTATTCATTGATTTATTAAAATCAATTATTTATATTTATTCTTATTTTTTATAATTCATCCTATATATAATATTTGAAACTCACCGGTTAATAAATTCAAAAAATGAGTGACAACTCACTCCTCCTATCGCCGCCAAATAGGTTTTCCACAGTAGTACCAAAATTCCCTCAAAAGTCAAAAGCAACACCCTGAAAACGAAGAGAATTGAAAATTATACGGAATTTGGTAAGAGAAATGGATGATCGGAGTGGATATGAGTCTCGATTTAAGACATCAAGCTCAGGCTCAGGCAATGTTTCTCTCCCTCTGCTTCTGCCCCAGATTTCCATCTTTTCCTCGAGGCAATCTTCTCAAATTTTTGTTTGGATTTAACATTGTTATATGCGTGATTTGTATGTGAATTTGTTGAACGTCTTCGACTATCAAGAGACAAAACAAAGTGTTCAATAAGGACAAAGAAAGGCCTTCTTGTTCGACAAAGTTGTATAATATTTTGCGGTTGCCAAGTATTTGAATATTTCTTCCTGAATGAAGCTCTTGAATTTTGACAATTATGATCTCACGGGAGACAAATTCTTTACAACCGGAGGAAATGGTTGGGGATCTATGTTCTCGTGGACAGCTTTCCACCTTGAATTTTCCTCCGTATAATTTGATAGATTGGAGGGATTGATATAAACAATGATCTAAAAAATAGAAGAAATTTGATTGAAATAAACAATGATAGATTGGAGGGATTGATATAAACAAGGAAAACAGAGTGAAACAAGAGGCCCTACAACAAAGTATTGTCCCGAACTCCTCTTGCGGGACCTACAAGTACGGATGCTTTCCTAGAAATTTAATTGACTAAGAGGCCCTGCAACAAAATATTGTCCCGAACTATGAAAACAAGTGTTTGGTATATAGGATAAGCCCTAGATAGGTTACATATCAGGTCTTATGTGGTTGTTTGATACACTAGATTATTATCTGTAAGGCCCGTCATAATTGTGAAGCCCGTTCTTTGTTCACTGTTCCTCTTTGGTGAAACCAACTGATGCGGAGGCCAAGTTATGTAATCTTTTTTGAACAGTAACCACCGGAAAGAATACTAGCCTCCTCCTTCTTCTTCCATACATTTCTCATCAGCAAATAAATATTTATTTACAGCGCCTCCTCCTTCGTCTCCTCATCGAGCAACTTGATGAACCCCTCTCCTCCTTCTTCGTCTCCTCATCGAGCGACTTGATGAACCCCTCTCCTCCTTCTTCTTCGTCTCCCTCGACCACAGCGGAGTGACCCTCGCGGAAGAGATCGGGCAGTGTACTTGTCTAGGGCTTCCGTGGGGGTGACGTAGAAGACCAATTGATCCTGAAATTGGTTGAGCACGATGACTATGAACCCGACAATGCAGCTGATGGTAAGGGCGTAGGTCCAGAGGCGGCGATTCTGGAGCTTCCGGGCGCGGGCTCCAATGTCGAGCATTTTGGATTGGGTCGAGCGGCTGGGTCGGGTTGATAAGAACCGGAGAATTGGGTGTTGGGGATGGCTGAAGGTGGTGTGGGATCCGTGAGTAATGAAAAGATGCTCATCTACTTAATTACGTATTCTTTACTCACTTCTACCTACTCTACTGCACAATTTATAAACACAAAATGATAATGTGTGCAGCAATGAGTGAGTGAAGGGATGCAGTTTGCGGATGGGCAGCGATTGGTTTTGGTGGCGGAGGAGGTGGCGGCGGGATGGGGAGGTGGGAGGGGAGGGAGAGGAAGGAGGTTTGGTTTAGGGATTTTTGTGCAGAAAGGGGCAAAAAAAATGAGGGCAAGCGTTGTTCTGCCAATTAAACTGGAAGATGCATGGATTTGCATATTTGCTATATTGCATACAAAATCAGGAAAATAGAGATGTGATTTTTATGGTGGTGTTGTTTAGAACCATCCTTGCTTTTCTGCATTGTCGGCAGAAAACCTGCTTCATGGAAATTATATGGTTATTTGGCAGCTGCTGAAGGTTACTATTGTCATTTTGATTTGTTTTGGAGGATACAATTGTAATTTTATCTTGTCTTGTTTTTAACTAGTCTACCAAACAAATAAAGATTCTTATCTATATTTTATATCTTATATACCAAACAATAAGATCAATCAAATCTCACATTATCTACGATCATATCTAATCCTTATCTATCTTGACATATCTAAACATATCTACCAAACGTTCTACTTAATAGCCTTCAACTAATAATTAACTACTTTTCTCATCTTTAACCTTATCGGATTATCGATCTATTCGGATAAATCTATATATTTCGAATTAGATTGACATCCCTAGTGACAACCATGACATGTAGTGGGAAATCCCTTTGTATTGTCTCATGATCCATTAGCTTTTGCTTTGTATCTCTTACCTACAGAGGTTTGTTGCCTTATATCTGTAAATTCAGTTTGTATTTTTTTTAATTGACTCAACTTGCAAATAGGCATTGGCTCAAGATCAAATGAGAGCTTTATTGTCTATTAGCAAAGGACTTGAAATATTGGCATATACGATGGGGATAGCCTGTGGCTTCGGATACATCTGAACTATTTTTTCCCTTTGAATAGGATGGATTCTGAATATGGCAATCACTTTTAGTTCTTACAATAACATGCAGTTAATCGCAAATCCGGACATGCTACATGTCTCAATCTTACCATTCTATGGGCAGTTTAGGCTAATTTTGTCAAATCTTAGGTACTTATTTTGCTGCTTGTGTATCTATATCACATTTTATTTGCAAATTTATATTTCAACTGTTGTGTCTTTAGGTACGTGTAATTTTTCCCCCCCTCACCTCGTGTTATCTGTTATTCCAGAATTTTATATGTAGTCCTAATTTTCTATTTTCCAAGTACATGTTTATTGATGTTGATGAAGCTCATTCTTGTAAGGGGCATTTGGTAGTCATGCTGCTTGAAAACGGGACCACATTTTGACGTGAAAGCTAGTTGTCACGGAGTAAAAGACCGACTTAATAATCAAAGTTATATGATAGTAGATATCAAACCTCTACATAAGAGATAACTGAAGGAAGTTAAAATCATCAAACATTATTTCAGCTTTCTTAAAAATAAACTTTTAAATAGTTTCGAGTTTTTTCAACTTCTTCTTTCCTTTTCCTTGCATGTATGTAGAAATTTCCGCTACTATAGGTAGCTAAACAAATTTGTCTTATTCCGAAAGGAGATATATTAATGTATTAGAGATAATATAGTTCCTCAATAAAGATTTCTCTTTCGCCAAACTTTCCAGTTTTATTCTGAATTTTCTTTTGATCTACCCAACATAATACTCTATGCCCGAGTGGGAAATGGACGAGGGTTGAGGCTATGTATTGTTGACAGTGTCTATGCCAATAACCATACGTTGCGACCTATGGTTGGACGTTGTCCACAAAACACAATAGACACAATCAAAAAATATTCTAGTGTTGTGTGCCATTGAGGGAGTTCTTGTGATAGGAGTTCATCGATTGCAATTGCGAGGTTGGAGAAGTCCATAAAAATCCTAAAGATCAAATTAACAAGACCCGATGATATGTCGGTCAAAAATGTATGAAGTTTGTTTACGATAGACTATATTTTGTATAAGGAAACATGTTCGGCCCGATAGAAATCATGTTTGATCAAAATAATGAATGTGAAAAATAATAAAAGATTATGAATAGTTGTGTCAAAAATCAAGAATTGGGTAGTTTCTCAAAGGTTTTATAAAATGAGTATATTCAAAATTCATATATTTTATAATTATGGTTTTCTTGTTGCCTCCTATGCACGCATCATACGGGCGAGCTCATAGGAGACTTGCTCCATTGATATCTTTAGGTCAATATCATGTATGTATATACTGTAGAAGCACTCGATATCTGATAATCAATAATAAAAAAAAATGATTCTAGGTTACGCTTGAAATATTGGAAAATCCTTTTTTCGTGCCTCACTATTGAATCAACTTGTAACGTGGATAGACTCATGGAAAGTAATAAAGAAAATAAATGTTTAGGAGATTAGTATCTGAATGAAGGTAAAAGATAAAAAGTAGTTAAAGCTAGTCCAACAGCAAACTTTTGTAAAACACACACAGATATATGAACATGTTTTTCAATAGTATATTGATTCTTTATCACCCGAGGTTGCATATCATGGAGTACATTCAATTTGTGAACTTAAAATTTCTGCCGTTTCATATTTTTTATAAAAAAAAAGCAAAAAATAAAATAAAATAAAATTCCTACACTATGTAAATGCGGAAATATGCTTCCTGGTTGTAAACACACAAGAGCAATACAGAATATGAATGTATCAAACTAAGAAATATTCAAGAGATGAACCATAATATCAACAGATGAATGCAACTCTAGAATGGCTAGAATAGATAGCGCGACGATGATAGTACAATTTGCAGAAGCTGGACGGCCAAAAATGAAAATCTGAATACTAATGTTACCAGAGGACATGGTTTCCTTCTATTGTATGATAAAATGTTTCATATATAGTTTCAAATGAGTAAGAAGAAAAAAGTTTCCTCAAAAATGTCAAAATTTTCTATTTCGGTGTCTACACTAAGGCAATTGGGTTTTTCTGAATATTCGAAACAATAAAAAGTACTTAAATTAAATGCCTGCAATATAAAAGCTTCTAGATATATCAACTTGTGACACACTCCTGCAGATATTGGTGGCTCTGGTTCAAATACTGTTCCCACAGAGGCTTATACCTGCCTATACTCAGCTTCAGCCACGGCTTCATGTTCCCGTTAAAGTGAGCGACAGCTGCGGTCTCGATTAACGGTTATCAATATTCAGGTCATAGCCCAACCCCAACACGTGCCATCTCCGATCAAGTGGCTCAGTCAAGCCATAGAAGGCCAGAAGGCCGGAGGAGAGTCGAGCTTCCAAAGTGACCTATCGATGTTCCTTTCCTGCCAGTAATGATATTTCGCAGTCACATTCTCTTTTCTCCAACCAACCAAATCAAAACGTTCATACCAAATGCCCATCCGCAGGCTTGAGGGTTGAATTTGGTGCTGATGAGCGGATTCGAGAAGTTGAGATATCTATAGTATCGGTGAAAGGCTTCCAGGCACGTCTCAACAGCACCATTCACGTTCCGTGCAAATCCAGTGAGAAGAGAGGTGTCAGATCCTTCTGAGCGACGGCGTCATCATCGAGAAAACTACCTTCTCCAACTGAGGTAGATCTCCGGGATGTAGAAGCGAAGATGATTCAACAGAGAGGTACTTGGTTACGGAACTTGTGTTCGACACCGATATCGGTGAGCTTTCAAAAAGTATTTCGGTGGTCCGCATCGAGTAGTTGCTTTATGATGGGTGAATACAATGCGTTCAGCCAAGTGAAATCTTCGATTCTTTGGACTTCTATGGCAGCACCTTTGAAATCATTGTCAAGGAACCAAGCCTGCATCGCCCCGTATTTCACCCCATTCGTGACGATATGGAACACGAGCTGCTTCGGGTGTTCGGCATTTGAAATGGTGGAGTTCACAACAACTGAAACAGCCAGAAGGTTATCAGAGAATATACAGAAATGGTAAAGGTTGTTGTCTACTAGTCGGGCGAGTTCCTCCTCTCTTTGCAACCTCCTCGATCGATTTCTTCTGCAGCCAGTTGGCTGTGAGTTTAATGTCGATGCACTGGAGGTTCTTGGGTATCGATTCCGCCACCAATTCTCCAAACATGGTGCTCTGAACAGTAGCGGCGTTTGCACGCTCTTCAAGGGCTTGGATATGAGATTTCATTGTCATCATTGTGGTTGCAATATCATAATGGGCGTCTTGCGCCTTGAAAATAAGGGACGACAAACTTTTGATTATCGGTTCAGCTTCTTCTGGAGAAATCGGTTCCTCTCTCTTTGCAGCCTTCGAGAGCAACAGTTGGCAGCTTCGTATTTTCATACTCAGCTCCCAAGCAAGGTGGATATTATTGTGCTCCTTTGCAATAATAACATAAGCTTTGGCAAGGGTCATTTGCTCTGCTAATTGTCTGGCATATGATCTCGCAGTTAATATTTCTTCAGTAAAATTTTGGTTCTCATGAATAGCCCTGTCGTTTCGGGGGTTTATCTCCTGGCAAAGGCAGTAATAAGTTAATGAACCAATATTTTTGTATAAGTCTGATTACACTAAACTGATGAAGATGTACGTATGACGATCAACTCTAACATAGTCGGGGAAAATGTAGTACAGCGAATATGACCAATCAAGAAAATTGGTTAGTAAAAATTAAGCAATCTGGACAGTGGGGTTGTAGGAATTGTAAGTTGTTGATGACGAAATAATTCATAATGCTGAAAGTCAATGAGTTTGTCTGCTTTCTTTTTATTTAGAAGCCTCTCATGTTTTACTATTTCAAAACAAGAAAATGCATTTTTTTCCTCGTTTTTGTCAAAACATGAGTTACCTTAAGTTTCATGACTTATCATGAACCTACTAGCAGTTCTTATCTTTTCATGAAACTAGAAAAGATTACCAGAAGTACTGATTTGGTGCAGATAGAGATAGTAATATAAAACAAATGCATCTTCATTGCCAAAATGCATGATCTAGATAAAAATGTAGTTAACCCAAAGTACTTTCAAACATGAAGAATATGTGAAATAAGTTTAAGAAATGAAACCAAACAAGTTGATAAATGCTCCTAGTTTATGAAAGAATAAGAGGGAGTTGAAAGCATAAAAGGCCCCATTTGGAAACCTATGCATTTATTACTCTTAGATGAAGAGGATAAAAGTATAACAGAGAGAACAACAAAAAGTTCTCTTAGATTTTTTGTGTTTATGAAAGGTCTCTTAATTTCACATGTTCATGGAAGTCCCAAATTCTCGTTATACTAAAATTTAAATTTTAACAATATTCTACTTTATTCGGAAAAATCAGTATGAAAATCCAGCCTATTCTCCTTAAGAGTGCCAATTTACTTATCGTAATGAGAGTTAATCTAGAGGCAAAATAGTCGAACATCAACAAATCCCATTTTAATGTTAAAACTAGAGGAGAATCATAGAAGCACTCTTGCTAGAACTACATAGAAAATTCAGGTACAAACCCATTCTCTCAAAGCAAGATGAGTGGCACACTGTTTGAAGACAGAACTCCATCATAAAAGTCTACAGGAACTGCCTTTCCATTCCTAATATGTTTAAAGATTATTCAGGTGCTAGTGTTACGCATTGATTTTTATGGTTGAATAAACTTAAAAATTCAGCCCTACAAATCTTAATTACTTTACTCAGCTGGTAATCTAGTCTTGAAACTTACCGGCAGTTGAAACAGAAAAGACCATATTGATGGTTTTAGCTTTGATTGCTGCCTCCAAAGCAGCACTAGCATATCTATAAACCTTAATTTCAAACACTACTTATGAAGTTTATGCACATTACAGGATTTTGCAAAAGGCAGATCAAAATTCTACTGAATATCATCTACCACATGACATGATTGAATGCCCCTGACCAAAAGCAGCATCCATCAAGATTCTCACTAGTCTAAATCTATACTCAACAGAATAAACTACTTCAAAGTCTTAAGTTCATATTCAGCATTGAAGCTTCATGAAGCTACAGTTCTTTTGAACTGAAGGGTGGTCATCAAAACCAGACCGGATGTCCCATAAATGATAGAACTGACTAATTTTCTTATGAAACATGCCTAGAAAAATTAGTTATAGGTGACTATCAGCACAGCGGTGACACTTAGAATTTCGCAAAATGTTAACTAAGATACAAAAATACCATTTCAAGGAATTCGATGAACTTGCATAGTAAAATTTATATGACAAACAATTTTCAGGAGTTTAAATCATTATACAAACTTCTCCAATGGGTTCAGTTGATTGCTCGATGCCACCATTATATCATATACTTGAAACTCCACAGAGGACCTGTAATCTTCCTTTCTGATTTACTAGAGATTTTCACAACTAAAACAATTTTCAATTTGACATGGAGCTAAAACATACTGATGATGCCCAAATTATTTCATATCTAATTCCAAAACTCCAAAGAAGAAACTCACAGAATACTGAAGGACATCCTAAGGTAATAGCATATATCAAAAACTAATAAAATACTCCCTTCGTCCCACCCAAGATGGTCGGTATTCCTTTTTGGGCTGTCCCATCCAAGATGACCTGTTTCATTTTTAGGAAATAATTATCTCTTCAAAAGTTGTGGGACCTACCTACTTTTTATCACTTTATTCACTTTATACCATTCTCCTAAATAACCGTGCCGAAAATAAATGGGCCGTCTTGGATGGGATGGAAGGAGTACTATACTATGATCTATAAACTCAACAAAATGGGGCAGAAGTCTTTTATTATTGAAAGGAAAACTTTTCTTATGGACACTCTAACCACAAACTCAACTAACTCGTACGAAAGAGGATAAAGTACAAGAGGAAAATATTCCTAGTACATTTTGATTTACTGATCAGCATAAATAACCTAGAAAAGAAATAGTCACATGCGAAGATTTGCCATTGATGATTAACTGGTTAATCATTACATCAGCTTATCCAAATTTTACATATGCTTTCCTCTGGTCCCATTCACTCACCAGAGTTATATAGGTGAGACGAACAAGAAAATATCGTGTTAGCGAGATTCAAGCAGAGAACAACCATCTCACATAAACAAACTAAATCAAGGGTTGAGATAGTCTTATTAGATTTTGAGGGAACACATAGGCCAAACAAAATGCACACAGGTTCAAAAAACCAGATCACAAGCATTGATCATCTTATTTTGGAGCGATGAACATCTAAAAATACTCGAATCTAATCCCACAACATTCATTCAATACAAAAGTTAGACAGAAAACCAATCATAAAACCAATATTGATATGAATGCTTATACTTAAGCTGCAGCCTTACCAAAACAGGCTGCTCCAGATGATCCCCATCTCGATGATTATGCTGAACAACAAACAATCCAAAACCTGCAATCAAGAACAAGAGAAGCAGCACCCAGATCCAGCACGAAAACCTCCTCCGAACCGGGCGCCGAAATTCGGTCGCCCGACGGCGCATCTTTCGCGCAAATCTCACACAATTCAATGCCGAATCCACAATCCCACCGCGCCCATCGATAAGACCGGATCAAAGCAGTAGCTAAATTGAAGAAACTCGAGATCCCACCTATCAATTCCCCACAAAATCAACAAGTCCACGCAAAGCCCAGAAGATGCGCGGCCCTCCCAAATGCAGTACTCTACAATTTCAATTCGTGGGTCTCAGAGATTCAGTATAAATTGGGGTCCCAAATGAGAGAGGGTTCTCTCACTCAACACATGAATGCCAGCTTCGTTTACTGAGAGGACAGTGAGGGTGTGTGCTGTGTGTCATTGGCAAAGAAGAAATTTCGGGTAAGTTGGCATTTCTAGTTTTGGTTCATAATAAAAAAGGGATCGATTTTGGGTAAATGTAATGAAGATTAGATGGAGGGATCTGCACAGTTTTTTGAGTTCCTGCAAAATCTTTACCTTTTGATCGGTTTTTGTGTTGTTTGTTGATTTTGGAAGATGGTAATACATTACATACATATCGACTGCACAAGATATATTAATAACGGAAAATGATATTCGTATATTCTTTACATGGAAACTATATATTTTCTATAATTACAAGTTAAATTATCGAAGCTGTTTCCTTTATTGAGCTTGAGTTTTAAACATGCATATTTAAATGGTGTTGGAAGTTTTTATTTAAATGTCGGCAAAAAATAATGAGAAATCACATGGCCATGTTAAACTAAAGTGCATCTCCTAATATTTTTATTTGTAACACAATAAAAAGTGCTTTTTCCTTAATTAAATAATCCACTCAAAATGTTGTGTCAAAGCATTTGCTATACCGATTAACCTATAACATAATGAATTCATTGGATCTGAACCCAATATATAAGATGATTGAACTGAGTTCAAATACTAATAAAGATTTTGAATAAACTCAGCCAAACACCCTCCAAGACTTCGATAGACTTAACGTATTTTCATATTATCGTAATGGTACTGGGATACCAATTACCAAATAAGAAGTCGGATTTAAGATATAAACTTGCAATAAAGGGTTAGAACTCACACACAGAGCTTCCTTGTCAGAACTATCAACGTGCCTATGAATAAAATATTATCTAATTGTAGACCTATTAGTAGTCCCAACAAAATTATTTCTAATTAATTTATAAACATATCGGATCTGTACACATACATGCTAGGGGTATATTTATACATGTTTCTATCAAAACAACCATAGTACTTAGACCCTAATACTATTTTATTCTCAATTTACAACTCTATAAATAACACCCTATATGAAAACACACGGGTAATTGTCATTCTCACTCTTAACACAACCCTAATGGCATTGTAAACTTTCTTAAATTCTCTTCCTTTAGAGCGATTGGTGACTTGGCGTTAGAGATTCTTCTCTCGTTTTCTCCTACAAATCAACGATGTGGTTCGCTCCATATCACATCTAACATTTTGATTTTTGATGGAATATCTTCGATATCTATTCTCACCCTGTATTTATACTTTGTTATTGACAGAGACTCAAACCAAATCTACAATTACAAATTTTTTACTCAAACAAAAATATCGACCAAATATTACTTTTTAAGGTTGTCTTTGTCCATTGTCATTTTGTGACTAGATAAATAGTTAAGTAATCGTGATTGAATAACATATAAAACATCCGAAACCAATCCGGTGATGACCTCTACATAAACATTGAAATGCATCTATGTGATTTTAATATCAATTAATTCATCGAATGTAACAAAGGCCAATCATGAAACGAAACATAGATAATTCATGCGCGATGCAAAACTTATCTAAAAACAAAAGCTAATTTTACAGTGTGTGACCTTTGCAAAAAAAGGTTAAAGTAACAATTTACAGCACAAGAAGTTTATGTTGCAAATGTAAATCTGCCACAATTAGGCTGCAAAGAAAGAACATTATTTATATTAAAAATAAAAAAATAGTTTCCAAAATATCAACTATCCCTTATAATACCGCTTCTAACAAAACACGCGAACTAATGAGAATGCAATTGATCAATATTTATTTTTTTTACGTAATTTTTTTTATTTTATTCATTTCGTAGTGTTTTTTCTAGCCTATTTTATTTATTTATTTGAGGGGGGAAGCCTATTTTAATTTTTAAGCATCCATGGGTCGAAAATCAGAGCCGACTGTTAAATAAGGCGCGAACAACCGTAAATTCGTCGAATCATAAATGGTAAATAAAGGCCCATAACAATAAAACAATTATTAAATTAAAAAAGAAGAGCAAATCTGCATACGAGCTCAAAAAACAGAGAGAGAAGATCATCTGATGATCTCGTTCCCTCAAGTAAGTCTTGCCCGTTTCTTTCTGCTGATGTGCTGCTATCATACTTGTATTTGCGCGATCGATTCTGTGTCTGCGTATATTTCTATTTTGTATTTTGTAATTGTGGTTGTGATTTCTCTGTAACTTTTTCTTTTGCTCTCGGGTATTGCAGTTTTGATAGTACTCGGAAATGGGAAGGCCCCTTCTGTCTGTTCCATAATTTTCTGGGTTTCTGGTTGGTTAAGGGATTAAAACCTCTTTTTATTAATACTTGAGTTTCTTTACATGTAATCAAGTGACTAATCTGAGAATTCTGGAACAATGCCTGGGGTTTTAGTGGAGAATTTGCAGAGGTAGGGAGTTGTTTAAGAATTAGGAAATGGGATTCAGAGAAGTTGGAGGACTCACTGAGTGAGAAGTAAGAAATTGGTATTAGTTTTAGTTCTGGGTGTGGTGCTGTAGCCATAGCCGTCACGGTTGATAACTTTTGGGATTGTAAATATGAGCTGGTATGACCTCCATCTGTGAACACCGTTGTTCCACAAGACAGATTCTAGCTGTTCAGTGAGTTGACTATCGTTGAAAGTTGAAACCTGCCTTGGAGTTGTTGAAGATGTATATGTTGCTTGAGATAGCTTGTGCAGGACTAGAGAGGAAAGGGAAGTACCAAAATGGTGACACAACTTGAGAAATTTTATGTTGATTCCATCATGGGAGTGGAGCTTTTGTTGCAGAATCAAGGAGAGCTAAGAGGGTGGACAGCTACAAAGGCCATAAATGGGTTTTGGTTATTGCTTCAAGAGGGTCTTCAGGGAGGATGAAGTTGACCTCTGGACAACCGGTGGCGGTGAAGTATCATAACTCCAGGCATGCTTTATCTGTTTCTCAATTCTAATCATTACCAAATGAATGGTGGTCAATGTTTGTTGAAAACTCTTAGAAGAGGATGTAGGCCTATGCATCGGAGTTTGGACTGCAGAAAGAAAATGCTGAAGATGAGTACAAAAATGTTGAAGGTCATGGGAGCTCGAGTAAAAGATTCATTGAACTTGGTGCATCTCATATAGCTTTACTTTACTGATTCAACTGATCTGTGCAGTTATTGGTACTTAGCTTCAGTAATCTGTTCGTGCATAAAAGAATAAAACATATAGAGGAGAGTTGGCATGCTCTGTATCCTTTACTGCAAATGCTTAATAATTATTATTGATTATCTCCTATGCCATGTCGAGAGGTCTAGCTTTCGATATTTGATACTTCATGTTTGTGATAATTTGATTATCCATTGGGTCTCAGGGTTTGACGACACAAAGAACCAAGAAGTGTATTATTTCTGCTGCTTCTCTCTTTGCTTCTGTATTGGTAACCCTCTTGTCACAATATTTTTATAGGAATTTACTAATGTCTGAAAAATAATGTACACAAGAATAGTTATAGTTATTTCCACGTTTCAATTTGCTTTACCCTAACTTTAATCCTGACTGCTGCTATTCTAATCTATGATTGATTTGCTCTTGCCGTATCTTGGCTATCAGGATACACCTTGCTGGATATAAGCTACGAGGACCGGCACTCGAGTTGCTTCAGCCTCCTAGAAGATTTCATGAGTTCGAAATAGAATATTAAACACTAAACTAATTGTGTCTTTCATGCTTTACACTGAACTTATAGCCTTCATAAATATATCATTATATTATGATTTCTCTAGTTACGTTCATAGGATTACTCTCTTCTTAAGCCTGAAGCCAAAAGTTCTTGTGACGCTTGTGGTCACTAGATATCCTCCACATTTCCTGTTTTTTCTCTCTGTAACTATCATGCAATCCGAATCCACAAAAATGGTCAGTTCCGTTGCTCCAAAATGAGCAGCGAGACCCTCAATTGATCCGCTGCTTCAATAATTATGGCTCCCTTCTCATTCCCTTCTTGAATTACAATATCAACACGCACCTATTTCATGGTAAATATAATCACGAGAACCTCTCGATATACTTGAAATGTAAATTGGTTTAGCACACATTTAATTATATGTCTGAAAACTATATATATAGGGTCGAGTTATAATAAAAACTTATTTTTTCGTATAAACCAAAAAACAAATGCACTTTATGTATAAAGTTAATGCATTTTATGTATAAAACTAATGCACATTTGAGTTCTGGTAAAAGACAATACTATTCATCAATATTGCATAGTGCAGTAACTTTAAACATAAAGTGCATTAACTTTGTACGTAAAATACATTGGTTTTTAGGTTTTTACGAAAAATAGGTTTTTATTTGAATTTTTTCATATATATATATATATATATATATATGAACTTTCTACTCACCTCAGGACTTCTTAGTTGGCACGTATCTTTAGTGGCTTGAAGTAGATGGTATACCTTATTGAAATAATAATATAATTTAGAAATTTATGTAATTCAGTTATTTAAATTAATGTATTAGAATTAGAATTAGTGGAGTATAAGTTACTAGCTAGAATAAACGTAATGTGTTAGTGGGTATGAGTTACAAGATTAATTGTGTGTTAGTAGGGTGTAGTGGTGAAGAGTAGTGCAGAGTCTCCTTAATTGAGATTAGATGAAAGGTCACATTTTGGAGTCTATAAATACCACTTGAATCAAATGGAATGAATGGTGAACAATACTCCACCAAAATTTTACATAGTTTACAAGTTTTCTCCACATTTTTCTTGTAGTTTTGTTCCTTTCATATATAGTAGCTCTCCATATTCTAACAAAGTAGTATCGAGCTAGAGTGTTTGGAGATAGAAAGACTTGAAAATATCGAATGGAACACCTTTTGTAGTTCCACCATTCACCAAAGAACATTATAAAATTCGTGTATAAGAATGAAGGTTTTGCTTGGAGCCTATGAAGTATAGGATGCCATTGAGAATGACATTGATGCTACCGATGCAGCCGAAAGAAGAAGGATCAAAGGTGCTCACACTCATCCATCAAAGTTTGGATGAAAAGATGTTCGAGAAAGTTGCAGAGCATCCACTTCCAAAGAAGCATGAGAAATTCTTCAAGCCTCTTTCAAAGGAGTTGATAGAGTAAAGAAGTGCGTCTCTAAGCGTTAAGAAATCTCTACGTATGAAAGAATCAGAAACAGTTTCGGACTATATATCAAGAATGTTGCCCATTACAATCCAAATGAAGAGATATGGGGACGATCTAAAAGATGATCGCATCGTTGGAAAATTTTTGATATCTTTAGATCCAAAATTTAACTATGTTGTTATTGCCATAGAACAGTCCAAAGACTTGGACGCCTTGTCGATTGATGAACTTGCGGGTTCATTAAAAGCTCATGAAAAAAAGTTGATGAAGCGGTGCAAGAATCGGATGAACAAGCTTTAAAGCAAAGCTTTCTTTGAAGAGAATGAGACAAGTCCCAACACGTCTCAAAGAGGTAGATCTAATCAGGGAAGAAGTCATGGACAAGGTAGAGACCAAAAGAAGGAAGTTTTAGAGAAACCAAGCAAGGTATAACAAATCAAATATTGAATGTATAATTGTCATGGTTTTGGTCATTTTGCTCGGGAATGTTGGAACAATGTGGAGAGACAAACAATTTCATGGAGAGCGATGAGGAGAACAAAAAGATGATGGGAACTCACTTTGCTTCTTGCATGTAAAACTAATCAAGAGGAGGAGAGTTGATGGTACCTTAATTCTGATGCAAGTAGTCACATTTATGGAAAGAGAAATCTTTTTATGAAATTTGATGATTCCATTGGAGGAGATATCACTTTTGAAGATTCCTTAAAAGATCAAGTTGAAGGAAAAGGATGTCTTTTCGGCAAGCAAGCATGAAAGAGCTTCCCGAATGAGTAAATGACGTAAATGACGGGAGCTCGACATCCATTGGAGTTGATTCACTTAGATGTATGTGGTCCAATCAAGCCATCGTCACTTGGTGAGAATAATTATTTCTTAACTTTTATTGATGATTATTCTCGCAAAACTTGGTGTATTGTTTAAAGAATAAGTCGGAGGTGCTTGAGACTTTCAAGAAGTTTAAAGCAATGATGGAGAAACATAGTGACTATCAAATCAAGACATTTCGATCCGATAGAGGTGGTGAATATACCTCAAATCAATTCAAAGATTTTTGTGAGAAGAATGACATTCAGCGTCCAATGACGACTCCATATTCACGACAACAAAATGGAGAGGGACAAAGAAAGAATCGAACAATTCTCAACATGGCGAGGAGTATGTTGAAAAGTAAGAACATGCCGAATGTGTTTAGGCTAAAGCTATTTCGTGTTTACTCTACTTGATGAACTGCTACTACACAAAGAGTGTTGGTGAAATAACAACTCAGGAGCTTGGAGTGTTTACAAATCAAGTGTCTCTCATTTGAGAACTTTTGTAAGCATAATCTACGCACATGTCCCCGATGAAAAATAAGCTTAATGATAAAAGTGTGAGGTATGTTTTCATTGGATATGATCAACACTTAAAAGATTATAAATTATATAATCCAGGAAATAAAAAAATTATTGTGAGTAGAGATGTTGAATTTGATGAAGAAAATGCATGAGAATATATTGTTGAAAATAAAATAAACAATTATAATCCATTTCTTATTGATGGAGAAGAAGATGTGGGAGAGCTGATCACAACGTTAACACCGTAACCACAAGATAGTCAAGTTAGTGAGGCGATTTCAAGTGAAGGACCTCGACGAACAAGAACACTACAATATTTGTATGATGTTACCGAATAGGTAACAAATTTGAGTGATTTTACTCAATTTCGTTTGTTTGCTGAAACTGAGCCTATAGGATATGATGATGCCTCTTGTGATGAGAAATGGAGAAATGTCATGGATAAAGAAATAAAAGCAATCAAGAAGAATAACACTTGGGAGCTAACTACGCTACCACCAGGTAAAAGTACAATTGGTGTGAAAGAGGTGTATAGAATAAAGAGAAATGCTAAAGTTGAGGTTGAGAAGTTCAAAGCAAGATTGGTTGTGAAAGTTTACAAGCAAAAGGCCCACATTGACTACAATGAGGTATTTGCACACGTTGCTCGCCTTGAGACAATTTGCTTGATTATTTCTATTGTCATCTAAAATCAATGAAAAATTCATCAAATGAATGTGAAATCCACATTCCTATATGGTTGCTTGAAAAAAGAAGTCTACGTTGAGCAACCATTGGGTTACATTGTGAAAGATCAAGAGACTATCTCTACAGTTAACAAGCTCCTCGTGATTGGAATAATCGTATTGATGACTTTATTTTACAAGCAACAACCCCAAGATGTTCGATGATTTTAAGAGTGCGATGTGAAGGAATTTGAGATAGCGGACATTGGTTTGATGTCCTATTATCTTGGAATTGAAGTGAAACAAGAGAAGATGGAATTTTTATCTCAAGAAAGGTATGTCAAGAAATCTTCAATAAGTTTGAAATGGAAGATTGCAACGTTGTTGGTACACTTGTGGAGTGTGGTGTCGAGATTCATATCGATCGAGATGGTGAGAAAGTTAGTCCAACATTCTTCAAGAGTCTTGTTGAAAATCGACTAGATATTCTTTTGGTGTTGGAATTGCTAGCTAATACATGAAAGCTCCTACCGTTTTTCATATCAAAGTGGCCAAAAGAATTCTTCGGTACATCAAAGATAAAATTGATTATTGAATTTTATATTCTCATATTGATGATTTCAAGCTAGTTGGATATTGTGATAGTGATTGGGCCAGTGACATTGAAAGTCGAAAGAGTACAATCGAATTTGTATTTTTTGTGCGAAATTCGGCATTTACTTGGAACTTAAAGAAGTAACCTATTGTGACCTTATCTGCATGTGAAGCAGAGTTCGTTACAGCCACCTCTTGTGTTTGTGATGCTATGTGGTTGAGAAGTTTGTTCGAAAAACTTAATTTTTCACAAGAAGGTCCGACGGAGATATATGTTGATAATAAGTTCGCTATTGCGTTGGCAATAATTCGGTTTTTCATGATAGAAGCAAACACATTGATACAAGGTATCATCTCAAACACATATCCAAGAAAGAAATTGAGCTTAATTATGTGTAGAGTCATGATCAAGTAGCGGATATCTTCACAAAACCATTGAAGTTTGAAGACTTTCAAAGATTGAGAGAATTGCTTGTAGTCATGAAAGAAATTTCAAATTAAGGGGGAGTGTTGAAATAATAATATAATTTAGAAATTTATGTTATGCATTTATCTAAATTCATGTATTAGAATAAGTGGAGTATAAGTTACTAACTAGAATAAGAGGGTGTTTGGCTGAGCTTATAAGCTCTTTAAAACAACTTATAAGCTGTTTAGGAGCTTATAAGATGTTGCAAAATGTTTGGCAAAATAAACTCATAAACAACTTATAAGCTATGAAAATAAGCTCAAACAGCTTATAAGCTCCCCTAAAAATAAGTTGGTCAACCCTAACTTATTTTTTAATAAACTTATAAGCAACCATGAATTTACCAAAATAACCTTATTATAGTTCGTTATTTGCTACACATACACTATCAACTTCACCTCTCGTCAATTTTATCTCTCTAACTATGATTTTCTCTCTCTAACTCGTGATTCTTTCTCTAGCATATAAGATCAATTATCCAAACACTTTAACAACTTATAAGCACTTGAGACAATACCTCTTATAACCTCTTGAAACATCTTATAAGCTCTTGGAGCTTATAAGCTCTCTAAAAT
This sequence comes from Salvia rosmarinus, assembly GCA_036937905.1. NCBI lineage: Eukaryota > Viridiplantae > Streptophyta > Magnoliopsida > Lamiales > Lamiaceae > Salvia > Salvia rosmarinus. Next base: position 32,006,308 of record CM072819.1, on the reverse strand, counting down.
AAGCTTAGCCAAACACCCCCTGACACGCTGTCGTTTAGCGTTCAAAATAAATTTATAACCTATTGCCCGTCACGCGCGTAGCCGGCGATAAGTATAGGTCGATCCCACGAGGAGTTGGTGTAGCAATCTCGATGTCACGATGTCACTTAAAAGGAATGAGTGGTGTAATTATCTTGATCACTATAGGTAGACTAAAGTAACACGAAACAAACTAAAAGGAATATCAAATAATAAGACGAGTCGGCTTGGGCAACAACCGTGAAGGCGATTTACACTCGGTCATAGGTGCAAAGGTTTTCTCCATGACACGCATCAATCGGTTATAAGAGACATACGTCGTGACCCGTTGTCACGCTCACGCCCACGACGCACCCCTCCAAATCTATCCTTTCGTGTAAAGAAGGCGAGGACACCCTATGCAAACTATCTAACCCGTAATGCCCATGCACGAGGACACCTCGAGACATGCAAGCTACAGTGCAGCGTTATGATCTAGATGGACCCGGTATTGGCAAAGGCAACTAGGACTACTCCAACTCGCCCACACCGGTCGTACTATTTGGGGTGTGGGACACCCGACACCTTAATCCAATTATTACTTGCAACCCTCACTTACCCACTATGTTATTTGCAACTAACACACCGAGTTTGGTAAAGTTATATATTGCTCAAGACCTAGTGCTTGGGAACACACACATGCGGATCGTAATGCCCTACTTAGACCGCTCGAGTTATATTAATCATGCTTCACTTAGTCATGCCCAAACCGAATAAAGACTTAGCTAGACATAAAATAAACAAACATGCAACAGTTAATTGAAACCATCATGAAACGGAAACAACTTACTATTACTTGAATGGAATAAACGGCGAGCCCAAAGTGCCGCCGCAAAAACATCATAAAATAAATATAAAAGTGTTTGCCCGAAGGAACTTAATGTATGTGGTGGTGGTAATCTTGAATGATGATTCTAAGATGTGAAGATGCAGAGTTGAGCTATGATCTATGATGCGCAAGTCACGCATTCATCATATATATATATAGGCCGAGAGAGGCTGACGATGGTGTTGGGCCATGGGCTGGACAATCCGTTAGGGTTCCTTGTTGATCAACATTGTTTCCTTGCCTGACGGATTTGAGGTGATCTCTCCGATTTTATGGGATTCGGCCTTAGCGCTTTCTTTCCGGTTAGCGAGATTCACCCTGATCCTCTGTATCTTGCCCATCAGCTCTCTCTCTGTCTTATCTTGCCCAGCATCTCTCTTCTTCTTCCTTCTTCCCTTGCGCTTGCCCATTAGCTGGCCTCTCGGAGATGTAATTGCCCATTTCGCCTGCTTTGCCCCTGCTGACCAGTGTGTCCTCCCAGACACAAAACACAACAAGAAAGACACAAAAGACTCGATCTAGACCTAGACAAGACACAGAAAAAGAGCACAAAACTTGGGCTCGTCACACGCACACACTTTAAACATGCTTGTCCTCAAGCATGCACGCGTAATTTGCCCAAGACAACAGAAGAAAGAAAAGACAAAACGAAAAAACACAAAAGGTTAGCACATCTCTACCAGCAGGTTATCTCGACCAATATAAGCTCATTGGAACAAGCCAGTGATTCAAGAGAACTCAATTCAAGCAACGACCATCAAACAAGTCAAAATACAAATTTGAGCATATTTGGCATTTTCCTCACCAACACTGTACTCTTGTGTATAAATTTAGTGTATGCGCTCAGACAATCATGTCATTTTGACTATGCCATAGGCTTGCGTGCCCTCTACCATCTCCACCGTTTAGACAAAGCTTTTAAACATTCATCCTTAGGTCTTTCATTTGGCTGTAATGAGACTTAAGACATTGGTGGAAGATTTTTGGAACAAGGCTAGGGTCATCATGAACTTAGGATTGAGGAAATTGTTTTGACCTCCATGGATTTCCTTTCACCTTCTTCTTATGGGCCTCAGCACAAACATCTTAGGACTTCGTCAATATATATTCTTTTATTTTAAGTCCTTCATTTTTCTTTCAATTCTGGGTACCTTCTTTATATTGGGCATTTGCCCATTTCTTTGAAATTTGGGTAACCCTTAGTTTCTTGCCCATCACGAGGCTCTTGTTCTTCCCTTTTGTTCGTCTTTCTCTCTATTAGCTCCTAAGTCCAATTGACCGGTAGCTTTTTCCGAGGCTAATTTAAGTGAGTGAACAAAATTATTAAGCTCGAGGGGCTGAACAAGGATTAACAATAGGTAGGACATTTTGGCTCGATGGGCTATTTGAAAGAAAAAAATGCCTAAGTTATCTAAATGTTTTAGCTAAGTCAATAAGGTCTCGACATAAGAGTGCACGCAAGTTCTAGCAAAAGCCTAGTGAAGATGTCAATTATCACACAAGAAAGGAAACTGTGTTGATCAAGATATATGATTTAGGCTCAAATCTCACCATGTGTGCTCAAATTCAATTCTTCATCCTTATTTACATACGGTCATGCTCAAAGCGAATTCCTAAAACTACTAACTTCATTCAAAACAAAACAAATACAGGCCAATCAAACCCACCAATTTTAATATGCCAACCGACACACACAGCGAAAACCCTCCCACTCACACACGCTGCGTTGAGCAAAGTGGGTAAATGGAGGAACACAAACAACAAACAACGAAACGACATGAGCAAGGTGGCGGCCCCCCACTCACACACTTTGCGCTGGGCAAAGTGGGTCGATGAGGACCAACTCTTAACTCGCACAAAGCAAAAGCAGACGCAACCCATCCACTCACACACTTTTCCTCAGCAAAGTGGATGAGGAAAGGGGTTGACCACCAACAACAAACAAAACAAAACATAAAAACAAGCGAGAAAAAGGGAGGACAAAAGGTCGAGGCTGGATACCGAATCCAGTGGGCAAAGTAAATGACGTGGCATCATGGGCGCTTCGTTGTTCCTCCATCCCGTCAAACGGGCTTTAATGTCATCATCCTCCTCACGGCTATCTCGAATCTCTTCGATCGATCGGGATCGGCGGTGTCTGGTCATCGTGGTCGGTTCCGTGAAGGCCGGTGCTGTCAGTCCTGGTCATAGTAGATGTCCTTCATTCGCTCAAAGATAGCCATATCAATATCAGCTCGGGCTCGCTTGTGTCGGTATTTGCTTAGTCTTTCGACCGTGGCCAAGACGGTCACCGGTGGGCGAGAGATTCTCTGCTTGGGATGAGTCGGGATGTCCTTGAAGTGGGCGGTGCGAATCGGCAAAATTCACCATGTGGCCATGCTCCATGCACACAAAATGAACAGCTCCTATTGGGAGGCGGAGTTCTTCTTGTCCACCTTGCCGAAAAAAGCGTAGACAAGAGGCGATGGCACATCCGCAATGCGTTGTTCTTGATTCATTTCCCTGCGTATCGACTTGAATGTAGTGCCCGGACCAATCGTCGCCCATTTTCATTCCATTCCTCCCTAGTGTGCTCGGGTATGAAGGTGAAAGCCTCTTGTACTCTGTGGTCTTCGCCTCAAAACTTACATCATGCCCAAGATGCAATTGAAATCGTTCGGGAGAGCGAAAAGCACGCCCATCGCCCTAAATTTTATGCAATCCGTGGTCACCACTTGCTCGGGTTTTTACTTGAGTTTGAATAAACTCCTTGCCCGCGTGATGTATAGTCGTCCCGGCCATTCCAAAACGCCCCGTCCAATCCTTGCAATCTTCCTCACTTCATTTTTCACCCCGGTCGTCCAACACCTCCATATCAGCGTCTTGGGCTTCACAATGCCCTCGTTGGCGGTCCAATAGATGAACTTGGTGGCCTCTCGCGGTCGAGGCCTTTTCCCTGCGGAGGAGGGTGTCATCATCTTGGCGAGCTCACTGCGGGTTCTCTTTCGCGATGGTACCGGAACTTCCGACGAGGCTTCCTTTTCAGCGGTGGTGGTGCCCTCGGAATCCTTCTCACCGGGTCTCTTCTCTTCCCTCATCTTTATCTTTATCTCTGGAGGGCTCCTGTTCGTCAGCTTTGTCCGAGGTGGACTCCTCTGTCTCCGCGGGAGTCTCCTCTCTTACCGTCGCTAGGGTGGTCTTCTCCTTAATTGCCTTGGCCTTCTTCTTGGGCTTTGGCAAGGCCACCTCTCGGTGGTTCTTCTGTAGATTCCGTTGTGGGTGCGGGCACCGTCTCCTCGATTATCTTCTCCAAATCTTCAGAGTTTATTGGAGAGGGGCTCTTGGGCATCTCGGGAATGGTAGGAGTTTCAGAGGGGGTCGCCATCTTTGTTTCGAGCTTGGTGGTTTTATTTGGCTCGGAGGGGGAATCGAGAATTTTTGTGGTGTTTTGGCTCGAGTTTTACGGTGCTTATTTTGAAAAGCGGAAGAGGGTTTCTTCTTTAAGGGTCGGTGAGAGAGAGAGAAGTTACGAGTTGAGGCGGCGTGGGGGGTTAATGATGGGTGGCGGATATAGGGACGTTACGTCCTTTCTTCTGACAACCGCCTGCAACTTGTTCCAGAACTTACCCTCGCCCACATAGAAAATATAGCGTCTCAACTTGCCTCTTGATCATGATCACAACTGCCTCTGTAGATTTACCAACACAACACCACACGCAAGCGGGGCAAAGCCAATAAAACAAAAAGAAAACAACAAAGAAAGCAAATAAAATACCGGGTTGCCTCCCGGTCGGTATTGGTTATCGTCGTGGCTCGACCGGACCTCTTCATTACTCTTCCTCGCCGAGGGCTTACACCTAATGCGATTCCTCAGATCTATCTCGTGATGCCCATAGTAAGCCTTGAGACGTCCATCGACCTTGAAGGTCTTCCTTGTCTTCGTGTCTACGACCTCGATGTACCTATTAGGAAATTGAATTTTGACTTCATATGGTCCGCACCACTTGCTTGTTAACTTGCCCGACATCAATTTAAATCGAGACTGGTATAAAAGCACCAATTGCCCTTGCTCGAATGCCTTGGTTTTGATAAGACGGTCGTGTGCCTTCTTTAATCTTTCTTTGCATGAGAATGGCATTGTCATGGGCCTCAGCCTTATCTCCTCTAGCTCTTGAAGTTGAAGTTTTCTAGCTTGGCCATCACGGTCCCAATCGAAGTTGAGCTTGTTCATCGCCCAAAATGCTTGTGCTCTAGTTCCACCTGGTAAGTGACACATCTTGCCAAACACAATTCGGTATGGTGACATGTCGAGGGGTCTTGTATGCGATTCAGATGCCCATAGCGCGTCAAGAGGCGAGTGCTCGATCCCCACCATGGGTCCCACCGCTTCCTCAATATGGTCTTAATGATTACGTTGGACAACTCCGCTTGCCCATTGGCTGCAGATGGTAGGATGTGGTTACCCGATGGGTTACACCGCACTTTTCGAATAATTTCGCAATAGTGGTGTTGCAATCGTGCCTTGATCGCCGATAATTACCTTGGGCACACGAACCGTTGAATATATTAGCTTTGAGAAAAGTGAAACCACCTTGAGTCGTTGGTGGCACTCGCCTTGGCCTCAACCCATTTCAAACATAGTCCACCGCAAGCGGGATGTGCGCGTTGCCCCTAGAGCTTGGTAATGGTCCCATAAAGTCCATCCCCCATACATCAAAGATTTCGATAGGGAGGATAGGTATCATGGGCATCTCATTTCTCCTTGTGATATTTCCTTCCTGTTGACACTCCTTACATTGCTTACATAGCTCATAAGCATCCTTGAATCAATATGGGCGGAAGAATCCACTGTCTAACACCTTCCTCGTTGTTCTCTTGTGCCCAAAGTGACCTCCACATTCTTTGGGTGGCAATGATTCGAGGATGTCTTTGATCTCGATTCGCACGCACCGTCATAGACTTGGTCGTGACTTTCTCCATAAGTAGGGATCATCCCATATGTAGGTGCGACGATACCGCTTGATCTTGTTTCTTTGGTGCGTAGTGAGCCCAACGGGGAGTTCTCCGGTGGTTTTGTAATTCACCAAGTCTGCATACCATGGCTCGAACTCCGTCGTGCCTCGAATGAAGCATGATGTTCTTCAGGAAGGTCTCGCAATGGGCACGGATCTTCCCCTTCAATATCCTCGCTCAGTGGTCGGCCACAAGGTTTTGTGCTCCACTTTTGTCTTTGATTTCTACATCGAACTCTTGGAAGCAAGATCCATCGATCGATCGTGGCTTTGACTCCTTCTTGGCCATCGGTATCTTAGGGCAATGTGATCGGTGTAGACGATTGTTTTGGCCCGATTAGGTATGATCGAAATTTTCAAAGCAAAGACGACCGCCAAGAGCTCCTTCCGGTTGTCTTGTAGTTGCGTTAGGCGGCATTGAGAGTTCTCGAGGCATAGTATATAGCATGACTTTCCTTTCCTCTTCGTTGTCCCAAGACGGCTCCCACAGTGCATCTTGCATCGCACATAACTTCAAACGGCATGCCCCAATCGAATTTGGATGATTAGTCTTTGAGATTAAGTTATTCTTGAGTATCAAAGCCATCTTACACTCTTCATTGAATTCCCATGGTACATCATTCGGAGTAGTCGTGTCGTGGGTGGGCGATCTTCATAAAGTCCTTCACAAATCTTCTGTAGAATCCAGTGCCAAGAAAATCCTGCACTTTCTTGAAGGTGGATAGGAAATTTGGCGATGATCTCAACTTTAGCTCTATCTACTTCTATCCTCTTTCGGATACCACGTGCCCAAGAACAATCCTTCTTGTACCATGAAATGACATTTCATAATTGAGGATCAAATTCTTTTCGACACATCTCGTAGGACTACCTCCAAATTTGTCAAGCACTCATCGAATGATTCCCCATAGGCGGTAAAGTCGTCCATAAAGACCTCGATGCATTTCTCCAATAGGTCCGAGAAAATGCTAATCATACATCGCTGAAATGTCCCCGGGGCATTACACAAGCCGAAAGGCATTCTTCTATAGGCAAATGTCCCGAATGGGCATGTGAAAGTGGTTTTATCATGATCGCCTTGGGCAATCCAGATCTGCATGTAGCCCGAGTATCCGTCTAAAAAACAAAAGAATTTGTTTCCAGCTAACCTTTCCAGCATCTCGTCAATGAAAGATAAATGGAAGTGATCTTTTCGGGTTACCGTGTTGAGCTTTCGATAGTCAATACACATTCTCCAACCTGTTTGGAGTCTCGTTGGGATCGACTCTCCTTTCTCATTTTTCATTACCGAATGCTCGACTTCTTGGGCACGACGTGTCTTGGGGTGACCCATTTATTGTCGTCTGGGGTATATGATGCCCAAGTCGAGAAGCTTCAAGATCTCCTTCATGACTACCTCCTTCATAGCCGGGTTCAACTTCATTTGTTGATCGCGTACCGGTTTGGCTTCTTCTTCCATTAAAATATTGTGAGCATATGGATGGGCTGATGCCTTGATGTCGGCCAATGTCCATCCAATAGCTTCCTTGTATTGCCCAATAACATTCTTCATGCCTCCTCGATTCGGACTAAGTTTAGCATTGATGATCACGGCAAGGTGTCGTCCTTCCCTAGAAATATATATTTCAAGTGGTGAGGAAGAGTCTTTAGCTCGAGTTTGGGAGCTCTCATAAGGGATGGAACGAGTTTTTTTCTTCCTTCGGCTTGGGCATGTTCGGTATATTGACCACTTGAGTCCCCTGCTCGCCTCCGTAAATAAAGCAGGCCTCCCGACATTGTCCGTAGTCGTTTCTCCGTGAGTGTCTTCCTCCTTAAGTCCACTTTGAATGGTTGCATCCGGAGGTCTTGCAAACCTATCTCGGGCGTGATGTCTCCACCGTGGGTTCAATGTGATCAATGAATTCCACGACTTCAATATCAATCGGATGCTCCATAGCCTTGAAGATGTTGAAGGTCACCGTCTCGTCGTCAATTCACATGATAACTCGCACGTCGCAATCAATCTGTTATGGTGTCTTCATGAATGGTCGACCCAATAACATAAGCGAGGATTTGTTACCCATCGTGCCCATATCCGAGCGTAGAAGTCCGCCGGAAATATGAGTTCCTCCACTTTGACCAATACGTCTTGATGATTCCTTCCGGATGACGTTGGACTGTATGCTAATGGATAACCACTCGTGTTGGCTTCTGGTTCCCACTTTTAGCTCGTTAAACATTGACAAGGGCATGACGTTTATAGATGCCCCCAAATCCAGCATGGCCCTTTCAATCCTCGTATTGCCTATTACGGGGAATAAAAACATCTCGGATCTCCACACTTTCGGGCAATTTCACTGTAGGATGCGGATACATTTTCTCCCACTTGGAATTTTGCATCATCTTTGTATTTCACCTTTCTCGTGCACAATTCTTTCATGAACTTTGCCCACTTCGGCATCGTGCCAAGAGCAGTGATGAGCGGTATATTAATTTCCACCTTCTGAAATACGCGATACATCTCACTCATTTCTTCCTCTCTGCGGTTCTTGCCAATCGCTCGAAATGGAGGTAAAACCTTAGGATTAGGTTTGACGTAGGTCGACTCAACGATCACATCTTCCTTTTCCGTTTTTTCCTTGGGTGGCTTCTCCTGATCATCTTCGTCTTGATCAATGTGATCTGTGAGATCTTCTACTTCAGGTATGACTGCATCGTCCTTAGGCATGAAGACTTTTGTGGCGTTTCTTTTGCTCGCTCGCGCTACAACGCTCACTGGGCTAGCTCGTTTACCTCTACTTGTGGAGGTAAATTTCCTTGCTTCTTCTCAAGACGCTGCGTCGATTGGGAAACTTGGTTCCCAGGCTCGGAGGCTCCCTTGTCTCGACCTTGAATTTCTCGTTCTCTTGTTGAGCCTTCACATTCTCTCTTGCCATAGTATGCAAGTTCGCCAACGATGGTCCACCGTGATCACGCCGATTATTCCGAAGCTATTGTTGTTGTTGTCCTGCACTCCGCATCGCTATTGTTGTTATCCCGCCTTGCTGGTTGTTAGACCACCTAAAATTTTCGTGGTTCCTCCATCCTGGGTTGTAGGTTTGGGAGTTTGGATCATATCTCTCGCTCGTATTGCCCATTACCATTTTGACCCACTGCATTGACTTCTTCTTCTTCAAACAGTGTGGGACATTGATCCGTGTGATGTATCACGGCAGCGCAGATTTGGCAAACTTTAGCTTTCTTTTGCCCTGTCCCTGTGTTGGTTATGAACTTGTCGAACAGGTTGCAAAGTTTATCCAGCTTGGTCTCCACGGTTGAAGAAGTAGCGGCGGCTTACCTCGGAACTTCTCCTCCTTCGTCTTTGTTTTCTTCGGCCATCTCGCCCAACAATCTAAAGGCCTCACTGGGAACTTTATTCATTATTGATCCTCCAAAAACTGCATTCACCCAAAATTTCTCAGATGCCCTTAACCCGCCATGAAATATTGGATTAGATCATGGTCCAAATTTGATGTTGAGGGCATTTCGCTTGCATTGCTTAAATCTTCCCAATAATCATAAAGGTTTGCCCGTGCCCATTTTGATCTCGCTTATCCTTTCCTCATGTTCTAAATGCGGGCGGGAAAGTACTTCGAGGAACTTCGGTGCGGTTGTGCCCAAGTGGTCACACTTCCCGGCAAGGTGTAGAGCCATTCTCTTGCTCCATCATGCAGAGAAGGGAATGATACTAATCTCATATATTCTCCAAGGTTTTCATTGGCGCGGATAGTCCCACACGCCATCTCAAGTCTTGTAAATGTCTTTGTGGATCTTCCCCGCATGTCACCTGAATCGGGAGGATCGGATGAAGGAATGCTTCATCTCCATGGTGGCCATTGATCGCGGGCAAAGTGATGCCCGTTGGCCTCGTGTTCGGTTGTTGGGAACATCATTTTCCTCAATGTTCGCTTTACTTGCGGTTGTTCACCCATCGTATTGCCTCCGGGTTCTCTTCGGATTAGGCGCCCTTGCAGCCTTGTCGTGCCTCCGCATCGCCGCCTCCTCCGCCTTGCGTGCTTTTCGATCTCGGGATCGCATAAAAGTTCTCGATTCTCTCCTGCAAGGTTAGGTCTTAGCATACAATAAAGAAAGCAATATAATAACAAATAGAGATTACTACTTGAAATGCGCAACTCCCCAAGAACAGCGCCAATTTTGACATCGTCGTTTAGCGTTCAAAATAAATTTATAACCTATTGCCCATCACAGTGCGTAGCCGGCGATAAGTATAGGTCGATCCCACGAGGAGTTGGTGTAGCAATCTCGATGTCACGATGTCACTTAAAAGGAATAAGAGTGGTGTAATTATCTTGATCACTATAGGTAGACTAAAGTAACACGAAACAAACTAAAGGGAATATCAAATAATAAGGCGAGTCCGGCTTGGACAACAACTTCGTGAAGACGATTTACACTCGGTCATAGGTGCAAAGGTTTTTCTACATGACACGCATCAACGGTTATAAGAGACATACGTCATGACCTGTTGTCGCGCCACGCCCACCACGCACCCCTCCAAATCTATCCTTTCTATGTAAAGAAAGCGAGGACACCCTATGCAAACTATCTAACCCGTAATGCCCACGCACGAGGACACCTCAAGACATGCAAGCCTACAGGCGTTATGATCTAGATGGACCGGTATTGCAAAGGCATGCTAGGACTACTCCAACTCGCCCACACGGTCTTACTATTTGGGACGCGGGACACCGACACTTAATCCAATTATTACTTGCAACCTCACTTACCCACTATGTTATTTGCAACTAACACACCGAGTTTGATAAAGTTATATATTGCTCAAGACCTAGTGCTTGAGAACACACATATGCGGATCGTAATGCCTACTTAGACCTCTCGAGTTATATTAATCATGCTTCACTTAGTCATGCCCAAACCGAATAAAGACTTAGCGGACATAAAATAAACAAACATGCAACAATTAATTGAAACCATCATGAAATGGAAACAACTTACTATTACTTGAATGGAATAAACGACGAGCCCAAAGTGCCGCCGCAAAACATACATAAAATAAATATAAAATTGTTTGCCCGAAGGACTTAATGTATGTGGTGGTGGTAATCTTTGAATGATGATTTTAAGATGTGAAGATGCAGAGTCGGAGCTATGATCTATGATGCGACAAGTCGCGCATTCATCCTATATATATAGCCGAGAGAGGTCGACGATGGTGTTGGCCCATGGGTGGACGATCCGTTAGGGTTTCCTTGTTGATCAAGATTGTTTCTCGCCAGACGGATTTGAGTTGATCTCTCCGGATTTTATGGGATTCGCCTTAGCGCCTTCTTCCGGATTTAGCGAGATTCACCCCGATCCTGCGTATCTTGCCCATCGCCTCTCTCTGCCTTATCTTGCCCAAAGATCTCTCTTCTTCCTTCTTCCCTTGCGCTTGCCCATTAGTGGCCTCTGAGATGTAATTGCCCATTTCCGCCTCGCTTTGCCCTGGCGATCGATGTGTCCTCCCGGACACAAAACACAACAAGAAATACACAAAGACTCGATCTAGATCTAGACAAGACACAGAAAAAAAGAGCAAAACTTGGGCTCACAACCCCTAAATGTAATGTTTAGTGGGTATGAGTTACAAGATTAATTGTGGGATAGTCGGGTGTAGTGGTGAAGAGTAGTTGAGGATTTCCTTGATTGAGATTGGATGGGAGATCTTATTTTAGAGCCTATAAATACCACTTGAATCAAATGGAATAGTGAACAATACTTCATCAAAATTTTACATAGTTTACAAGTTTCCTCTATATTTTGCCTTGTGTTTTTGTTCTTTCGTACATAGTATCTCGTCATATTCTAACATACCTTTGATTGATAACCTCTTTAGTTTTTCCATCTGAAAAAATTGTGCAACATTTCTTATGATAGCTAGAAAGTGACAATGTTATGGTGCAGGGGAATCATACATGCAAGTACCTTTGTTGGCAAGATGTAAAAGAGATTATAATGTTGTTTTGATTAGTGTCCCTTTCAAGACAACCTTTAGCTTCGTGAGTAGAATAACCACAACCATTACTGATTAGTTTCGTTTATTGGTCCTACTTTCCAAAGCTTGGGGAATCATTTCAACTGTGTTGTATGAAGCCGCTTGAGTGGTTGTGGAAATAATTATGCGCTTAGTCATCACACTATTGAAAATTGCCTTCTTCACACACACAGAGAGATAGGCGCTGTCGGCAACTTCTTTTTAATTTGTTATAAATTTTATTCGTTCCATTCTTTTAAATTTCTCCAGGAATAGTCAAATTACACATATTAAGAAAATATAAAATTTATTCTTGTAATCTTATTAATTATCTGATATATACATATATATAATCAATTATCAAATTTCAAAAGTATTAAATAAAGATATATCATAATCTCTCAAATTATGAACTAGAACAATTTAAATAAAAGTGAAAATAATAAGACATTTAAAAAGAAATGATGTTTAGCTGTTGGGCATTGTCCCAAGATTTACAACGATCTTCGTCTATTTTCCTTTGCCCAAGATTATATATGATGTTTGGTACTTAACTTAGAAATTATTCGTTCCTAAGACAAAAAAAAAATAAGCTAATTAATTTTGTAACTTTTTCTTCTTCTTTTTTGCATTGCGAGTAAGGTGTTATATAGCCTAATACTATATATATATATATATATAGGGATGGTTCATGAGAATGGAAATAAGTGTAGGAAATAGGAATAGATATGTAAGTCTAAGATATCTTTCATATTGTGAAGACAATCATAATTATGTGTTGCATATATTAGTTTAGACATATTTCATCTTTTCGTAGCACATATCTTCAATATATTAGTTTAAGACATCTTTCATCATAACAGAAGACAAGAAGGGTTCTAGTGTTGCACAATAATCGCGAAGACACACAACACAAAAGCAGAAGACGGTGAAATTAAATCTCAACCATTGATCCAACGAATCAAAGGTAGGATTCATTCCTATTTCCTACCAAATTATCCATTCCCACCGATCCATCTCCTATATATATATATATATATATATATATATATATATATATATTACATGTGTTGAATATAGTGAAAACTCATCTTTTGAAAACTTTAGAACTATACACATATGTATAAAGTTGTGCATAATGAAAATATTCTAAAGTTGTTGCACAACAAAATAATTTTAGAAAACTTTATTGTGCACAACTTTATACCGCTCATGCACCATCTTTACGCGTCTTATGTATAGTTCGCAGAGTTATAAAAAAATGTAGTTCTCATTTTATTCAATTCACACACACACACACACACACACACACACACATATATATATATATATATAGTGGATCAAATGAACCATCATTTTGAACTGAACTGCGAGGCAATCGTAAGACGTTGAAAATGACATAAAGCGGTATAAAGTTATGATAACTAAAACTTTCTAAAATTATTTTGTTGTGCAACAATTTTAGAAAGTTTTCGTTATGCACAACTTTATATCTTGTTTTGTGCATTATCTTCAACGCCTTATGCATGGTTCTCAAGTTCTCAAAAAGATGAGTTCTCACTGGATCCAACCCCTATATATATATAAAATTGGTTCATATACGTACAATCATTAACATACATAAATGAGAACAAATCATGTCCATTAGTTTGGAAATCTAATAGTTAATTATTTTTAAGTGTGTATCTAAATTAGTTATATACATATTTCTACATATATAATTTTATATTTGTGCATCTCAATCATAATTTGTGTATTGAATCAAACGCCTATATTGACTAATATTTATCTTCGTGTTTTCTGCTATAAGTCTTCACACGATAACTACTTATATATATATTGAAAATTCGTTTTCATTATCTGGGGAAGAAAATGGTATATTTAACTATTTTGAAGTACAGTGTTCTACTAGGCATAAAAACAATTATTATTTCGTGCATACATTATTTTTTATTTAAATACTTTTTTTGATAATAAATGAAGCGCTAGGACCTAACTATTGTTTTGTATGTAAACAAATGTTATTGGACAATTCTGCGTTGTAGAAGCTTCTCGTACAATCATAATTATTACGTTACCAAATATCAAATAATAGTATAATTTTAATGTATTAAATATTTGAGAAATGCTATTCGTACATAATATGTATACACATAATATGATAGATTAGTAATTATGCATGATTAGTAATTAAGACATAATCAATGCAAATTCAATAAAATATGATTTCACTTTAATACCCTTAACTTGAAATTAGGAATAGTTTAGCAAATTTCCAATTCTATATCTTTCCATAATGACTAAGAATTTTTTCCCATAAATATATTGAATTAATTTCGTTAGTTTTATTTTTATTCTATAATTTAGTGGAAAGCAACATATAAGATCTTATTAGTTCAATATTTAATATTGTGTTAATATTACATAGATTCAACATTTAATACAATGTTAATATTTCTACATTGTCAAATGCTAGTGTATGTTAACACTAGGGATAATGAGTTCATTTTAGAATAATAGTAATTCCAATCAAGGAATGGATAATTATTTTATTTATTGATTAAATAATATATTTCATTTCATATTCTTTTCTTCACACATTCACATCATCCAAAAATTTATGGAATTTGATTTCATCGTGTTCTTCGTCACTTGATACACAAATAGTATTATAACAAGTAAAATACATAAACTTGATATTATTTATCTTACACTACAAAATAAAAATTCGAAATATATTAAAACTGACCAATGAAAATAAAAATTATGATATAAACCTACATTGGAATAATATCTTAAATTCAAAATTAACACATTATAATGTACATAAAAATATAAATGTTTTCAAATTAAAATACATTAAAATTAATAAGTATCCATATATGTATAAAAATCTATATGATGGTATAATTGATACAATTTTATATTTCCATAGTGTTGATTTTTTAAGATACAAATTAATCATTTTGTTTCCAAAATTATTTGAGTAAAAAATAGAAAATAAAAATATCCAAATTAATTTCATGATATGACTACCAAAAATATTTGTCATTCGTCTTTTTTCAACTCTGATTCTGATGTAATAATATATCATCTTGAAATACAATTTATCTAGAAGAAGACCAAGAATGACAACTAAACCTGACCCATGCAATTTCTTTGGCATGATTGACGGTCCTATATTGGTAATTAATCACCAATACGAAAAAACAAAAAACAAATAGGCGATATAGATTAAGGCACGTGGCATTTTATATTGTCGTGGTCGTGTAATAAAATAGCCGTCCTATAATTTAATTGTGAAAATGACACGAGTAGCATGCGTTGAACAATCATTCGATAGTTTTATCCAATCAACAGCAAAAGCAGCTGGTATACACAAAATATCAAGGAGTCTGATATTTGTCTTAGGGTTTTTCTGTCCTTTTTCAAATAAGGTATGCCTTATTTTGATATGCAATTTGTCCCTCAATGTGACTATTTGGAAATAAAAAAAATGTTACTCTTTAATACGTAGAAGTGATAAGTCGTACATCACTTGTACCTACCGTGAACACAATTATGTGTTGTCCGCGTTATGATTTTAAAAAAAATTAAAAAAATCTTTTATATATATCTTGGAAATTGTGAATATAATCATTAAATATACAAATTACATAAAAAGAAAAAAATTATTTGTTTTTTTAATTAACTTCAAAAAGGATAATATAATTGATAATTAAAGCTTCGTGTAATTTGAATAATTAATGATCACAGTCATAATTTTTTTAGGTATAAGAGATTAAAACAAAAAGAAGAAAAAAAATGCCAATGTGGACAAAATATGATCAATACTCATGTTAGGTGTTTACATATTGTGCGTGGTTTATCGATCCTCCTCTATATTTACTTATTATTTGGTTTTTAGTATTACTTAATTACAAACGATTTTCACAACTTGATATTCTGACCTTAATTGTTGTATGTTACTGCAATAAATGACTGAACCAGTACTTAAAATAATATCTTCCTATTAGGACACAATCATATTATTATTTAGTAATATGAGTTTCCTTAAATAATTCGCCGTTACGTACATCATATATTCGTATACATACATTAGTATATTATTTCAAATGGAAACAATTTTTACAGATGGCCATCAATTTTTGTACAATTTCGATCAGACTTTAATTTAGAACTTCAATTCATTTCTATTTTTTTTTTGAAAACATATATTATATAAAAAAAATTATGTATTTGGTTTTGCTTTACTAAAGACGAAAATATCTGAAACTCAACAGACAAATATCTAAGTCCTCGCTTTCAAAATTAAATTGACATCCCTTAATTTCATAAAATAATATATTACTAGGTCGTATTTGATCTATTATTTACATATATGATGCAACACTCACAAATGCTACTTGTATTTAATGACATTATAAAAGTGTTATGTTGACAAAATCAGAATTGCAAATTGAAATTATTTTAAATAAAAATATAACCGATTAATTTGCACCGTATATTTCCTCAGGTAAAATTTAGAAGATGATGCGCCCCACCGACTTAACGTCGGCAACACTATCTTTATGTGATTAGTGATATTTAGTTATTCCATTCTAAACATTAAAACTGAATGGTATCTTGTTTACATTGAAATTACGAATTTTAAGAAACAAAAAACTTGGGCTGCTTATTTTACTAAAAACCAAAAGTTATGGTATCATTAAAATCAAAATATTTTAAAAATGGTGTCGAATTTCTCAAAATATGGCAAATATTGTGATTTATTTAGTAATTATGATCCAGTTATGATGCTAGGACGAACATACCTTTATCTAATATGGCTTTACATCAAAGCTTTTGTAGCTAATTTGGGGGAAAATGACAAACATACTCGCCATTTAAATTAAAAAAACCCTAATTCCTTAACCACCACATCCCCTTTCTCTTCTTCCCTTTTCCTTCCTTGCTTTTTTTCCCTCTCTTACTTTCTTAATAACTTTTTATCAGTTGTCAGTAGAGTACAGGGAAAGGTTCATATCCTTTTTAAGTTGATGGCTCAAATTTTTTAACAATATCACTATTCTAAGTAGCAATTTTCAATTTCTTTTATGAATTATATATATATATATACGAAGAATGATTCTGAAAAGCACCAACACTGTTACACACATACAAATTTGAAATGTACATTACAAGACATCAAAATACTGTTGAAGAGAAAACTCGATTATATATCATTCCATAACCAGGTTCATATTCAAAAACATATATATTTCAACAATATTCATTACCTGTTATAAATTGTTTACGTAGCAAAACTACGTTTCACTTCTTTCTCTTCTGCAAAATGCATAAGTAATTTGTAACTATATATACACACACAGATAGATACAATACTGTATAATTACATCTGCCCGTTTTGCCCTTGCATGTAGGGTAGCATCCACGGCGGCGCCGTGAACGCCTCATTATTATTACAAGGTTCACTCTGACCGACGTCGTCCTCGTTCTCGTATGTGTCACTGCATATATACATCACATTGCAGTTCAAAAGCTTAACAACTATATAGTTTAAATGACACTAATTCCTTAAAAAAGTAAAGAAAATGAAACCTGGTGTTCAAAGAACTAAGATTCTGCTCCAGATCAATACACAAAGTATTCATGTTGTGATTTTGGCCTTCACATGGTGGAATCGTTTCTTCGGCCAATTCTTTCGCCTAAAACAACAATTACACCAATATAATTACAAGGCAAATTAATTTCTATCCACTTTCGATGATGACATTTTTTAGTAGAAACACACACGCCAAACCCAATATATGCTTCCGACCTTAGGGTTTGCGTGGAATCAGTTTTAAACAACACACCATACACATTCAACGTGGGACTTGCCAATTCTTTTCTCTTGATTATCAGTTCCAACCAACATAACATATCAATTTATTATTATTATTATTTGGCAAGTGAAGGGTTATTTTAGTCATTTTCCAAAAATGACCAGAAAGAAATCATTTTAAGTTTTGGATGAGGAAAAAAAGTAATTATCCAAAATGGCTCATTTTCCATATATTGTGACTATATACGTGTGTCGATTCTTGAGTAATATTATTTCATGAGGATATATAAAGTTTGGGAGAAGTTACCTTTGTAGAAAGCAAGTTATTTCGCTCCTGCAATGCCTTACCCTGACACAGATATTTGTGGATGTAAGCAATGATGGTAAAGTGATATATATGCAGTTGCTAGCTCTTGACTCTTAAATTTTCATAATGAATCTACTTTTGTTGTGTTGACCATTCTAGCCCTCTTACATGGATACTATACATAACATAGGGTTCCTATATTAAATGAAAATGGTACATCACCAACACCATCAAAACATGCTATTACTAAAAAAATTATATCAACTTATACATTTAATAGCAGCATCGAGGCACAAACAATGCACCATAGAGCATAGGAGTAACATAAATTTTTATTTAAATTTGTAGTTCTATTAATCTATTATCAAAACTTTTGTATATGTATAAGTAAATTAAACACAAGTCTAACCTTTTAAGAGTCCGAGTTATGTACTCAAAAAGTTCTAAATTACTTTGGACTTTTGGGAATTAAATTCATGAATATTATACAGTAGTTTAGTGGTTAAAAGTAAACTTAATGGCATCACAATCTGAATTTCTCCCCGGCCCCAACTTAATTACAACTATCTTAAGTATTCTGCTTTGTGATTAAGTTCTCACCTTCCTCTGCATCATTGAAATGGATTCATTCATGAGATGATTCTGTAAGAAAGAAATTCCAACTTCAAATACTTACATTCATAAAAGCAATGTGATGTGATCTCTAGAATTTGGAATTACAAGAGCTTACCTTCCGAGACCTAAATTTTCTCAGAGAAGAACCAAGTTGATGCTCCAAGGTTTGCAACTCCATAGTACTCAGACATTCTAAGTTGTCTCCCGATAAATTCCTGCTCAATACAACAAATGTAAGGAAAAGCAAAGGCAAACCAAATCATTTATTACATCATTGTGCAATATCTCTTATTGCATTTACCAAGGATCACCACATAATAAGAGAAATTTTAAAATTTGTTTGTTTATGAAAATCCTTGATATTTTCTGACATGCAAAATCTAATCATTTAATTCGTAAAATTCTTTAGCAAAAATTTGGTAAATTTTTAAACTTTCTTACTAGCTTTATTGATAAGAAATGTTGTACAATAATACAATAAAAACTAGCTAGCTTGATAAGGAGAAGGGAAAAACTCTATACCTGTGATTTTTTTGCAAAACCTCCAATCTGGTCTTAAGCTTACCAAGTTCTACATTCCAGCTTCCCTGCCCAATATTGTTTGTTTTATCAAAACTCAACATGTTTTATTTCCACAAATACATTAATACTAAATATAAGGTTAATTGTTGGAAATAACGTAATATTTTATCTGAATTAAGTTTTTCGATCATTTTTAAATACTGTAATTACAATATTACCTTTTTATTTTTTTTAATTATAAAATCCCCGAATTCTTTTTAACAAAGTTTATTTAATTTACACAACTAAACCAACAACCTCACTTTAAAATAAATTTATTGATAAAACAACAAAGTTTTATTACTCATAAAATAATTATATTTTATTATATTATATTATATTATAAGTCCTGAAAATAATACAATTCACAGACAAAGTTTCAAAATTAGTTGCACTAAGCTCGTACGCCATGAGTTAGTGAGTTGACTTAACTTAATTGAGGCATTACTTAGGAACTTATTGCTACATATTTGAATGAATGAAATTATATATGGATGTAATAAATCTAGGAATTGGATAAATGTATAGCTGAAATGATATTTTGTATGACTAAGTTGTACGTAGAATAAATAATGGAATGGAATTTTATATCTCATATTATATTTATAATTGAGCTTTTTGTATAATCTATCTTTGTTGTGACTATTATAAGTACTATACTAATTACCTATATATATATATATATATATATATGTATGTGTGTGTGTGTGTGTGTATTATCTAATAAATTTCATAAAAATTATATCTAAATAATAGATATAAATTTATTTAAGTAATATGAAAATTAATTAGATTTACTGAACATAATTTCCTAAGTTAATGACTCATATATAATAAGTATCAAAACTTTTAGCATGATAATTAAATACATCATATAATAGTTGTCTGGGCTCAATACATGTAGTAAACTCATTTGGAGTAGATGGAATGACCATTCCCTCCTCTTTAGGAATGGGATTCCTCGACATCAACACATACATAGGAATGAGATTCGAAATGTGAATGACCATTTCTAGGGCTTGTTTTGTTTGTCACACGTGCATGATAAGAGTGTAATATATATATATATATATATATATATATATATATAGCATACTTATAATATTTTGTTTGTTACAAAACTAAAATTAATTGGTAAAGCAAGGGGCTCTGTATTTATTATCCAAATATGTGGTTCTGCATTCCAGCTTCTAGTTTAGGTGAGATACATAATACATATGATAACTATCTATAATGATTTTAACCTCTACCATAGTTCATATATATTACCGGGCATTTAGTACATCTAACTATAAACATAATATTTGTACCTATGAGATAAGATATGTTTTAGTAGGGTGTCTTTTACTGTATATATATTGATATCAATATCATGTTTATTTGGATGTATAATTCAACTGGATGTATTCAAGTTAATATATGTTATAATTTTCTTCGGTATCATGTATCCACGTGAGATGTGGTATACAAAATCATACAAATTTAAATAATAAATATGAAACATATAATTTATAAAGAGGTTTGTCTTGTGAGTAGGGATGACAATGGATCAGATCTTGTTAGGTCCAGACCCATATCCAAATTTTTTTGCTTGGGTCCAGATCCATTGGGTCCAAATAAAATTAGATCCAGATCCATAAGATCCGTAGGGTCTAGAGTCTAGATCCGAATCCACATATTTTCTCTTCTAAAATAAATTTTAAATCAACTATAATTCATAGTAACATCATAATAATAATCTAAATATACAATAACACTATAATAATTATTTAGAATTTCTACAATCATCACTATACAAGAAGATGTTAGTTACAAATTTAATTCTTTTCATGACAGCAAATAATATTACAATATGAATAGAAGTAGCACACATATCTTAACAAATAAACTACTCATATCTAATTCATATATAATTTTTTTTTCAAATTCAAGGTACAATTTTCTAATTTTATTGACTACTATCTAATTTCATAACCTAGTTTATCCAACTTTGATTAGAAAGAAAAATAATATTATATACATGTATATATATATATAATTAACAGCAAACAAATCCTAAAAGAAATTCTAGCCAGTCAAACGTATCAAACCTTGCATCTCTTAGCCCAATAAACCAAAGTTACTACTGCTTCTGGGCACATTGATCGTAGTGGACGGAAAGCGATTATATTCTCTATCATGCTTGTATTTTATTATATTATATTTTATATTGTCAAGTAAACTAGTCCTAATCTATAAAAGTTAGAAACCACAGTATAGCGGCAATGTAACATATTATTTGAAGGATTCGACTATATATAGGGAAACAGATAGTTCCAATTTCATGCACGATCCAAACTGACCAAAATGTAATAAAAACATGTATATATAAATTTATTAAAGCATATGTACCGGAGATTGAAGATCAGGTGCCTTCTGCTCATCAACAGACGAAGATCTTTCATAACGGTCAAGGATTCTTTCCATGCTACATATTCAACCAACATATTTAGAAGCATGTCTAAAACACTAAAATTTGGTTCACTTGAACATGTTTGGCTGAGCTTATAAGCTCTTTAAAACTGTTTATAAGTTGTTTAGGAGTTTATAAGCAATTCGATAAATATTTAGTAAAATAAGTTCCTAAATAGCTTATAAGCTATGAAAATAAGTTCTAACGGCTTATAGTTTGTTCAAGAAATACGTTACTTAATCTCAACTTATTTGTTTAGAAGCTTATAAGTAAATATGAATTTACCAAAATAATCTTACTATAATTCGTTATTCCTAACATTACTCTATGAGCTTCACATCCCTTCAATTTTCTCTTTCTAATTCATGATTCTTTCTCTAGCTTATAAGTTTAACTATTCAAATACTTTGACAACTTATAAAATCTTGAGACATTACATCTTATAACCTATTGTGACTTATAGACTCTCTAAAATAAACTTAGTCAAACACCCTCTTAGACGCATGTGATGAATATAAATGGATAAAAACTTGGGTGAGCTCAAACTTCAACGTGAGATCACCTTGTTTTTGTTAAAATAATTATATATTAACTATGATGAGTAAGAATAATTAGATTTTATTAATTTGTAATTACATTTATTAAATTTTAATTATATTAATTCATAATTATAGTTTATTAATTAATAATTAAAGTTTATTAATTCATAATTATGGTTTATTAATTTACAATTAGGATTTATTATTCAAAATTATGGTTTATTAATTCCAATTAGGGTTTATTAATTCAAAATTATGATTTATTAACTCTAATTAGGGTTTATTAATTTAAAATTAGAATTTATTATTCAAAATTAGGGTTTAGTAATTCCAATTAGGGTTTATTAATTCAAAATTAATATTTATTAATTCATGATTATGGTTTAT